>BSEG01000012.1:4217500-4702500 GCA_036245055.1 Diospyros kaki
TACTTCTTTACACTCCAAGAGAAGCATGTCGCGTTTGTTACATAATTTTTTTTTAGATTTATTAAAATATTAAGTTGACAATCTACATTTTCGTGTTTGGTATAATTTTTTTAAAAAAGATTCCTAAAAAAATAATATTTCCAAAATTTATTTTTAGTCAACTTTCTCACAAAAAAAAATTCTCATGAGAGTTAAAAATCTTAGATTCCCATGAACTAGGGAAAATTTTTAACAAATAAAAAGACAAAGACTCCTTACCCTCTTATCCTCTTATACAAACATATAAACATTATGTATGTATATACACACACATATATATAATTGTGTAAAACAAAATAACATTTTTTGATTTCTTAAAAAGGTTGTGAATCCTAATATTTTAAATACTAGAAAGAATTTATCATTTTTAAATAAAAAATCAAATAAGAGTAATTTTAAAAAAATAACATAAATTTATAAGAATGTTATATTTAAACCAAACATAGAAATGTAAGATTTTCATAAAAGAATATCCAATATTTCTGAGTATGTATAAAATTAATCAAATATAGAATTACATAAATCTTAAAAATCAAAGATTTTTAAGAGTATTCTCAAAAATCATGAATTCTAATAATTTAAAATTTTCTCATGTATACTAAATGCCTCGTTAGGATTGTTCTTTTGTATTTTTTTATGTTATGATATAAAAGTGATGTTTAATAATTAAATGTAATGTCACGTTTATTAATGTTAAAAGTAAATAATAAATGTAAGACGTCTCTTAATGTCATGTTTATAAATTATTTTATTTTTTACACTATTATTATTGTGTTTTAAGAGTATAATAGTACCAAATAGACTATAAGACTACTTATAATAAAGGGTCACTCAATCAAGGAAAAGAGAAAAATAACTTATTTTTAAAGTTTTTTAATAATGTATACCAAACACTTTCAGAAACTACCAACAATGAGCAATCACTCTATCATCTCAATAAAAAGTTTTGTCCATTCTAAATAAAAAGGGTAACTTATATAAAATCCATATGTAATTAAGATTATATACAACTTATCCTCATATACTTTTGATTGTATTAAAAAAATTCTTTATACTTTCACAATGTTACAATCAGTTATAATTTGTTAAATTCTTACATAATTTTGTATAATCTACTAGTTGACTAATACAAAATTCTATATTTCTTTCATATATTAAAAATTCTATATGTAAAATTTTGTATTTTATATGTAAATTATTACACAAAATTATGTAAAATTTTAATAATTTGTGACTGATCGTAACATTTTAAAAATGTAAAGAGAGTTTTTTGATGTAATCGAAGGCACAAGAAGATAAGTTGCAAATGACTTTAATGCAGGGGAGTTTTATATATTTTATCTTAATAAAAATATAAGATTATATAATTACTAAATTACCCTAACTAGCCCTGATTGTTTTGGAGATGATTTATCAGACACGGACAAAATCCATTGATGGCAACAGTGTCTGATTGCGGTCGTGTGAAGTGGCCAAGGTGCATTTATTTTTTCAGAGCCCTTTCTCATCTGAAACGTGTAACGATAGCACAAACACAAAGAAAGCCTGTCCTTTGCTTCAAGGGCTGGCAGGTTTGGTCAATTCCAAGGTAGGGTCACGCCTCTGATGTATTCAACTGCTTGAAAATGCAATTGAATCAAACTCATATTTTACCCACAAGAATCTTTGGTGGGGCAATGCATCATTGATCATGAAAATGAAACAAAACCAGCAAGTTTGTTGGGACTTTATGAGGTTGAAAATGACATTATAAATGAGAGGAGACATCCTAGAAAGCCACATCTCCAAGCTTCCTTCAACTGCCAATACCCACCCCAATAATCTTGTGTGTCTTCTACGCCAAGCCAAGCTTCCAGGTTGGAGATAAAAGACAGCCAAAGAGAAAACAAAGTTGTGTACAAATACAATTTTTCTTTTTCTTTTCTTTTTTAAGTTCGGAGTTTCGTGCATTAAAAATGTCTTTTTATAACAAAATTATCCATAATATGGTTGCTTCAGAAATTTACAAGGCCAACTGCCAACCTTGGAAATTTATGAGAAGGCAAAATGGGCTTATTAAATAGGTCAACTCAAATAGTTGACTTGAGGAATGTGAATGGGCTTAACGGTCCAGAGTACTTGAAAGAAGCATGCTGGTCTTAAATGGGCCCAACCCAAGTGCTTATAGGATGTCCAAAGTGGTCGATTTTTCAAAGAAATGAAGTGGAGCTTATATTAGACCCATAATTGTCTATAAAAGTATTGTGGATCGGCCCTAACTCAATTAAAACAGGATCGCCTTTAAATAGGGGTAAGTGCATTCAATGAGGAGACTTAGGCCTAGATTAAGCCGAGAAAAATTTAAGAAATGAATTGAGCTTATATGGGCCTATAACATTAGAGATAGAGATCGGAAATGGGTGGGCCGGGGCCAGTCTAGCCCACCGCCCACTTGGCCCACCCATTTGATAGGCAGGGTTGAATTTGGCCCGCGAGGGAGTCTGGCCGGGTTGGGGAAATGAAAATTGGGGTCCAACACAACCTTGTGGCTCTTAATAAATGGGTCAAAGCGGGCTGGGCCGTGGGCCTATTGGGTAGGTCTGGCTCGTGGGCATTTTTTTAAATTTTTTAAATATAATTTTTTTAATTTTTTTCTCAAATGTAATAAATATTTTTTAAAATATATTTATAAGTAATTACAAGCAAACAATTTTATTCTATTATTTAAAAAGTTTTATTAGCCTTTTTCTATAAATTATGTCCCTTATGTATCATTTTATCCACATATCTTATACTTGTTTCATTATATACAAAAAATATGAAATAAATTTATGATAAAGTAAGTGTGTTATCCTTGTATTTTACTTCAAACGATTTGAAACTTTAATAAAATTGTCTCCCTGATGGTCTTCTAATTTATTAGGGCTTGATCCCAAATAAACTTGTGAAGGGGTGGTTCATTTCCACCTGAAAATCCTTATTCCTCTCAAATTGTAGATGGATCTCAATACTATAAAATTAGAATATGCTTGAGCCTAGAAAAGCCTAAAAAATGTTTGTATGTTCCTATCATGAAAAGTCTATAAAATTATTCTTGTCATTTACTTGAAATTATTCCTCCCACATGATTGAATAATTTAAAGTTATTCCTGTCACATGCTGACAATTGTAACTATTATGAAATTGACTTTTAAATTATTCTTTGACATTTGAATTTTGAAGTTTGCAAGTTAAATTTCAAGAAATTGTATTTTTTACATAATTTACAGAGAAACTTTTAAATTATTCTTTGTTAGGCTAGGTTGTTGGGCCATTTTGACTAGCCGGGCTGAGCCATTTTGGCAAGCTAGTTGATGGGCGAGGCCGGCCCATTTTAGTGGGTCAGTTGGTGGGCCGAGCCGAGCCGTGGGCCACATTTCACTGGCCCGGCACGGCCCGCTTTCTGCTAGGCAGGCCCGGCTATAGTAACGGGCCGGCTGCGCCAGCCCATGGGCGGCCCGACCCCTTTCCTGTCTCTAATTAGAGAGGGAGAACATGTTACATAGGGCCAAATCGAAAACCAATCAAGCAATTTAACACCCACCCATTTTCTTACTTTTTCCAAATAAAAACAAGGGAACCTCATTCTGAATTCTTATATTGAATCCTAACAAACAATTTGGATAATAATTTCAGGTTTCCATTATCAACTGAGGCTTTGTTTTCAAAATTGACAAGCTAAGATGCTCCATCTAGTGAGACTAAGACTTGCTATATTAATAAAATATGGTCAAATAAATAAATGGATGAATAAAGCAATCATTTTGTTTGAATAGAAAATGTTCTCTAGAATCTGAAAATTTCTCATGTAAAAATAAAAATAAAACGAGCACACGTTCGAATTCTCTAACTTAGAAAACTATGTTCAAATTTTTAGTAAACAAATACTCTATAAAAATGAGAAATTAAATCTAGGGGTGAAAACTAACTAAAGATGACGAACAAATAAAAAAAGCACTTCTGCAAGTAGACAAACCTTTAAATACGCCTCACTGCATCTAGGAGGACCACTGATGCAAGCGAATCAGTAAGCCCCATGCCGGATCTGGTATCTGTTGGGGACCAAAAACATATGAGATCTTAACACACAAAATGACAAGATGCATAAAAACCAAAGAGTGAGATATCGCATGAAAATTACACCAACACCTCACTCACCTTCTTCTTCTTCTTCTTCTTCTTATTATTATTATTTGCATTCCTAAGAGTGAAGACATTTTCCAAAGGCACAAATAGGAGTCGAGACTCAGGACAGTTAAGACTATATTAACGGAGTCAAGGTTAAATTCGGTACATATGATACTAAGCATTACTAGTTCAAGTAAAGTCCTTGAGATACCATTACGCAAACATGATTCTTCAGCATAAACATCCAACCAAATCCATAAAATGGAGTGGGGCATATTTCTATATTTATCTACAGTTGCCCTCCAAAGTCACCATGTCATTCCCAATCAGCGTAGAAGAAACCGGCATCTTTCATCTCCGAGTGGTACACATTCTCCGAAGTCACCATGTCATTCCCAATCAGCATCGAAGAAACCGGCATCCTTCATCTCCGAGTAGTACACATTCTCCAGATGTAGATCTTCCTCCTGCAGGCATCACATCCACATAAAGTACAATTACCAAGTCTTTAACAAATTTGAGGCAAAAAGGGTAAAGGAATAGGTCACAAATGGAATGGTAGGAAATTACCTGGAAAAAGTCTGCTAAAAATGTTACGTATAGAAGAGGAAGATAAAAGGCATGGTAGAAAATAACTGTGACATCATACAACCTGTAAAAGAAAAGGTGTATATAAACAGAATTAATTTAACTTATAACACATTGGAACAATTTTAAAATTACAAAAAATAAAAACCAATCATTTTTAGCAGAGGTCAAGTAATCAAGGCCTCACAGTGGAAAATGGAACTTAATGCCAAGCAAACAAAAAAAAAAAAAAAGAACACAGAAAATTTAAATGCTCAGGGATTGACAAGATATCCATTTTATCTATATATAACAAAGTTTGAGGCATACCAGAAACCAAATCCAGACCCATGTCCAGTAAGTGCAGAAGCAAACAGAGCTATTGCATTCAAGCAAAACATTATTGTGATGTAGTTGTAGAATGCTGGTCTTCCTATTAAGAAGAAGAGACAGAAAGTTGATATGACATGTCAGTTTGATTTAAGAGGGCACATCATTAATAGAAGATAGCATGCAGCGTAAGAAATGCATATGCTAAACTGACTGACCCGGCAACCTGTCTCTCCATCTGGAGTGGTACATGAACAATGTGAAGCCATAAACAGCAGTAAGCACTAGCTTGTGAATGACCCATAATCCCCATTTCACCCTTTGCTTATCTTCAAAATCATTGATGAACAGAGGAATAGAAAACCCAAAGAGGTAGATTGCCTGCAAAAGGTGTGCTTATGAAAGAACAATCAAGATATGATAAATGCAATCTTGTTAAAATGTAAATATGGCAACCATCGCAACATAAATCAGTGGCATAAAAAGAAGCTGCAACCCGTTAATATTCATTTGCTTCGTCTAAGACAAACCTATTCTGCTAAATTGTAGGATATGGAATACTCGAAGGACATAATAAGCCATGTGGATATGGGGATTCATCATTCAGGTGCCTTCCCCTAGACAACAAATTTTAGGAACTGCAGCACGAGCATGAAAACAAATTAGTGGTAGGCCTGACAGTTCTTTTCCACTACAGCGGATACAAGACCCATAGCTCCTGAGTTGCAAACTATGTTAACTTATCATTACTCTGAACAATTTAAGCGGGTAGAAAAGAAGTCCAATTTTCCTACAACCCCCCTCATGGCACAACCAAATGGCTGTCAGTGGTTAAATTAAACCAACATGCATCAACACATACAGAAGAATACAACAACATACCAAGCCATTATTCCTCTATATGGAGTCGGCTACATAAATACTTGGACCCTTACAAACTAGAGCCCTAATGTCACATAAGTCACCACCCATTCAAAATGATTAAATTGTTAAGAAATGAATTTAAAAAGCACATCAAGTTTTCCAAGACCTCACCTCACATGCAACCACGTGGATGCAAGTGGAAGACCAAACCAAGATGCTTTAAATTCATAGAACAAGACTGCATCAGAGAACAAACACATACAACAGGTTTTGGAAGTAGCCCTAACTTAATTGGTCATCTAAGTCTTTCTCTAATTCTGAGAAACCTTACATGGTATTAGAGCATTTCAGTCTGTAATATTGCTACCAGTTTGCCCTTTTATGAATTCATTGTCATAGAAGGCTACAGCCGCACAGGCACAGGCTGCAATTACACAAGTGGAGTAGGCATAGTACCTACGACCCCCCCCCCCCCCAAACAGAGGATTTGCCTGTTGCACATCAGTAAAGTGCCATCACCAAAGCATCATCATAGAAGCACAATGTGGACCTAGGTTGTGATATCTATTAGCCAGAAGTCTTGCAGGTATGAAGACCCTCCAATCACCCTCTGCAACCATCAGTTGACTTGCCTCTCTCCAATAAAGCATTTGTGGTATTTTCAGGCTCTTTTAGGCCCCATACCAACAAGGTACCACGGGTTCAATACTCTTCTGAGTGTTGATCTATGAGTATTTAGTTTCCAGTTGTATGAAAGTGTTGATCCAGAGTCTCCTTGAAGTACTGCAGTCAGATTTGTCCATTCAGAGTACCATTGGAGTTTAAAAGGGCAGTATCTACAATTTTATGCCTATAGTTGGCTGCCAGTGCACTGAAGAGTAGCGACCTTTTCCAATGGTCCAAGGCCATCAAGGTATCCTTGACCAGCTACTGGAAGGCCATTAAAGTATCTTTGACCTGTGAAAACATATTCATCTCACTAAGGGAACACCTCACAAGCATCAAACAAAAATTGACATCAGGATTCCAAAGAGAGTCATATTGTCAGTCCCGCCTAAAGGATTGGGATGGATTACTATATCACAGGCTGATGTTGAAAGCAATTTTGTACTTAACAAAGAAAAATAAGGAGAAGGGTGGAATGAATCTAAAAAAATTAGGATTGCTATTTATTTAATATTTTTGCTATAGAGATTTATTTTCGCAAGTTAGAATTCATGTAACTGACTCCAGCTACTAGGATTAAGACTTGATATGTAGTTGTTGCGTGCATTGTAGTATTATTTAATATTTTCCCAGAAATATGGTATGTTAAAGAGTTTAGTTGTCTTAGGACTCTGAGTACTTTTATTCTAGTTGACTTATACGATCTCTTTATAAATTGGAAAGACATGCACACATACCCAATGACATTCCTCTTTGTGTTCTTATTCATTTTTTGTATTCCTTCATTCTAATTGGTCAGTTTTAGAAATTCAAATCTGAAGCATAGTGCCTGCTATATATTTGGCCTGTGTTGGCCCAAGAAAACTTCTTTTCAGATTTTGAAAAAGTACAATTTCAAGGAGTCATTCATTGCCAACAACCAAGAGCTTCAACTTTGTTAGATGGGGCACTCACATATACCAGCTTTGAAATGGAAGAAATAAATTATTATGTCTGACAAGGGGTGAGACGGAATTCAAGGGAATTCCGGTTGAACAGAAGAGAGAGTAGAGAGAGAATAGAGAGGAAGAATAACAGAAAGGAGAGAGAAAACAAATGAGATTCTTTTTAATCATGCCCAATAGTTTCAGTACAGTCCGTATATATAGGTTGTTAGTGGCCATTCTAGAAGGTCGCTCCTAACTCAGATTCCTAATATGTCAAGGCTCACCCATTAGTTGTTTACAAAATATGGATGGTCCTAAATACCCCTATTACATATCAGTTATGTGACAATTCTCCCCTCCAAAAGATATTTCTTGTCCTCAAGAAATCACAAGAGTCCAGCTATCCGAGGAAACTGTTTGAGCAACTCAAGAAGGCATTCTAGGGGTGTACACGGTTCGGGTTGGCCGGTTTTTGGCCATTTTAGTACGCCGAACCGCACATGCGGTTTTCCTCTAGAGTGAAACCGTGCGGTCTATTTTGATACAGAAAACCGCACCAAACCGCACCGCATTTTGCGGTGCGGTGCGGTGCGGTTTTTATGGTTTGACTACATTGATCCACTAGCACAACAAATCAAGGAAAAGAAACAAAAAAAAACACAAGGCAAACAGATTTGGCTTGGTCTTCAAAGGAAACCAAACAATCAAAACATGAGACCAAGGCTTGGTTCCAGAAAACCAAAACAAATATGATAAACAGCATAATGCAGCAGTACATTGGAAAGCATAAATAACAAATTCAAACAATTTGTGGACCACGAAAAACAGAATAAGGAGGAAAGAAGCACCTGTGGACCACGAAAAACGGAATAGACCACAAAAATGAAGCTCATCCGTCGTCATCTGCCTTCCGCTGAGCCCCTTCCCCACCTTCCCCGTCATTGGCCACCTCCACCTCCCTAACAAGCCCCTCTACCAGATGCTGGCCAACATCTCCGCTCGCCACAGCCTTGTTCTGCTTCTCAAGCTCTTCAATGAATCGTCGGTCGGATTGGGGAAGAGTGTGACGGTAGGGGAGAGAAGATAGGAGACAATCAGCGATCAGATTTGAGGGAGGGTGCGGCGGCGGAATAGAGAGGATAGGAAGAATGAAAAGAGGATTAGGGTTGGGGCGTTGGGGTTTTAGACTTTTATATTTATAGTAATAAATATTTTTTATTTATTATTTATTGTATTTATTTTCGGGCGGTTCGGTTTCAAACCGAACCGCCAAATATTGAAACCGAAAACCGCCGGTTTGGACATTTTCCAAACCGTTTCAAACCACAACACTCAAAAAACCGCACGGTTTGGTCCGGTTCGGTTCGGTCCGACCGGTTTCCGCGGTTTACCGGTTTTTTTGTCCACCCCTAAGGCATTCCCAAGTTGTGTCATCTGGAGGCCAGTTTGTCCACTGCACCTGCACCTGAACCTGAATCAGAGATAAGGAACCCTAATAGGTGACCCTCCTGTCGATGATGGCCAGAGGTTCAAATACACCTAGAAATTCCTCCTCCAAGGCTGGCGATGCTGCACTTATCGCTTCATGTGGCCCTACCGACTTCTTGAGCAGTGACACATGGAAGACTGGATGGATGCCTACTCCATCTGGCAATTGTAGTCTATAAGCGGAGCTCCCCACTTTGGTTGTTACTTGAAAGGGCCCAAAGTACTTAGGCCCTAGCTTAGAGGGAGATTTACCGACAAATAGTCATTGCTGAAACCTTCTCACTTTCAAGTATACTGAATCCCCTGCTTCAAAATTTCTTTTAGTTCTCCTCCTGTCTGCCATTTGTTTCATGTGATTATGCGCCACCGTCAATTCTTTTTTAATTAACTGGAGGGCTTCTTGTCCCTGCCTCAAGTATTGATCCACATCCTGTTCTACGTTGGAGTAGTGCATCACTGCTAGAATAAGTGGCAGTTTGTAGCCAAATAGTGCTTTGAAGGGTGATCTCTTAAGTAAGCTGTGGAAATTAGAATTGTAGCACCATTGAGCTAGGGGCAGCCATTGATTCCAGCTTTTGGTTTTAGTGAAACAGACACACCTTAAATAAGCTTCTAAGCATTGGTTCACCCTTTCAGTTTGTCCATCCATTTTCGGGTGATATGCTGTAGACATGTGCAAGCCAACTCCCAATTGTTTGAACAACTCCCTCCAAAAGTTGTTGGTAAATATATTGTCCCTATCTGAAGTAATGGACAAAGGCAAGCCATGAACCTTCACCACCGAATCCAATAGCACTCTAGTCACATTCGAAGCTGTAAACGGATGAGCTAGGCTGAGGAAATACCCGAATTTAGTTAACCTGTCCACTACCACTAGGATAGTGTTCTTCCCTTCGGACCTAGGTAATTCCTCCACAAAATCCATAGAAATTCTTTGCCAAGCCTGGTCTGGTATCTCCAATGGTTGAAGTAATCCGAGGTACAACACCTACTCGTGTTTGCATTGTTGGCAAACAGAGCACGCTAATACATAAGTTGTCACCTCCTTCTTCATTCCCGACCAATAGAACAATTACCTCACCTTGTTGTAAGTGACATTCAAGCCAGAATGCCCCCCAATGGGTGATTCATGCAAGGTTTGTAGGATTCGGTTCCTAAGTTGAGGGTCCTCCCCAATCACCACCGCCCTTTATACCTTAGTAGCCCTGCCTTCAATGTGTACCCATTCTGCTCCCCGCTCCCAGCTACTAAGCTCGTCAAGAGTTCTTGAGCCTAGGGTGTCTTCTCATAGCTACTTGTCACCTCTTTAATCCAATTGGGAATAACTATAGAGACTACCTGGCATTCGCCCCGTTCTTCCCTCCTTGACAGTGCATCAGCCACTATGTTCTCTTTTCTAGTATGATATTGGATGGTGTAGTCCAATCCTAGCAACTTGGTGACCCCTTTCCTTTGTAGCTGCGTATGCAACCTTTGCTCTCCCAAGAACTTGAGGCTTTCATGGTCAGTCTTGATGACAAACGGATTTCCTTCCAGAAAACATCTCCATTTGTCTACTGCCATGAGCAACACTACTAATTCCTTGTCATAGATGCTCAGCCCCAAATGTTTGGGAGCTAAAGCCTGACTAAGGAAAGTTATGGGCCTACCTTCTTGTGCCAACACTGCTCCCACTCTTGTGTCACATGCGTTTGTCTCCAAAGTGAAAGGTTTGGAAAATTTGGGCAAAGCCAAAATCGGAGTTTGGGTCATGGCCTCTTTTAGAGAGTTGAAAGCTGCGGCGGCTCCCTCCCCCCATTCAAACCCATTCTTTTTAAGCAGCTCAGTCAGTGATTAGCTAATTATCCCATATCCCTTGATGAATTTCCTGTAGTAGCCGATTAGCCCAAGGAAACCTCTCAGTTCTTTGACAGTCTTGGGTGTAAGCCATTCCACCATAACTGTTATTTTTTTTGGGTCAATAATCACACCCTCTCCAGTGATGATATGGCCTAGGTATTCCACCTTTCCCTCTGCAAAAATACATTTAGACTTCTTGACATACAATTGGTTAGATTTGAGGACTTGAAACGTGGTTTTGAGGTGGGTTAGGTGCTGCTCCATGTCCAGGCTGTAAACCAAGATATCATCAAAGAAAACAAGGATAAATTTCCTCAAGTAGGGGCAGAAAATGTGGTTCATGAGGGCCTGGAATGTTGCCGGTGCATTAGTCAGACCGAATGGCATTACTAGAAACTCATAAAGTCCTTGATGTGTGCGAAAAGCTGTTTTGGGAATGTCTGAAGCTCTCATTCAGATCTAGTGGTAGCCAGATCTGAGATCAAGCTTGGAAAAAACGGTAGCCCCAGATAATTCGTCTAGGAGGTCATCTATAATAGGAATAGGGAATTTATTTTTTATGGTGTGGGCGTTTAGTTGTCTATAATCGACACAAAACCTCAAACTCCCATCTTTTTTCTTGACTAGGAGAACAGGAAAGGCAAACGGACTTTGACTCGGCCTGATTACTTTTTGGACAGCATTTCTTTCACTAGGTGTTCAATTTCGGCCTTTTGAAATGGAGAGTAGCGATAGGAGTGAATGTTTATGGGTTCGGTTTGAGGTCGATGGTATGCTCTAGGAAACGATCTGGAGGTAAGGAAATGGGTTCCACGAATAATTCCTCAAATTCGACCAACAAAGAATGTAAGAAGTCATCAAATTGTACCTTACTTGAGGAAGTAGATGAGGCCTGTATCTTGAACAATTAATTATCTTCGATTCCCTCCTTGTTTGTTTCCTTTCTCGCTTCCCACACTTCCACTGCATAGACCGAGTGAAGTTGTGCAATGGTTCCTTCTTGCTGCTCAATGAGTTTCTTCAGGTGGCTCCCTAAGATTGCCTTGCACTCTCCCCCTTCTCCACATCCTGTTAACGTTAGTCTTCTTCCCCCTTTATCAAAAGTAACCTCTAAGGTATTGAAGTAAAAAATGAGGGGACTAACTGTTCTCATCCAATCTATGCCCAACCCCACTTGGCACCCACCAAACTGTAAAATCCTCAAATCGACAGAAAACTCATGCCCCTGCATTCTCCATGTAAAATTGTTGCACTTGTACCGGCTGATCATTTTGTGGCCATTAGCAACCGTGACATATAGGGGAATAGTGGACTAGAGTACGCACAACAATTCCTTGGCTGTGTTTTCATCTAGGAAACTATGTGAGCTCCCACTGTCTATCAGTATCAAGAGTTTCCTCTTCCCTACGTTACCTTTGATCTTGATCATCTTCTCCGACGTGTGACCATCCAGGGCATGGAGTGAAATTAGCCCTCCTTCTTCCTTCTCTTCCAATTGATTCCCCGTTTCCGTGTCAGGCATTTCTTCTTCATCTTCATCATCTTCCCCTTCCATTTGCATTAGTGCCCTTCGGCATTGGTGCCCCGCCGTGTACTTCTCCCCACATTTGAAACACAATCTCATCTGTCGTTTTTGATCTAATGTAAGAGGTCGTAGGGGATTGTTGCACCCTGAGCCTTTGGCGGGTAATTCCCCTTAAACACTTGAGGATTGCTAGCCTTCTAACCTCTGCCTGTAGAGCCTTGCCAACCCATTCTAGACCCTCTTTGTGAGAGTCTGTGCTTCTTAGCGAAGGCATCTAACGATAATTCGTGTAAGCGAGCCTTCTCTACCACTTGCCTGACGGTCACCGATTGTAACATCTTCACCATCGACCTTAGTTCATCATTCAGTTCGCTAAGGAAGCTGGACACAAAGTAGTGCTTGTCTAGCGTGGGGTGGGCGTGTCCTAACCTGGATTTCAACTCTTCAAACTGGGCTTGGTACTCTTTCACTGTCCCTTCTTGTTTTAGCTTATTAAACTGCTCCATCACATCAATCAAGCTACTTTCACCGAATCAAGCACAAAATTCGTCTACGAACTCTGGCCACCTCCATTCATGCCGCCTAGCACTCCAACTTTGGAACTATGAGTCTACTACATCGTTCAGGTATGCCACAGCCATGTTAACCTTGTTTTCTTCCACTATTCGGTAGTGATAGAAGAAACGTTCGCACCTCCTTATCCACCAATGAGGCTTCTCCCCTTCAAACACTGGTATCTCCATCTTTGGAATGGGAGTGTTCGTTGTAACACCTAAGCCTCCTCTCATGGTGGCCTCTATTGCTAGCTCCATCCTTTCGTCTCTCTCCAGATGACCCCTTGCACATTGAAGGATAAGAGCAGTAGCTGTTCGGGGTGGAAAATCCACTGGCAGGGCCGTGTTCGGTTGTTGGGAAAAAATAGCCAGCGGGGCATTCAGCTGCTGGCTCAGTTCCATAAACTCTGCTCGAAGATGAGCGAAGTCATCTCTCAAATTCCGCTCCATTTCTATAACATCCGACCGCATCCTACTTGTGTCCTCGTGAGTGTTTCTAACACTCACTTCCACAGTTTCCAACTTTTCCTCCACTAGCTCGTGGCCTTGTCGTACGCCCTCTTCTATGGCGTCCAAGCAAGCTTCCATTTGTTTCATGTGGTTACCCTCCGCCATGTTCGTCGGTTGCAGCTCGTCGGTTCTAGACCGTGGCTCTGATACCAATTGTCAGCACCGATTAGTCTAACAAGGGGTGAGACGGAATTCAAGGGAATTCCAGCTAAACAGAAGAGAGAGCACAGAGAGAGAGAGAAAGAATAGAGAGGAAGAATAACAAAAAGGAGAGAGAAAACAAATGAGATTCTTCTTAATCATGCCCAACGGTTTTAGTAAAGTCCGTATATATAGGTTGCTAGCGGCCATTCTAGAAGGTCACTCCTGACTCAGATTCCTAATATGGCGAGGCTCACCCATTAGTTGTTTACAAAATATGGATGGTCCTAAATACCCCTATTACATATCAGCTATGTGACATTATGATGAAATAAGGAATACCTTGAGAATTGTATCCAAACCCATGATGAGTCCCGACACAACAAAAGTTTGTGTTAAAGCTTCCAGCCCACTAGCATAATTTCCTTGGAGTACGAAGGCCATTAAGCTCACTTCAAGAAACAGCATCCCGGATGTAGTAAACAAAGACAATATATTCCATGCCATTTCTTTGCCAGGAGTGCACTCCCATGCCTGTCTCAACAAACAAAAAGAGCCCATAAGAAACATCCAAGTCTTAAAGAAAAAAGGCATGAAAACCATGAAGGTGACAGGCAAACAAGATTTTGGATCTCATGAGTTTTAAGATATAACATAAGACTGATATCAGAGATTTCAAATATTATTATGCAGAAACTATCATAAAAGGGAGCATACGGGATAACAAGACAGCATATGATAACTAGTTGATTATATGACAACTTGTTAAGAGTTTATCAGCATGAAATTTCCTGTGGAGTTTTACTTCAAACAAAGATCCAATCAACTAAAATCTAATTGGGAATGCTCTATTTATGGTATGACACTAGATCAAGAAAAGGACTATACATCAACATGATCAAGGCTCTAGATGTTAATGTCAATTCAACCAAGATAATCTTCTCAACCTATGAAAAAGCAGAAAAATGCACCATTAGAATTTCATGAAGTGTAGCTACAAAATTGCTAAATCACACATTGATCTACTTAGTTCTCTTTAATTGTTGTTGGACAAATTAGCCATATGAAGTCACAAAAACTCATCTTCACCCATTTCCTCCAATCACCTAGTCTCACAGTACAAGGTGTTACCTTCTGAGCCAATACTACAACTAAGGGCAAGATCTAGGCTCAAACTAACAATAATGGATGCTTAACACTCCTCCAATCACGTATTTTTAAATGCAAAAAAAATGGCAATATGTGTGTTTTCTTTTTCTTCCAATCTGTCGTGTTTCCATGTTGTACAGTGCAGGCTCCCTGAATTCATAGTGTCTTTTATCTTTCAGACCAATTAACCTGGTTTCCTAGTTCCACATATTAAATACTCCTCCATATGGAATATATATATACATATATATATATATATATCTTGAAATCCATAACAGAACATTTTATGGCCATCTAACTCGGAAAGCATTATTTGCAGGATTGAAGCCTGCTTGCGGAGTTGCCTCAAGCCATTTAATTACCTACTTAAGGCGATTTGGATCAGAATGACTTTAGAACACCACAACCCAAGGATTGATTGACTGCTGCTGAAAGCAGTATGACAACGAACTAACCAAACTTGGAGATTAACACAGCAAAAGCACAAACCTGGAGCAAACACCAAGCAAGATTGAGGACGCTAACGAGCCAGAGAAGCCCGTAATAGGCAATAATTATATGGGACCGGCCATTTGACAACTTGGCAAAGCTCTTCCTCGCCTGAGACGCCAAGTACAGAACGAAAAGAGCCGAAAACACGGTCAAAGCAACATTGTGCAAGAAGCCGTGGCAATCGAACAGCCAGCCGTACAGTCTCGGCCGGTGAGCCCCTTCTCCTACATCCATGGTTGAATTTGTGATCGGTGACGCAAGCGAAGCCCCTACTACATCCTCGAGAACCCTCATAGTTCCTCCGATCAAATGCTCAAATGGCTCTTTGACATTACCAAATCTTCGAGGTTCAGCGCGGAAGCCCGGAGACTGCGAGAAATGTGAAACCCTAACCCTAAATAGCTGCAGTTGTAGTCGAACCAAGTACAGATAGTACGTATGGATGGATGTATATGCGTACAAGGGAACGATTATTGGTTCTCAATTCAGTTCATGGCGATCAAGAGATGATAGAATTACAGTAGGGTTTACAGATGATCGGTGATCGCTGCTGATAACGACAGCTAAATGCTTTCCGCGCTTGCGTTTGGGGCAAAGTGCGATGCAAGAAAATTCCTTTTTCTCCTAATATAGACAGTGATGCTTGATATTTACCACTTTACGGTTTTTTATTATTTTTTTTCCCTATTTTAAATTTTTATTTTTAGAATTAATTCATTAATATTTTCTCATCCTAGGATTAATTATAAATTATTTTATAATAAAATTATTAATACAATAAAAATACTCGTATACTTTCTCTTCCCATCCTTTTATGAGTTTTATCCCCCCATTTTGTCTAACAATTTGACTAAAATTTGATAATTTATTTATTTATTTTTAATTTTACGATAACTAAACTATTATTCAACCAAGTAAAAAGAGATACCAAAAGATAACGAAATTCTAATTACTCCGTCACATCATAAGAAAATATTGAGAGGTGAGAAAAGAATGTGAATGTAATAAAATTTATAACGATAAGAGATAAAATATAATTAGAGTTGCAAAATTTAAAAAATATATGAATTGTCAAATTTTATGAGGTGCTAAGTGTAATTGATGCTGATGATGTATCAGTAATTTGAATATATTTTTTAAAAAATAAATTGTCAAATAAGTTAATACAATTTAGTCTCAATATTAAATTAGTTGATGTATTTTGAAAAATAAATTAATGTATTTTTAGAGTTGGCGCAAATTTAATATCTTATTAATCATTATAGTTTATGTTATCTTAACATATCTAAAGATATTTTAATTTTATCAATAACTCTAACTTTATTCTCAATTAAAATAATCTCACATAATAATTATAAGCGGTGTTTTTTTAAATATAGTGATTTATTTAGTTATTTTTAAAATACAATAATTTATTTAACACTTTATCATATATTTTTAGGGTAAATAGCAAAAAAAACCCAAATATTATCACAAATTTATGGCTTTATCTAACCATTTTAATTTTAACAATTATATTTCAATTGATTTAATTTGGTATAATTTTATCAAACACTTGAAATCGATTTATAAGACTGTCATTGCTGACATGACACCTCACGTGTTATAAAAATAAAAATATAAGTGAAACTCATATGTACATGTAAATTATTTTTTTTCTTATGTGTATATGTGAGTCTCACTCATATTTTTATATTTAATGACACATGACATGTCACGTCAGTAATAACACATGTCTAGTAAATCGATTTAAGGTGTTAGATAAAATTGCATCGAATTAAGTCAATTAAGATATAATTGACAAAATTAAAACGGTTGAATAAAGTTATAAATTCATGAAAATGTTTCAGGTTTTTTTCACTATTTGTCTTATATTTTTATTATTAACAACAAGTTCAACATATATAATAGATTTAGAGACCATATCCCATTAAACCAGAGGTTAGGGTTTGAGATTTATTTTTTATTAAGATTTAAAATAGGATATGATTTATCAAGAATAGGGATATAATAAATAAAACTTGAACTTGTCCCTAGAGAATGGACTATGACCTCCTGATGAGATTGATAGTTTGATATAATTGTAGCACTTAAAAATTTAGTTAATTGTAATGTAAAAATACTATATTGCCTAACTATATGATTGAAAATATGATCGAATGTAATATTTTAACAATTAAATTACAAAAATATTCATCACCTTTCCCTTGATCGCATTCTCTTTGCTCTTTGCTCTCTCTTCCCTCATTTCTATGGTTGTCGCCTCACTTTGTGTCGACCATCACTACATCTTTCTTCTCTGCTGTGAACAGGGATGCAACAATGGGCGACATGAGGTGAAGCAACAATGAGAAAGGCGACAACCATGGAAAGAGGAGAAGAAAGAACAAAAAGGAGACAGCCAAGGGTAAAAGGTATTTTCGTCATTACATGTGTGTATGTGAAATTGAATATGAATCTCTCGTAGAGCCGACCCAACAGAGTTGGGGGCCTTAGGCAAAAAGGTTTGTTGAGACCTTTCAGTATTAATTTTTTTATAAAAAAATAAATAATATATTTTTTTACATAAATATTTCATCATTTTATTAAATAAAAAAAAGTTAAAATTCAATCAACTACAAAATATAATAATCTCTTAACTATAATAAATTTTGAACTAAAATATAATGTTTCAGAGATAAGAAAAAAAAACCAAACAAATTACAACAATAAACAAAGAAAAACAAAACTAATTTTTCTTGAAAGTCTAAGAAGATTAGTGCAAGCAAAAAACTATACATTCATAATTCTCTTATAGAGAGAAACAAAACATAACATTAAACTGATAGTATTAAAAAAATAAAATTCACCAATAATAAGCAACTTTTTATTCTACAAATATGTGTTGGACTATGTTTACCTTTATGTAAAATTAATTTTTCTTGCCTTTTGAGATGCAAAATTATTGATTAAATCTCCATAATCAAGTTTATCTAATAAATCATGTTCAATAGATAATATAGCTAATCCATTCAATTTTTCTTGCGACATAGTTGACCTCAAATATGATTTTATCAATTTTAATTTTAAAAAATTTCTTTCTGTAGAAGCTACTGAAATTGGAATTGTCAATAATATTCTATAAGCAATATATGCATTTGGAAATAAATCGACTCTTTTGATGTAATAAAGAATTTCCATTGGACTATTTTTTTCCTCTTGAAAAGTTTCTCTTAACACTCTTAATTCTAAAAATAAATCTAAACCATTTATATCAAAAAGTTCATCAAATTTAAAAACGTTTTCAAGATTCAAACAATACTCTTTTAAAATATCTTCGTCCATTGATTTTAATTTCTTAAAATTGCATAGAAATCCAATTTTTTTTTCATATATTCTAAATTGCTCAAACCTATTTCGAAGTGAAGAAATGACTTGATCAATCATGTATATAAAATAAACTCTAAAAGATTCTTCAGCAGATTGTGTTTATTATTATCAACATTTTCATCAATTTATTTTTTCCTACGAATCACACGTTTTTCACAAAATATGAGTTCCATTTTCATTTCAATTGCAAGTTTTTTGGCAGAAACCATAGCAGATTCAAATCCGTTTTCCCTATAAATTTCAAAAAAAGAAAGAAGACCTTTTAATTGATCTATAGCAACATCAATGTGCATATCTTCACTTTGAAAGCTCTTACTAACTGAATTAATTGCATACAAAATATCATACCAAATAATCATGCCTAACAAAAATTCAAAATTCTTTAATTCATACATTGCAAGACATTTAGTTTCACTATTTATTTTATGATCATCACTACTTTCTACTAATTCAAACAAAGCATCTCGTATTTTTGGAGCTTGAAATCTAATTGCCTTGACACTTTCAATTCGACTTTCACAGCGAGTTTGTGACAATGATTTGACAGTTAAATTAGATATGTTATCCTTTAATATTTTCCATCTTTTTGGTGAAGAAGATAATAATGAATATATGTGTTGTAAAACTCTGAAAAATGAAACAGCTCTAACACAAGAGGTGGCAACATAAAAAATTACTAAATTAAGACTATGACAACCACATGGTGTATATAATGCTCTAGAATTTATCTCCAATAGTCTTTTCTATACATCTTGATGTTTTCCATTCATATTAGACCCATTATCATATCCTTGCCTTCTTATATCATTGATATCAAGATTCAAATTTTCAATTTATCTTATAAGTTCACTAAAGAAGCCTTTTCTAGAAGTGTCATCCACTTTTAAAAATCTCACAAAGTATTCTTCAATTATTATTGGACTAGTTGAAATATCCGCACACCTTAATATGAGAGACATTTGTTCTTGATGACTTAAATCTGGAGTACAATCAAGTAAAATGGAAAAATATTTTGCCTCTTTAATTTTCTTTAAAATCATACTCTTGACTTCATGTGCTAACATATGTATCAATTTATTTTGGATTTTATGTCCCAAGTAATGATTATGAATTTCACCATTTTGAATACGTCGGACATGTTCTTGTAATACTGGATCAAATTTAGCTATCATCTCAATAAAACTTAAAAAAATTTCATTATTCACATGATAGATCTTTTAATTAGTTCCACGAAATGCCAAATAATTTTTAACTAGAGCTTATACCACATCAATTATTTTTTTAAAACATTTCTCTAATGTTATTTTTCTTTACTAATTCTTACTTGCACATCCCTGTCAATTTCTTTACTTTTAGAAAATTTTAATTCTAAATCAAACCAAGCATTCATGTTAAATAAGTGTTCTTTACTTATTTCATGACTTTTCAACTTTGTACTAAGATTTTTCCAATCTTTAGTTCCTTCATTGCCAAATTGGCTCCCACTATATTTTGTACCAAACAATTTACAACAAAAACAATAAACTTTGTCAAAATCCTTTGAATATACCAACCATCTTCTATCATAAGTTTTCCCATTTGATAGTCTCCTAGTATAATAAAAAGTGGAGAAATGCCTAGAAGTTTTATTCTTTGGAAAATCTATATTACTTTCTCTAATTGGACATTTTTCAACTAACAAGTCTCTTAACTTAATATCAATATTTTTCCATCTTTCTGGATCATAAATATTAATAGAAACATTACTCGGGTTATTGTCAATATCCTTAATTTTCATGTTAATTTTCTCTTCTTCTGTATTTTCTTGACATTCTTTATCATCCATATTATTATCACATTTTTCATCGTTATAATTCTCTATGGTTTTTTTTACCACCATCTCATTATCTCCCATTTCATTTAAAGTTGTGTGTTCAATTGTTTCATTACTTTGACTATTTAGATATCTCTTATTACTTGTGATAAATTTTTCAAGAGCGTCTTTTTGAAATTGAATCAAACTATCTATTCTTTTATTTTTCTTAAGTTTCTCATACCTTGATATATATTTTCTACTAGACATATTAACTTGACAATAAAAATTAAGCAATTGAGTAAAAATAAAGGTATCACCTAAAAAATCTTATAAGCTCCAAGTATATAGCAATCCTGAATATTTCCAAAATCTAAATTAGATTCTTCAAGTGATTTTCCTCAATGATGATCAAATCAATTGAATCCTAACATAAACCAAAATAAATTTCTGATTGTTAATTGAATGAAATCAATTAAATCATAACATTCAATTTTTATAGAAGAATATAAATACAAATTGGAATTCAAAAAAAAAAATTGACAATAGACAAAAGAGTGTTGATGACACTAATACATTCTTCTAAATTTCTTAGATTTAAACTACAATAGTATAATAGTCATTTTTTAACAAATATCAAATCCTATATTTAAAACACAATAGATAAAGTTTTTGTAAAATTAAACTTAAATCATAGATTATTTGAATATAATTTATTTAAAATTTAAGTCTAATTATTTTATGCCCATTATTTAAATTTCATAAACATACTCTTCAATAAAAAAATACACACATATTGATGAATCCAACCACCAAGTATGATTAGGATGTAAAAGTGAAATTAACAACAATCACCAATATAATAACTTATTTAATATACAAAAAATCCATAAATACAAATACCCAAAACTTATAAATACCAATCACTTATTTAAATATCAATTTAATATAAACACCAATAAAACAAGTATCACACCAATTGACAACAAACACCAATAGAGCATAAGCATCAATTGAATCACCAACAATACTTGAAGTAATATTAACAACAAACATCAAAGACCAATAAAAGTGAGACCCATAAAACTGACAATAAAAGTGAGATTAACATTTCATACCAATTTAATATAATCACCAACAATACTTGAAGTAATATTAACAACAAACACCAAAGACCCATAAAAGACCAATAAAAGTGAGACCCATAAAACTGATAATAAAAGTGAGATTAACATTTCATACCAATTTAATATAAACATCAACTTCCAACAACAATCACTTATACAAAAGACCAACACCCAAAAGACCCATAAAAGACCAATAAACAAAAAAACACTAATCACTTAAAGTGAGATTAACAACAAACACCAACTTAAAAGTGAGATTAACAACACCAATCACTTAAAAGACCCAATCACTTATAAACACCAATCACTTAAATACCAACAATAAACACTCTACAAAAGACCCATAAAATAAAAGACCCAACAATCACTTAAATTGACAATACTGTACAAAGACCAAATAATAAACACCAATAAACAAACACCAATCACTTAAATACAAAAGGCCCAACACCAACACTAAACAAAAGCAGCAATCACTTATTAACAATGGCAATGCCAATGCTCACCGACGGATATGCCTGCTGTTGCGAGCTCAATGCTCACTGCTCACCAGCGGGAAGTTGCTTCAGTAGCAATTACGTGCGTCACTTTTCGGCCAGTCGGCCCAGTCATCAGTGATGCTCAACAGCTTGCTATTAGCTTGTTACTGCTCATCCACAAACCACGAATGACGGCATCGAACCCTTTGATGAAGACGAAGTTATGCTGTGTTTGTGTAGTGCAGTGACTGTGCGCACGACACGAGAGAGAGAGAGAGAGGGAAAAATAGGGAAGAGAAAGTGGGTTTTATGGGGAACACCACGATGTTAAAAATTGGAAAATGGTGGAGGAAGTTAAAAACATTTAAAATGTTTTTATATTTAATTTTTTAATAAAATATTAATTATTAAAAAATAACAAAATATACATAAATATTACAAATTTCTAAATTTTGGGGCTTTCTAATCTGGGGCCTAATGCCATGGCATAAATGGCTCAGGAGTTGGGCCGTCCTTGATCTCTCAGGCAATGTAGTAAGGTCCATTGTAATGAATATGCTCGTATGAATTATTAATTAATTAAATGTAAGTGCATGGTTATGATATACAAAATAGATTAAATGCAAATAATTATGATTTATTGGAAATCTAATGTATTTTGATCTTTATCATAAACCAAATTAAGGCAATTAAAAAAATTAAGCAATAATTAAAATATTAATATGATATTGTAAGAATTATTCACTTTATGATATAATGATAACTAGAGAGAACTCTTGTCAGCTCATTCTCAATATACAATATGTAATTATATAATAATAATAATAATAATAATAATAATTATTATTATTATTATTATTATTATTATCAATTTATAATTTAAATTAAATAAAAATAAGATGCTAATATTGAATAAATAAAATGTTCAACTTAAAAATGAAAATTTCATAAAAATATTTTAAATTAACCCTAAAAAGGAGAAAAAAATAGGTAATTGGTGGATAAAGGAGGGGCATTTTTGGGAAGAAAGAAATGAACATGAACAACGCATTTCATAGTCACCACCTTCAATCGTCGAGATCAGTGTGTGATCATCCCCTCCATGGAAGGAAGAAGAACTCGAGCCATGGATTTCACAATGTAGGTTTTCGTTTCCGGCGATCTGTTTCTCTACTTCAATCGCGAACAGGTTAGTTCCACGAACCTATGTCCAAAAATCAACACTAGGAATGTGAAAATATCAGAAATTATTTGCGATTTTGGGCGCATTTTGATTTGAATGGGAGCAGAGAATTAGGCACAATGAATCGGATGAGGCCAGTGTACGTGAGGCAGAAGAGCATCGAGGCGCCGGAAGGAGGCCAACCGACGTCGTCGTCTCCCGTGGCGTCGCCGCTGCAGCGCCATGCACGCTCCGGTTCGACTGGCGGGGCCAATCTCAGGAGGCCGGCGATGAACACCGCCGCCAAAGGCGCCGCCGCCCAGAGGCTCGCTCAGGTGATGTCTAGTCAGTCCGCCGACGACGATGACGAGGAGGAGGATGACCTCATGTACGACTACACCCCCTCCAATCTCGCCACCCCCGGCCTTGGCCTCGGCGGCGGCGGAAGGCCAGCCAGGCCCCGCCCAGTGGTAAATCACAAAACAACCCTAACTTTTCTTCTCCTTGTCAACGGATCAAATTGTCAATATGTGCATGCAAGTATCTATTTGTTCCTGCAAATCTATTCTAATATATATAATATCCTCAACTCATCACTATAAAATAATAATTTTCTAGACACGAGAAGTTATGTTAAAATAAGAGCTTATATGATAATAAATTATAAAAAATTTGAACTCGTGGAACTTCATTGGAAATGAAAATGGGCTAAAATACACCGGCGGGCCAAGAGTGGCCATCTTGCAGCTTAGCGTGCTCCCTCAGGCTCATATATATGTATAAAGACCCAGCTATTCGCACACAATATTGGAATATAAGTGTATATGTCTGTATATATACACTCTTGAAGTGGGGGCAAACAACATAATTCTGAAGAACCTTCTGTCTGTGAAGACCCTCCCTGTTCTCTCTGTATCTAGCTAAAACTAAAGGAAAGCAGTCACAATAGACAGTTTCCGCCCGCTTTCTCTCTCTGTAGCAAAGTAGTACCAGAAGAAGCTACGTGAAATGCCTATACCAACAAGCACTTATTTAGTTAATTGTTTATTTCTAACCAGATGAGCACAAAATAGCTTGTGATGAATAATTAAAGTTTGCCAAGTTAAATTAGGAATTGAAAATAGTGATGCAGCTTCAGAAGAGGGGAACACCACGTTGGTGTTCTCCCTATATTAATACATGCAAATGCCCGTGATTTAGTATTAAGTTATCATAAAATTTAGGCACTATTTGCCAATATATGCCTTGCCAGGATGTCTTGTGCAAAAGCTCTGATTTGCTGGTCTCTTGCGGGGCTCTGCAGGTTATGTGCCTTGCCTGTGCCAAAGCCTCTTTATGGTTTTTGTCTTAACCCGACAATGTGTGGGGGTGGTCCTACGATTACGTCCAATGAGAGGTGACAGGCTAATCAGTACTTGTTTGTCTACTGCCATTGATCTAAAAGGATGATATTGAAGCTCAAAATTATTGTTTAACGTATATGGTATCCAAGAAGGATAGCATGTAACGATATTGGTTAGGCTTGGACCAATAGTTTGAATTGCTTAATCTGTTTCAGCACAATCTTCATTGAGAAGTCATGCTAATTTTTTTTTTTATGAGAATATTATGTAATTTTCTTTACAAGACTAATTTTAAGTTTCATCTTTGCTAGTCAGTTCGTTCCTCCGTAGACCAGCATCCACCTGCACGTGGGGCATCGAGTGGTCAAATTCTGAGCTCTGCTGAACAACAACCTCCAATAGCTCATTCAAGCTCAGCTGGACAGCTTTCTCAGCCCAATTCTCTGGAACAACCTCCATCTGCTCGCTCTGCATTGCCTACTCGATCATCTCAATCTGCCAACTGGGTGGAACAATTACAACCTCCATCTGCTCGTTCTGCTTCAGCTACCCGATCATCTCAATCTGCCAACTTTGTGGAACAAGTACAACCTCCATCTGCTCGTTCTGTTTCAGCTATCCGATCATCTCAATCTGCCAACTTGGTGGAACAAGTACAGCCTCCATCTGCTCGTTCTGTTTCAGCCATCCGATCATCTCAATCCACCAACAACATGGAACAGCCTCTGTCTGCTCGGTCTATCTCAACCAGCCGTCCAAATATAGGAGCTAAGGCAGTTCCCATAATACCTCCTAGTATCCCACTAAAATTGAGGCCACAGGCTTCTGTAATTTCATCAGAGATTCCCACTGATAATCGAAGAGACAAAAGGTATAATTAATGATTGGACTTTCTTAAACTTGAGTTTGGATGAGCATACTGAATTTAAGTTTCCTCTTTATTCTTAAATTGATTTTAGTTCAGTATTTGTTGATTAGGAATAATTTCAAAGTCTATTATTACTTAAATGTTTGATTTTCATTCGTATTTGTTCTGTTATACTTATTTGCTTCTTCGTTTGACTGAAAGCAGGAGTAAAAGGATATAGAAAACTTATATTTCCTTATTCAAGAAATTGAATGTTCTTGGATTTTCTTTCTGAAGTAGGCTCAACCAGAGTAATTGCTTTTCCTATATTGATATTCTCCATGCTACTGTATTGCATCAACTGATAAAGTATTCCATATGAGAGTTTTGAAGTCTCAAAATTTTGTCGAGCTCTCTCTCCTTCTCTTCCCCAAATTACTTTGAGAATGCATCTTGAGTAAGTGGTAATCCAGTCTTCATTTGATCAAAAATCAGGTTGTCAATAGATATGGGAAGTATGAATCTAAGAGAATCAGGCACTCAGCATTCTACTTCTGCTCTACAGGATGAGGTATGGTCCCACCTGAAACTGATATTTTCACGTGCTTTTGAAGCCTGTATATCTAACTGTTTCTTGTTGAAAGTTTACAAGTTGCCTTCTTGCATCACGTCTCTTGTTGGCATAATATTAATTTTCTACACTTCAAAGTACTTTTCCTGCTTGTTTCTTGAAGTGATACATAACCAATTTTCTTGTTTCTTCTTGTAATTTTTGCTCCTTCACTGGAATACCTTTAATGAGGTGGAAATGCAAATTGCAGCTTGATATGCTACAAGAAGAAAATGAAAGCCTACTTGAAAAGGTGATATCGCTAAATTCTTATGATTTTTGATATTGTCACTATGTGACTTTTGGCTCTTCGTTATGACTTTTTCCTTCCAGATTCGACTTGCAGAGGAAAGATTTGAAGAAGCAGAGGCAAGAGCTAGGCAGCTTGAAAAACAGGTGATGTCCAGTAATCATGAAGAGGACTCTTATGTTTATAGTTTCTTCATCTTTGTATTGACTGGTGGTTATTTTTGAAAAATGTACATTTTTTAGCATCTGCAATGTAATGGATTTGTTTCCAATTAATGAACTTGATTGTAAGAGAGAAATAAATCTTTAGTGGGGATTTTGTCTGAAGCAGTAATTTTTGTTGATCTCCTATGCAAGTGGATTTGTTAATTTTCTGACTTCAAAAGATGGAATGAGGGCCATAAGTAAGTCACAGAGAATTGTTGGTGCTTATTAAGTAATAGTGTTGCATTTGCTGTACATTTCTCTGACAGATCCATATGTTCATTTACATTATTAGGCAGCAGGAAGATATTACAGCAGCTTTTGATTTTGGTTATGAAGCTAATAAGCCTGCACTAGGGAAAATAAGTTGTAAAACTGATTTGACTGAAAATTTTCTAAAGAATGCCACATATCCATGGAAAGATATGGACAGAAGACAATATTCTTCATTTGCATTCACATAGTAACCAAGTTAATTCATTAAACTGCATATTTTCTAGCTGCAAGTCGTGGAACGCAAGTTTCTTGATTAAATTGTTAATGCTTTTAAGATATATGTTAAATTTTGGTATTTTCGGTCAATGTACAACACCATTGACTAAATCCATTTAAAAGTAAGCTCTCTCTATCTCTCTAGTGTTATATTGTTCACATTTAAAATACCTTATCACTGTTAGGTTGCCAATCTTGGAGAAGGTGTGTCATTAGAAGCCCGGCTTTTGAGCAGGCAAGATCAAGAACTTAGATCTTTATATGTTCTATTATACTTGGTATCTCTAAAAATCTTACTTTCTTCTGTTCTGCAGGAAGGAGGCAGCTTTGCAGCAAAGAGAGGTCTGTATGAAAAAAGTACTATCTTTGAATGATTGATGACTTTTGTTTCATATGTGCTTGAGTGTTAATATCTTTGCTAAAATATCACAAGGGACACATTTTAACAGGCATTTGTGTGCTGAATTGTCTGTTTGTATGTACTCAAGTTTTTGTTTCCAATTGTTTTTAAGCATTTACTTAACTAATCAGGTAAAGTTTTACATTGTGTGTTCAGCATCATGTTAGTTCGAGTATTCAAACAAGTGGTAATTTACGAAGACATTCAAGACACACACCTAGCAGCGCCACTTCCCCTCAAGAAATCTTTGGTTTATTAATCTTCCATTTTTTCATCTGCTGGCATAAAATGCAGGACTTCACATTGAGTCATACATATAATGTTGAGAGTAAAAATGATATTATAGAAGATAAAGTTAACACTATCTACAAGTTTAAGCTTTTTAGATGGGATGGTACTTAACTTTTCAACAAGGTATCAGAGCAGGCAAAGTTCTTAGGTTCAAACCTCACTGCTGACCTAATATTTGAATAGTTGCATATGTTTGGACCAGTTATGCAGTGAAATCTGACTAAATGTGAGGGGGCATGTTGAGAGTAAAATTGATATTATAAAAGATAAAATTAACTCTGTTTAAACTTTCATATGGATTTTGATCCATTAAACAAACAATGACTGAGACTATTTTCCATGGAACTGACCTTTTCAAACTTCACCCTCCTTACATGCTTTCATGTTTTTCTCAGTCCCTAGTGTTCGGCATACTTATTCTCATCTAAAATTATGCTCTATTTCAGTAACTTAGTTAAAGTCTTTGCAATTTACCTTCATCTTCACCTTTAAGCATACCTGTTTAATTGACAAATGGTTTATGTGCTTAAGACTGTACTCCTTGAACAACTAAGAAGTCAAACCTCACCTTCAATATGTAGATCACTGAATGCTTATGATAGATATTGCTGTTGGTATTCAGTTGACATCTGGATGGGGAGTATTTTTTCTCTAGACAGACCAACCTCAGAATGCTACTGACATCCTAGAGTAGTGTATTCTGTAAACCATTTCTTGAATTTTTTGTGTTCGCATAATAACCTCTTGCCTTATGGTTGTCATAACCCTCCATGTAGGAAAGAGCTTTAATCACCCTTTACTAATGCAAGCTTTGATACCATCTAGTAAGGCACAAACCAATATTAACATCACAACCATCTTATTAAAATATGGGGTTAAAAAATTGTTGCATGTAAGACACTCGTGCGGTCTTCTGGATTAAAGATTTTCTCTCTTTGCCTCCCTCCCTTTCTTTTGATTGATTTTCTACTTTCCAATACTTAATTCACACCATCTAGTTCTGGTGCTTTTGGAAGTTCCATTGCATTGCTACAGAGAGGTGATGTATGGTTTTCTAACTCATTTTTCTTTGCAGGCTGCTCTGAAAGTTGCAGCAGAAACTTATGGTGGTAAAGGTGAAGAAGTACAGGCCCTACGGATGGAAGCTGAGGTACTCAGGACTTGTATGTTTATCCTTTCTGTTGCACTTTCCGTTTTCTTCTCCTTCGTGACTAATAATGCTTATTTTAGATTCTTATTGCTCTACCCATTAAAATGTTGAGTTAGTCTGCTAGGGACGAAGCTGCATGTGCTCTGGAGGGGCTCCGCAAAGCTGAGACTGAAAATAAATCACTTCGAAATATGACTCAGAGACTGATACTAACCCAGGAAGAGATGGTTTGTTTTGAATGATGGCTTATCTCAAGTCATTCTGTTGTTGCTGTTCTTCAGAGTTGATATTTACA
Organism: Diospyros kaki; assembly: GCA_036245055.1. Lineage (NCBI taxonomy): Eukaryota > Viridiplantae > Streptophyta > Magnoliopsida > Ericales > Ebenaceae > Diospyros > Diospyros kaki. The sequence continues at coordinate 4,246,547 of BSEG01000012.1, forward strand.
TGGTTCATAGTTTGTATCTTAGGAAGAAGTTGTTCTTAAGAGGTGTTGGCTTGCCCGATACTGGAGTTTATGCATTCAACATGGTAATGTCATTTTATTTTTGTATCTGTCAGTACATGAACTTCCATCGTATTCTTCAATTATTTACATTTTCAGGTTGGTGATTTAAGACCTGCACAATGAGCTTTGGTCAATAAAAATTCAAGAAATGGCATGTTCAATTCAAAGCTCATCACTTGAGGTTTCATATGTAGCACATGAGCATATGAGGTCTAAGAGCATATAAGCATTGCTTTGGAATTGTTGATATGAACTCATGATTAATTTTTGAAAGAAGTACTGGTTGGAAAATTATGACCAAATTAGAACCTTTGGTCTTTTGTCCTTCTCTAATAGAAGTTCTGAGCCTTTTAAGCTAGTTTGGTGAAAGCATTCTTCATAGCTTGTAAAAGTAAAACTTAGTGTGAAATTATAATTTATGTAATAGTTGGGGATGACATTAACTAACCTGCATTCATGCACTCCTTAAACATTTTAGTATTTCCATGCCCTTACATACTAGTAGCCAACTTTTACGTCAATGTTTCCAATCAATCATTTCATATGCCAATGCTTTTATATATATTTATTCGTCGTTGCTATTATTTTGTTGTTTTGGTTCTTTTTTATAATATTTTGTTCTTGGGAAAAAGATTTGTTACATGTGATTGCGAGGATTATAAATTTTATTTGTGTTGTTCTGCTTTGGATTAAGATGGTTTGGTTATGTGAGAAGACAACCAATAGGGACTCTTGTCAGGAGATTGGATAGAATGGAACAAGTATATAACAAAAGAGGTAGAGGAAGACCAAAAAAAACTTGATGGGAGATACTTAGGTTTTGATGTGAGTTATAAACTATAAGGGTCTTACAAAAGATAAGGCAATAAACAAAAATGATTGATGAGCTATAATTCATATACTTAACCCATGTAGTGGAATAAGGGCTTGATATGTTGTCTTCAGGTCCTGTTATGTTGCCCGATGCGGAATTTTTTTTTTTTTTTTTGGGGGGGGGGGGGTTGTGGGTCCCACACCCCCTCGTGGGACCCATGCCCCCTGCCTCTCATTTTGTCTGCGTCAGGCAATAGAACAGAATCGTGTTGTTTCCTGCTTCTAATTAAACATGATCAAACTTTATTTTCTCACAAGTAAGCTACATGTTCCCAGAATTTTGTGGTGTCCTCAACTTGAATTTCGCTGCTCTTCTTTCGCATTTTTCAACTTTCTCTTAGCCCCTTTAGATTCCCCTTTGGGGATATTCAATGAAACAAGGAATTAATGTATCTTGATTTTTTTAAGTGACTTCCACTTTTCTTGTGAACACATTAGCATTCACCTCTAAATTTATTATTTTCTGACCTGGCACACATCTGTCATGCTTTGTTGCATCATATGTTTTCTAATAAAACTGCACTTATCTGTGTAGCCTTAATTATTTTTTCCTTCTTGCTATTATTGGCATTATATCAGTTTGAATGGTTGGTGGTTTCATTAATTTGCAAATGATTATAAGATCTTCAGATCATAATGGTATTTTTCTAATTAAAATGGACCAAGTAATGTTTGACATGAAATTTTAGTTTAAACTCGAAGCATTGCTATGTAATTGCAGGAATCCATGCAGAGATAGCTTCAGCACGATATGATCACTGGTCAGCCTTAGCCCCTCTTCCTGTTGAAGTTGTTTTGGCTACTGGGCAGAAAGCAAAAGATGAAGATGCTTTTGGTATAGTTTTTCTTCCATTCAGCTAAAGATGGGACTTGATTGTGATTCAATCATGCTGGTTTCATCATTTTTGGCATTCATCAGTTGTGGTCATTTAAACTTTTCATTCCTCTGGTAGCAGCAAAAAGTGATGCTCAGGAAAGGGAAAAGGTTCTTCAAGACTTGAATGAACTCTCTGGAGAGGGAAATATTGAGAGCATGCTTTCAGTGGAGAAAGGTCTTAGAGAACTGTCTTCACTAAAGGTTTCTATCACATACTTAAGTTTCTTCTTCTTTTTTTCCCCCCAGGTATCACATATTTATGTCTAATACGTTCTAGAGGTTTATGTCTCGAGTTGATTTTCCCTCTTAACTTGCTCTAAAGGTGTAGCAAACTTCACATGCCTGAAATTTTACATATGACTATGAGTACAGAGCTAGATCAAGCTGTAGTTGCCGTGCCCATCTAAGGTCTATTGCAGTGTATCTCTGTCTTGTCTGGATACAAAATGATATATGGACTAAGGTCATATTATGCCTTGTATATCATGTTATTCTTGATTAGGTTCTTGCTTGTTCGTTCAAGAGATAACTTGGTTGTTTTTTTATTAAATATCGTTATGCTCCAAAAATCAATTTCTCCTGTTAATAGTTTTGCTTTCATATTGACTTTTTGTTTCTCATTTTGTGTGGATATATTCCTCGTTTGGAGTTAACTGAGCTGTGATCCTTTCCATATTCTATGTTTCTAATATTTGGCATCATCTGGAGATTCTGGACGCATGAGATTGAAAAATAGAATCTCTGCTGGATTAATATATGTACATTAACATAATCCAATTTCAGAAATAAACATCTGGTGCTTCATTCCAAAGGAACTTAATGCACAAGATTTTCCCACTGTTTATGGACTCAAAAAAACCAATAAAAAAGCGTTCCTTATTTACATATTGCTGAACCCTCATAGTCATTTATTTTGAAATTGAGTGGTGGTGACAGTGGCTGATTTAGCATGCATTTTTTAATCGAGGCTTATGGTGTTGTAGCACTTAAGTTATGAGATATAATAATATTCTTAATGCTGTGTTTGGAATTATGATTTTTTAAGGGGAAGGAAATAAAAAAATGACAATAAAATCTATGCTGATAAATATCTAGTCATTTTCTGGTACGTTCCCTACATCATGACAGGTACTTTACTGGTGAACTAACTTCACCGCTTAAAATTAGGAGAAACTGATTTATTGTGCATCAACCTAAGTGCATAATACTATTTACTCCTAGTGGCCGTTTTCCCATCATTAACAGTTGTCGGTGTGACTTCTATTTTCTTACAGGTGGAGGAAGCTGTAGCAATTGCAATGGCTCGACAACGGCAATCAAATTCAGGAAAATCTGGTTTAACAGGTGAGCAGAAGTTTGTCCGTTTGTTTAACAATTTATTAAAACAATGAATAAGTTAAAAATCTTGTTTTATGGAGGCTCAATCTTCCAGTTCCAATTTGAATATAACTCTTCTCCTACTTTGCAAAGTGTTTATATCAAATCTAGAGAGACATAAACATCCAATTACAGGGATTTTGAAAAATCCAATTTTCCTATTGTTGCTTGCTGCTTTTGCTGTCTTCTGTGCTCTTCTATCATTACCTAATTGAAAAAAGGATGCCGGTTCTGAAGAAATGTTATCTTTGGAGTTTCTCAACAATACTGTACATGAGAGAGGGTGTTTCTTTTTGTGGTTCTGGTTCAAATGATTTATATCATTTGCACAAAGACCACGAGCCTAAAACTAAGCCCAGTTAGACAAGCTGTATAAGGAAGAAAATGTTAGACCACGGGCCTAGAAGAAATGTTATCAATTGAGTTTCCCAACAAACTGTATACTGAACATGAGAGGGTGTTTCTTTGGTGCTTCTGGTTCGATTGATTTATATAATTTGCACAAAGACCGCAAGCCTGGAACTAAGCCCAGTCAGGCAAGCTGTATACTGAAGAAATGTTAGACCACGAGCCTGGAAGAAATGTTATCACTGGAGTCTCCCAACAAACTGTATACTGAAAATGAGAGGGTGTTTCTTTGGGTGCTTCTGGTTCAATTGATTTATATCATTTGCATAAAGACCATGAACCCTAGAACTAAGCCCAGTTAGACAAGGATCAAGATTTCATTTCCATGGGCTATTTCAGTTAGCTGAAACCTGAAATGTTTCAGAAGAAAACACTAATAAAATAATAAAAGAATTGGGAAAATGTGAAAGTGTTTGGAAACTGCAATCTGTATAAATATATATATGTGCATGCAGCATGCTCAATACTTACATAACTGAATAACTATTGGAGGTCTAAGACATCTTTTTCCGTAAAAATTACAAGAAAATGATTTAGAAATAGATTCAGCATACATTAAATTAATGTCAAATACATTAATTACAAGGACAATTATGGGGTACCATATAAGCTGTAAACAAACAAATACAACATTCCTAATGTGTGGGAAGTGTTTAGCAAGATATGATTAATTTCTACTATAACATCATTTAGATAAAAACTTAATGAAGGACAAAGAATTCCAAAATCTCACTGTCAAAAGTCTTTCTCGATTTGTTATGGAATGTATTGAAGCTAGACTGTACAAATTTTGGTAAAATATTTTTGGAGCTGTTTATTTTGTGATTTATTGGCATTACTCTAGCAACATTCTTTCTTTTTAAAAATGATGATTTCTATGGTGGCATGATTTTCTTAGGTACTGTTTCTATTAGGGTTGTAACAATCTTGCAATTCCTCTTATAAAATTTGTTCTCACACCTATATATCAATTTATTCAATGATGGTTCCTTTTGTACTTAATTGTGGATGCAGATGACCTGAAGCTACCAATGAATGGGCAAAATTTCTCAGAAACATTTGGTGAGCTGATAAAGTATTGTGTACAGTTCATTTGAAGTTTTTTTTTTTGGGCGTGTGTGGAAGTACTTTAAACTTGTGCAAGCAGTTTGACCTTTGAGGAAAACAATGAGTACCATGGACCTAATCATTTTTTTTTTCTAGCAGGCTTTAACTTATTACCTTTCACGAGAACATTGAGGAAACTTATGTGGTTTTTTGGCCCATTTGTTGATCCCTAACTTCAAAGAAACAGAATTTGAAATAAAATATCTTCTTACTTGCAAATGTGCTATTACGTATCAACCTTATCAGGCTTCTATTAAATGAGCTCACATTCAGTTTTATGCCAGAGGAATCTTCTATTAAATGGGCTCACATAACAGTTCTATGCCAGAGGAATCCATTAGTTTAGCTTCCTGCAACAAAATCCAGACAGACTGATGTTATCCCATCAGTTCATCCATAACTTCTAAGCAACAGAACTTGACATCTTCTGACTGGACAATATGCTATTGTATGGCACCCTAATCAGGCTTCCATTAAAATGAAATCACATGAAAATCAATTTCACATGCAACTTATATGATTTATATTGTCCTTGATGTTAAGAGCTGAATTGTTTTTTTGTTTCAGAATTGAGCCAACAGGAGTCTGAAGATGTGCTCTTTAAGCAGGCATGCTGACAAACTTTTTATCTAGGACTGACTTGTTTGTGTTGTTGATGATATTAATTTCAAGTTATGTGCATACAGATGTTAGGAGTTGTGAGGGATCCGATTTTTATCCTTTTTGGCTCGTTAAACAAGAAATATTATGATACAAAATCAGGCAAATTTTATGCATACTTCCCCGAAGAACTCATTTAGTTTACTATATTTCTTAAGTTCATAATTAGTTATGTCCAACACATATTTATCTTATCCAAAGTTTCAAGTTCTCAACAAGGGCACTTCACAAATTTGGAAGCGTTCATGTAATATAGATTTTCTCAACATGCCCCTCACGTGTCGCTGAACTGTCTCATTCACAACTGACAAGGTACTTGTAGATGTTTAATTATCAGGCAAATGGTAAGATTTGAACTTAGGATCTATTACCAGATCTGATACCATCTTGAATTGATGACAAACCTCTCATTTAAAAGAGTAATTTATGCAAGAAAGGGATAGGCTTGCTATGTTTTTTCTTAATATAATCTGAAATTTCCTGCAAATGGGTTATGCTTGATAGGTTGAGAAAGAAGTTACTTTTGTGGAGGCTAGATGACAAGTTTAGGGAAAACAAATAAATTGTTGCGAGATGATCTCTTGCTGACTATAAAGAAATATTACAGCAATTCCTAAAGATGTAAATCATATGATGTTTATTTGTAACCTTTTTGTTCGCAGAGAGAGAGAGAGCTTTGTTTATATTTCTGAATATTTCATAGGTTTCAATGTTGTTTTCTAGTCTGTGTATGCGGAACATTTAGCATCCAATCAAACTGAAACATCATATGAAAAGCACAAATGATTCTTGGCATAAAAAGGAATGATCCCTGCTATGCTTGTGCAGGCATGGCTAATGTATTATTGGAGAAGAGCAAAAAACCGTGGAATAGAACCAGACATTGCAGAGGAGCGTCTAGAGTTCTGGATCAACCATGCCACTCAGTCACCGAGCTCTAGTGATGCAGTCGATGGTATTCCCCCTTTCTCCACCCTCCTGCACAAACACTTGTTTCCTTTATCATACAAGTGACAGTGAGCCTCTTAATCCATGAGGTGCTAAAATTTTATTTTCGTACTAATATCTTCAGCTTTCTGAAATGAGAATTCCCCTTCTAAAGATTGAGATATCATAATATGGATAGAAGTTTTTGCTGGATGAAAGTTCTAAGAAGCATTCGGCTATGGCACGTACTCTGAATAGGTTTTGCCTGTTAGTGATACTTTCTTACATTATTTCGCAGTTGAGCGTAGCCTTGTGGAAGTCAGGAAGTTGGGTATCGAAACCCAGTTGTGGGAAGAATCACGCAAGTTCGCCAACCCGGGCTCGAGTAAAATACCAACTCTTGCAGACTTCTGATTTCTCCCAGTCAAATCTTTTTACTCTTTTGGCCGAAGAAAATCTCCTTTTCTTTTCTTGTTTTTTGTGTTCATTTACTGGAATCAAAGTGCCACTGGTAGGCTTCTTCTTGTGCTGAGTTACGCATATTGCTGCTAAATTATTCATTTTGGAATGGGTCATAGACTGTTTTTAACTCTTCATCTATAGGTGTCAACTTGTTTAGTAGCAATGAAACTGCCTCTATATATGGTCTCCTCCTGGTTTAGCAGCACCGAAGCTCATTTATGTTCATTTAGCAGCAGCAGCAGCAGCAGCATAATGAGGGACTGCTTTCTCATTTCTGCTCTCTCTTCATTAGACAGTGTTGGGAGTTATTTCGTCATGTTTTTTACCTGTAGTGCAAAGGTTATGAATTCTTAACAGTATGCTACAGAGGTAGATGAATACCTTGGATTTAGTATCAGATGGGTTGGCAAATGTCCTACCAACTGCATGCTGTTCAAGAATGAGGAGACTAATCTTGACAAACGTTTATTGTGCAGTGCTTGTTAACAACAATCTTGAGCCTTAATCTCATTAGATAGGATTGACTACATGAATTTGAGACCTCTAGAATTTGAGGACAACATCTAAAATCAATAAATAAAAGTAGAAATCCAACTCATCCGTGCCACTATATAACATTACCTTGTAAATAAGCGTTGTTTTCTCTACATCTGACAAAAACATCATTAGTGGGGCAAGAACATGGAAATTGCACAAATTGAATTGATAATCCTTCAGTATCATAAATTCTCCTTTGTGCTTGGGACCTGGGCTTCTTTCTCCTCCTCACTGGCTGCTGTGGGTTTCTCCGCGGGAAGCTCTGCAGTGGAATCCGGCTCTTTTTTCAGCTCTGTCTCGAACTCCTTTGCTGCCTGCAACATTTGCAAAACTAGATTGAAGTTTTGTGCCTCACACAGAAGCATTCATTCTTAAGGCCATCCACTTAAAAAGCACATGAAATACACAAGTCTTGGTTGACCAAGTAGCTTTCTAGCGTCTAAGATGTAGCTTTCTTAAGTCATGGGAAAGCCTGAGTGTCATTTTTTCTTGAGAAAATACACCCTTCATTGTTTCGTTAGTCAGAAATCGTTCAGACTAAATTAAAGCAATATATACACAGAAATACACTACATGGGGTAAAAAGTTTCATCCTACTAAAGAAATTGGCATTCACAGCAAAATCAATCAAGGAGAGACCTTTTCCTCGTGGATCTAAGGTGTACCAATGCATAAAAGAATTTAAGGAAAGACAATCACCAGAACCATGGCCAATGTACCATTATTTTGTCGGCAGTTTCTTTTGAATAAAAGAACAATGTACCATTGATATTAATCTTTCGATAGAAATTTATTTTTTCCTACATAATGTACAAACAAAATGACATGAAACACAAAATCAAAGGCATCAGGTCAAGAAAAATGCCTTTTTTCCCTTCCAACACATTGCTTATTGTGAAATTTGCTCACAAACTAACCCACCTGAGTTGAAGACTTGAAGTTCAGAACAAGATTAAGAGGATGCATTCAGGTGGTAAAAAAACAAATTCTGCCAAAAGGTATTAAGGCTAAAAGTTTATTCTTAACAAGCTATTCAAATATATGAGCTACCTATTACCACACTAGAAAGAAAATCAATGTGCTAAAGTCTCTTATTGAATTCCTAAATATGACTGCCAAAAACATTAACACTAGGAAACTTTCTTAAACAAACTGTTCAAATATATGCATCACCTTCTAAGTTCTTCCACACTAGAAAGAAAAAAACTGCTAAATTCTCTTTGATGTATTCTTTAGCTCCTCAAAAACTCAATCTGGTGTAACTATAAACACCAAATAGAGAAAAATCTCAAAAGATGTAAGCTTAAATAATGGTATCTGAGCACATACTATTCAACTTGAAATTAGTATCATCGCTGTACACAGAAAACAAAATAATCAATGCTTCAAAGATCTTTGGCCATTGGGCAATGCAAGAGAAACTGATCTATGAATTCCCTGCTCCCCTTAGACACCTAGGGCCACACTCCATTGTGATCAGCCTAAAATAAATCCAATAAAGGCACTTGAGACAAAAATAGCTACCCTAGATAGAGCAACTGCTGTCCATCATGCCTTCCAAGGAGAAATCAACCACTTATCACAAAGAGCTCCCTAGAATGAGTAAAGAGAAAAAATACTATCTCGAGGCAAATGCCAATTCCTTTCACTGTCCAGCCATAGGATTGCCATTAAAGATACTGGAGAGAGAGTTGTCATGAAGACCCAAGAAGACAAGACGAAACACCTGAAAAAGATAGGGGAACACCTAACACAAAGAGCTATGGCCACGCTACTACCCATTCAAAATCCAATCTCATTACCTAGCTAGAAAAATATTAACTTTCAAAACTTGTACCAGTCCCAGATAATCCCTCCTCACAAGTCAACAACGTAAAGAGACCTAATATTACTAGCAAACTAAGATCCAACTCCACGCCCATATTTACCCGCTACAACCCTGCCCCCCAAAGCCCCTCACTCTATGTAAACCTCTGGGCACTTGCCCGTAAATATCATTTCAAAGAGGTAACTTCTTGTTCCCAACCCTTCTACACAAGGGGAGATAGACAAAGAAGTTGATACATAACTCATCCCCGATCCACACCAAATCTCCTTTCAAGCTTTGGCAAATGGCAAGTAGGCAACCTTACAAAAGGTCATAGGCCAAGTGGGAAGACTTGAAAGTGTACTTCTAATTAAGACAAGCCTAGCCCCATCCAGACAGGTAGTGCCTCCTCCAAGAAGCAAGCTCCTTTCGCAAACCTTTCCACCACACTGTCCAACACCCAAGAAGCAAACCTAAATAAGCAAAAGGCAAAAGGCCAACGTAGCCCCGTTTCCTTTTCCCCGTGAAAGTAGGAAAAATGTGAAGTAACAGCCCCAATTGCAAAACAACACAAGCACAATAACGCACAAACGACTAAAATAAGCCTTAAAAAAATCACAATTAGGAACCCTAGCAATGAGAAGACAAACAATTGGCCTTACCTGTTGGAAGCTCTTGACGGTCTTGCCAATGCTGCGGCCGACATCCGGCAACTTCTTGGGCCCGAAAACAAGGGCGGCGACGCCGGCGATGACGACCAGCTCCGGCACCCCAAGCCCAAACAGGCAGTTGCAGGAGAGACCGCCCGTTCGGTTTGTCCTCCGTAGAACCCGGACCCGGCTAGGGCTGCTTCGATGGGAGAAGGCGGTGTTGCTGCAGAAGGAAGAGTTGGAAGAAGAGAAGGAGAGAGACTGCGACGCCGGAGTTCGTCTCCTTGGAATTGGCGCACAGAGAAGAGGTGAAGAAGCGATTGAAGTTGCCATTTTTTTCTCGATGGATTGGCCGATTTCTGGCAGCAGCGCCAACTCTCTCTCTCTCTCTCTCTCTCTCTCTCTATGTCGCCGTCTCAAGTGTATGCTCTGCGTGTTGTTGCGAGGCGAAGAAGATAATTATTGGAATTATTTTGGGTAGATAATAATCGTTAATGGGGTGGCGTGTTGTGACTGGCTAACGGTGATAACGCTCCCCTGCCTTGGCCGACTTTGTCAAATAGTTAGCTGGCGGCCAAATTAACACCACCTTATAGGAGATTATACCTTAAATTAATTACAATATGTAATGTCATAATTAATTTCATAACCCAAAAATAAAATAATAAAAATTAAGAAAAATAATCTCATATCAAATAGGAACCAAAAAATAATTACAATCTCTAAGTAATGAAATACTTCCATTTCTTTTCAAATATATTTTCAAGACAAAATTATTAAAGCCAAAAATATTTTATATCTAGGATTACAAATGAATCAAGTTGTTTTTGAGTAGTTTGGTGTTTGATTTCATAAAAATTTGTTTGAGTTTGTTCGTCGAAATAAATGAGTGAAGTTTGAATATAATTTGAATTTTGATTTGTAAACGAATTAAGTTTTTGCTTAATAAAACTTTGACTTGTTACCTCGTGAATTTACTCAATTAGAAGGTTTGCTAGCAAAATGAATTAAAAATTTGTGATTAATTCATGAAAACAAACTCATTTATAAATATATTAATAAATTTATTTATAATTTAATAAATATATTATTTTATTATATAATATATTAAATATATATTATTTAACATTCATACATATCATCATTATATTAAATTATATATTAGTGATATATTTTATAAATATATTATTTAATATATATACTTATACATATATATCATTATTGTATATATTTTCCCATATTTCCCTTTCTTTTCCCCCCAAAAAACAAACTCTCTTCTCTTCCTCTCTCTCTCCAATGAACTCAATGTTTCTTTTTCTCCCTCTCATCTCTTTTTTCCTTCTCTTCTTATACCTATTTTTCTTGTTGTTGTTGACCATCACTACATTCTTCATCTCTGTCGCCTCTCATCGTCGTTGTATATTTATCTATTTATTATTATCACTACACAATTTCCTTATACCCTTTTCTTTATTATAACCATTACATAATCTCCATTTTAATGATAGAGAGCTTGAACTCGGTTTGTCAACTAATTGACGAGCGACCCTTGAGTCTAAACTTAAATTTGTCTAATCAAACTAAAATTAAAAAAATTTGACTCGACGCGACTGGATTGTAACCCTATTTATATCTAGGATAATGCTATTCGGCCAGAAGTAGTGCCGGAAGAAGTGCCACCCCAAGATGGAATTACCATTTTACCCATAGTTCAATTTACAGAAATGACCTCATTTCAACCTTCCCTATTCGGCTCAATCTCTCACTCCCTTTTCACTTTTTTCTTTCTCTCTCTCACAGCCCCATTTCTCTTTCTTTCTCTCTCATATTCTCTGCTTGACTCATGCTCCCCTTCGAATAGGCTTGTTCCTCCCTTCTTTTTGTTAAGGCCATCTCTCTCTCTCTTTCTCTCCTACGCGTCCGACCGAGGCTCCGGTCTCCCTTGGGCTCGTTCCAGCCATCTCTCGCTCTACAACCCCTGCTACAGTGTCTCCAGCATCCCTTGGCTCGATCCTTGTCCGATCTACAATGAGGTATGTCTCTAGTTTTACAAAAAAATATTTTCAGCAAAGGTATATGTTAGTGTTGGGTTTGGCCGAAGATTTAAGTTTAGATCTATAGAGATTCGGCCATTGGATCTTGTTGATTTTTGGGTATGTTTGTCAATGGGCATAAGAGTGTTGGGTGGTTGCCTCGGATCACTGGAAACCACCGGCCACGGTGGCTGGTGGTGACTGGCAGTGTGTTTAAATGTGTTTTGGGTTCGGCCGAAACTTTGAGCTTAGATCTACGTAGTTTCGGCCGTTTGATCTTATTAGTTTTTGGGTATGTTGGTTGATGGGCCCTTGGGTATCGGGTGGTTATCTCTGATCGCCGGAAACCACCGGCTACGGTGGCCGATGGTGGCTGGCAGTATATTTTTAAGTTTGGCCGAAAATTAAAACTCAGATCTACTAAAATCTAACCATTAAATTTGTCCCATTTTTTTGTATGTTAACGCTCTTGACTTGGTGTTTTTGATGGTAGGCTCTGATCGTGAAAAGCTTCAACCGGCGGTGGTCGTCGGAGGCGTTGGTGGCGACTGTTACATATATACATATATTTATATATTTTTTTTTCTGTTTTGTAATTATTTTAATTTATATTGTAAATGTTAATATTTAATTATAAATTTGTATTGAAAATGTTGAAGTTAATATTGAATTTGTATTGAATTGGTGGTATTTGAATGTTGTGAAGGTTAAAATTAAATTGAATTGGATGAAATTTAAATGTGAATAAATTAAATTAGTTTGTATTTGTTTTGTGAATTTTTAAATTAAAATTATTAAGTTTAGTTTGTATTTGAATACATATATTTAGTTTGTATTAAAATTATTAAGTTTAGTTTAAATTAAAATTGGTGGTATTTGAATGTTTTGTGAATTGATTGGTAAGTGGATATTGTTAGAATTTAGATATTTATTAATGTTTATACATATTTTAAATTTATATTAAATAAAATTTAAAAAAATATTCAAATAATTTCACGTGATGCATAGATATTGAATTGTACCTTTTTAATTTTTTTTAACCAAATGGAGAAACATCACGTGAAGTACTAATTGTTCAAAAATTTGTTCATTTGAGTTTAGTTTTATTTTAATTTATCAAACAAATTATGCACTTCTCTTAATTAAGATTTTTATTTTTTTAAAAAATTTTTTTAGTACTAAGATCCATAAATTATATATATATACATAATGAGTATTATTAAATCATAAAAAATATAAAATAAAAGACACTTTTTGTAAATAATGGACTTACTAACTCATTCCCCAACCTTGATGAAAAAAATACGCCTCACAAACATCTTTACCTTGATTTAAAGTAAGAGAATTAGGAAATTATTTTTAAATTGAAAAAAAAAAAGATGAATCCAATTGGCGGATGTGAATACGAATTCAGCCATGTTAAGTGACTTCTTTTTTTTATAATTTGTACTAGTAAAGAATTTTTTTTTAATAAAATATATAGTACATTAAGTGTTTATTTACTGTATATTATTACATCATTTACAAAAAAATCGTTTCTACTGTTAATTTTCAGATTAATAAAATTTTAAATTTAACTTCATACACATTAATAAATATAAATTTAAATTTGATATTGAGCTAATTTTAAAATATATATACACATTAATAAATATTTAAATTTAAATAAAATTAACAATAACTACATAGCATTCAATTCTTAAATAAACTTAATAATTTTAATTTAAAAATTCACAAAACAAATACAAACTAATTTAATTTATTCACATTTAAATTTCATCCAATTCAATTTAATTTTAACCTTCACAACATTCAAATACCACCAATTCAATACAAATTCAATATTAACTTCAACATTTTCAATACAAATTTATAATTAAATATTAACATTTACAATATAAATTAAAATAATTACAAAACAAAAAAGAAAATATATAAATATATGTATATATGTAACAGTCGCCACCAACGCCTTCGACGACCACCACCGGCCGAAGCTTTTCACGATCAGAGCCTACCATCAGAAACACCAAGTCAAGAGCATTAACATACAAAAAAATGGGACAAATTTAATGGTTAGATTTTAGTAAATCTGAGTTTTAATTTTCGGCCAAACTTAAAAATATACTACCAGCCACCACCGGCCACCGTAGTCGATCGTTTCCGGCGATCAGAGATAACCACCCGATACCCAAGGGCCCATCAACCAACATACTCAAAAACTAGCAAGATCAAACGGCCGAAACTACGTAGATCTAAGCTCAAAGTTTCGGCCGAACCCAAAACACATTTAAACACACTGCCAGTCACCACTGGCCACCGTGGCCGGTGGTTTCCGGCGATCCGAGGCAACCACCCAACACTCTTATGCCCATTGACAAACATACCAAAAAATCAACAAGATCCAACGGCCGAATCTCCATAGATCTAAACTTAAATCTTCGGCCAAACCCAACACTAACATATACCTTTGCTGAAAATCATTTTTTTGTAAAACTAGAGACATACCTCATTGTAGATCGGACAAGGATCGAGCCAAGGGATGCTGAAGACACTGTAGCAGGGGCTGGAGAGCGAGAGATGGCTGGAACGAGCCCAAGGGAGACCGGAGCCTCGGTCGGACGCGTAGGAGAGAAAGAGAGAGAGAGAGAGATGGCCTTAACAAGAGGAAGGGAGGAACAAGCCTCTTCGAAGGGGAGCATGGGTCAAGCAGAGAATATGAGAAAGAGAGAGAAGGGGGCTGTGAGAGAGAGAAAGAAGAGAATGAGAGATTGGGCCAAATCTCTAAGAAAGGTTGATTGGGATGGGTCAGGCAGAGAGAGAGAGAAAATAATTTGAAATTTGAAATTTTAGCCATCCTCACTTCATTGAAAATATCACGATATTTTGGAGATAATTTCACGATATCTATGGGGTGGCACTTTTTCGGGCACTACTTCTGGCCAAATAGCTTTATCCTTATATCTAATCCATAAATAAGACCGGATAAGCCTTTAAAGCTGATGACTTGGGCGAAAAGGTGGTGGTGGGCCCATTGGCAAGGAGGGGCCAACTAAGGAATACGTGGGCCGAAATCGATATTTATCCACAACGGGCCACCTCATCCATTTGGTGCCCAATCGAATCCAGCCAAAAGTCGCCCGTCGGAGGGACCAGCCAGCCACCGGAAAATTTGAAAACGACGTGATACGCAGGCGGACCTCTATGGACGGCGACGATTCAAACTTGATGGATTGGGCTCTTCTGGTGCTGGCCGCGTCAGCCGTATAGCGTAATCACGCAAGTTTTTTTTTTTTTTAGTTTACGTCCATTTGCCTAATTTGAAGTGGTCCACTGCAGGTGTTGCCCTTGGAGTATATTTAAAATGTGCATCCCTTGGTTTTTGTAAATTATATTAAACCCCCTTTTCATGGGTTGTATACAGTTCATAACACTAATTATTTATTCGATGAAGTTAGATTTTAGTTACGATTTCATTTTTTAATTAGGGCCGACTTAAGAATACTTGTGGTTCTAGACAATAATTACTTTGGTAGTTCTTTAATAATATAAATAAATATTTAAAATTTATTTTTCTTATTTTTTGAGATACAAAATCACTAATTAAAATTTTATATTCAACTTTAGAAAATAAATATCTTTTAATTAATAATATAGTTAAATTACTTTAATGTCTAGATTAGTACAGATTCTCCGGATGAAATTTTCATCATATAAAAATTTATTTTATCAAATTATCTTAAAATGATTTAATTTATTGCAATATTGTTTCGTTGCATTGCTAATTTATGTTTCACTATTTATCATTAATATTAGAAAATGATATGTGAAATTAGAGAGTTAGAGAACCTCCTTATTTAAATAATACTTCATTATTTATTATTTAATATTGAAAAATTATATGTAAATTTTGAAAATTTAAAAAGCCTTATCATCTAAACAGAACAACAAAATAGACAGAATATGAAATAAAAAAAATAATCTCCATAAAATAGAATTTTAAAAGATGAAGACCCAATTTTTTTGAACTTGTCTCATTCTCAACTAGAATAGATATAGATTTAGCCAACAATTTATTACCAAAATTAATTCAAATAAACTATATGAATTTTCTATTATACATCTAATGTCTTAGTATTATAACAACAACAACAACATATCCAGTTTTTATCCTACTATGTGGGGTCGGCTACATAAATTCTAAACTTTTATGTATTTATGTTTTTTGTCATATTTTCATTAAAATCCATACATTTCATATCAAACTTTAATGTTTCTCCCAAAATTTTCTTAAATCTGTCTCTACTTCTAATGTCTCAATATTATATTAAAAAAATATATATATTAATTAATATACATAAGTTGTGAGTCTTTTATTGATTTTATTGTCAAGTAATTTTTGTTTCATTTAAATGTTTATACCCACCAAAAATAGATTTGATACGTGCTTATTGGCAAAGGTGGAAATTGCAGTCTTAAACTTATCGAAAATAAAATGCAATCCCTGATTGGAGGGGTATGATTGAAATTATAGGGAAGTGTAGGGTAAAGAGTGAGATTAATGTAACAGGTGAGGTGCAGAATTAAAAGCAAGCGAAGACCCTTCCAAATACATACATACATACAATTGATTTTCATACATACAAGTAGTATTGGAGAGAGAGAGAGAGAGAGAGAGGGGGAGAGATGGATAGGGTGTTTTCAGTGGACGACATGGCGGACCAGTTCTGGTCGCCGCCGCCGGTAATATTGGGAGGTGCGGCGGAGGAGGATGCGTCGTCGTCGACTTCGAAGGTGAAGCCGATGACGGTGATGAATCGGAGCTCATCGGAGTGGGCCTTCCAGAGGTTCCTCCAGGAGGCCCACAGCAATACCGCCGCCACCGCCACCACCATCACCGTGTCCGAGTCCTCGCCTTCGTCTTACTCTTCCCCTTCCCCTTCCGCTACTGTCTGCGGCGGCGCTCCGTCAACGAGGCCTGACAAGGACGTGGTCGAGATCAAAGATCGCCAATCTCAGTCTCATCAACACCAACATCATCCGACGACTATCAATTCGGCGCCGCCGCCGAACATTTCCGTTGATTCGGAGGAGTATCAGGCTTTCCTCAAGAGTCGTCTCAATTTGGCCTGCGCTGCTGTCGCCATGACTCGGGTGCGTTTTTTCTCATTGTTTTGGTTTGCCGAAATGAGATAGGTCAAACAGGTTATGTCGTAACCCGATCTTTTGCTCTTAGATCACCTCTAGGACCAGAACCGCGTAATCTGAAATTTTGATGCTCTCTGATTACCAGTTCCTTGCTTTATCTTTCCTGATCTGCCTCTGTATTCTACTCAATGCTCTCTTGATCGGGCGGTTGCTTTTCCTGCTTCCGCATCCCTCTTTCTACTTTCCTATCTCTCTGTTACCATGGCTTTCCGATTGATGTGGTTGGATTTCGTTCACATAGCAATGTTATATCTTTTGCGACTTCGATGGATTTATGTATTTATGAATAAACGAATGTATGTATATGCTTAGGATTACGAAGTTACACGGGTGTTCGTGTTTCTAAGGTGGATTCGGAAGATAAAGTTGTGAATATATCCAATTCTTTAAAACATGCAGAGATTATCCTGTTTTATTTGGTTAATGTGAGCATAAGATCTTGATATGTAGGCATACAATATTTTCTAAAGTCCCACAAGTTTAGTAGTAAAGTATTTAGCTCAAACTAGGAATAACTTGTTTATGCATTTCAAACTCATCCCAATGCATTGCATCTGATTTTAACTAATTGAAACAGTTAATTGGCCGGGTCACACGAGCATGTACTTAACATAAAAGAGGAAAAACCTTAACTAGTAAACTACTAGCTATAGATGAAGAGCCATCATTTTTAACCTGCTTTAATCTTTTTCTTGTAGTAGTTAAGCATGTTTAGTTTATCCTAATAGGCACCTTATGTAAAATCTCAAGAATCTGCTGATGTTGCTGAAAATGGATCTCATATGTCCAGTACTTCACAATTGGGATCTCAGGCTCCTGGCAAAGGTCAGTATGTTTGAATGTATCTGCATATATATATGATTTTCAACAAGCAGGTTAGTATGTCAAAATATTAGACATCTCATTTGTTCTATACTTAAGATTGTGGATGGATGTTTGGGCATTTTGGTGAGGCTGTTAGTGCCTGTATCTTTCATTTTACTTGACTCATTTGACATTTTATTTTTTATTGTTGTTTGAGAAATGAAAACGTAACAAGAATTTAGAGAGTGGAACAGTTTATGTTGGGGCCATCAATGCTTTTTATTTGACATCATTTTTACATCAAGTTACACCTGGAAATAGATTGCCTAGCGATTTCTTTCTTTTTTTTTTTTCTGGTTTCTTTTGAGGTGTATTAGGAATAAGGAGTTTGCAAACCAAAGCATGATTTAAGCCACTCCTGTCGCTGCCAGGCTTAAGAGAGATCTAGATGAACCATAATTGTACACCCGAGTTCTGACCCAAGTTGAGGGGTACAAGTGACTAAGTGCCCCTCACATGATGTCCTGGCAGTGAACTACTGTTGCAAATGGGTCTACTTCTTTGACCACATGAGAGGAGACTGAGGGGGAGTTGAACTTGTGACCTCTTTACAAAGAAACCTGCAAATACAATATTTTTTTTATGAAGCAAGTGCCCAGGCAGCACAAAAGGATGTATTAGTCACAGTTGATCTGCAGTGTCTTCTAATGCTGAAAGGATTTCATCCTTTAACTCTGCAGACAGCATTTGATTTGATAACAAGGGTAGATAAATTTTTTGTTTGGAAAAGAATTGTTTTTATTATAGTACCATGTTTTCACTCTTAATCAATTTTAGGGGCTGAAGCGAGATATATGTTCTTCTGGGTTTTAGTTCCCACTTTCAGCATTTATAATTACCTGAATACAATGGAAAATGTCAGATAATATTTTCTTATGCACTATATTATTTTATCTTATTTTCTACTTATATTCTTTTTTTGTCCGAAGGCCTTGGTAGAAATATAAAGTTGCTCTTTTGTGACTGAAAGGTCATGGATTCAAGTGATGGTAACGACCTCTTTGAAAAAAAGTAAGGGAAGGCTGTATATAAAAACAATCAGCCTTCAACCATTGCAAAGCGGGGAGCCTCCTGCACTGGGGAATGCTCTTTTATCCTTTTTAAGTATTAAACTGATTGCAAATGTTAGTTCCTTCTTGCACAACTGCATCTTATATTCTTGATATTCTTAATACTATTATCATCTTATAAATTAGAGAGGTATTATAATAGTCTGCACATAGGGAGAAGAGAATTGCCTAATGCAATAATGCAGAAAATAGGAAGTAAAATGTACTGCCAAGGAGAGTTTGGGTGGAACTTAGCTGGAGACAGTTATAAAGAAACAAGAAAAGAGAAATGCCATGGATCTTTGATCCCATCATTAAAGTTTCTCTACCTATAGCTGGTCATGGTCTGTGAATTTGCTGCAGAATTCTAAGACTGATTTGCTAGTAACCTTTTTGGCTAAAAGCTTTTAAAAAGAGCTGTCTTTCTCAGTTTCCCTGTAGCAGCTATATACCAGTTTTCTTAATGTCATTGTAGTAGTTTGTTTATTTTCCCATTAATTTGATAACAGTGACGTAATTTACAAATCTACATTTTGGATTATAAATTTTCCTAAAATGTAAATATAAATGATAAAATAGTAGAAAAATAAAAAGAGAGGAAAATGTGCAATAGTGAACATTGATATTTGTCAATTATCTTCATTCACTACCATCTCATGAAAACAGTTAATTCACATTTTTTCATTGAAGGCTCTGTGTGTGCGTGCGTGCGTGCGTTACATTCTGATAAGCTGGATAATATAACTATTTCATTGCATTATTTTTCTTGAGTAAATTGCTGGGAAATACCCCTTTTTGGGGTATGAGGAGGATCACATCTAAAAGCTACAAATTGTCCCGGCTTTTTTGTTTATTCTTTTTTTTTTTAAGCAAAAAACTTAAGCATCCAAATGAGTCCCACCAAAAAACAGAAGCCTAGCTAGATTTGGATTGTGGTTGGGGAAGGGTTTGAGAAAGTTGATGAGCAATTACAACAAATGGCTTCTATTATGAAATTTGGACTGTACATTTTTGTAGATTTACTGATATTTTAGCATTAATGCCACAAATCTTCTCTATTTAGGCGATGTTTAGATAGGGAATGCACAGTTAGGCAATCTTCTCTGTTTTCCTTGTTTCCTTTTTGGTTGATTGATGATTTGTAGGAGATTCAAATCAGTTAGGGATTAGATTAGATTCCTTTCTTGTATATATATGTATCTTCGATGTATAGCTAAGGGTAAGCAAAGAAATCATCTTTTTCCTCATGGTATCAGAACGGGTTTAGGGCTTCTTGTTCCTTTGTCTTTTTTGGCCTTAATTGTTGGCATCCCTTCCGTCTTCGACCAAGATAAAGAAACTGGTTGGTCAAGGTTTGTTCCCCAGTCCATTGCCCACCATCGTTGTTCTTGTTCATTCTAGCCCTTATCCAACATCGCCACAACCAGTCTTTGAGCCACCTCTAAAAACCTATCCTTCGGTAGTTGGTGAATGATGTGTTGTCGACGGCCAGTCTTCATTCTTCAAGCCACCTCTAAAAACCTACCCTTCACCATCACTGGCCATAAATTGAATGGTTGAAACTACCTTCAATGGTCCTTGTTGGTCCTAATCTTTATTTTTGGGAAAGGGAGAGATGGTTATCTCACCGGTGAAGGCGTGCATCCAAAGAAAAGAAGATTTGAAGTATCAAACATGGAAGACAAAAAACAACCTGGTTATGTCATGGCTCCTCAATTCCATGACGAATGAGATTGAAGAAAATTTTCTTCTTTACGAAACTTTTTGCAGAGATTTGGGAAGCTGCAAGGGAGGTGTACTCGCACATGGAGAACACATTCGAGTTGTTCAAAATTGAGTTTTGAAGCAACTGCTCTTGCTGCTTGTTAACCTCAATCACACTACGACAAATAGAAGAAGGATCGGCCAAAATGTGATCACTGTCATAAACTTGGCCACACAAAGGATAAGTGCCAGGATTTACATGGTGAACCGAAGGAAATGAAGCCAACAAATCGAAGAGAAACCAGGGGGAACATGGTGAATTTGGAAGAAAGGACCGAGATATCTCTCTTTAGCAAAGAACAAATGGAGTTGCTTCAGAAACTTTTTGGCCAACCACAAAGCAATCCCTCCTCCTTGATCATTGCACAACATGAATTGTAGCTCATAAAGTTAATATCATTCATGCCCTAAATGTTGAAAGAAGTCATTCAAATGTGTGGATTGTAGATTCTAGAGCTTCAGACCATATGACCAGAGACTCAAGACTTTTCATCAAAATTAGTCATTGTCAAGAGAAGTGGATTGTTCTTCGGATTGCTGATGGAACACAATCCCAAGTGGCCGGAATAGGAACGGTGAAGTTGATCGAGAATTTCACCCCTTCATTCGGTGTTGTTTGGTCCCAATTTAGATTGTAACCTATTATCCATCAGCAAATCTACTCAGGAATATAATTGTGTCACTAAATTTTTAAAAAAATTGTGTGAATTTCAGGATTTGGATTCAGGAGGATGATTGACAGGGTTAGGTAGTGTCCGGGATTTTACTTACTGACAAGCAATAACTCTCCTAGTGGACAAGCTCTGCAAGTTGGTAATTTAGATTTTCAAAGTTCTTCCTTCAATGCTTCTATTCCCAATTCAAATAATCAAGCCTTGCCGTGGCATTTTTGCTTAGGGCATCCAAATTTTGCATACCTTGAAAAGTTGTTCCCTTTGTTGTTCAAGAATAAAAATTCCCAATTTGTTTCAATGTGAGGTGTGTCAACTTTCAAAGCATACTCAGTTCGTTTCCAAATCAATTATACAAATCTTTTTGTTCATTTGCTATGATTCACAGTGATGTGTGGGGTCCTTCTTGCACAAAACATGTTTTGGGGTATCAATGGTTTGTGCCCTTCATTGATGACCACACTAGATTAACATGGGTATTCCTTCTAAAATAAAAATATGAGGTTGATCAAATCTTCAAAAACTTCAGCATCATGATTCAAACTTAGTTTCATACAAAAATTTAAATTCTGAGGACAAACAATGCAAAAGAATACTTCAACTCTGTCCTAGGTGATTATTTTTTGTACCAAGGAATCATCCATCAAAGTTCTTGTGTCGACACCTCTCAACAAAATGGTATTGTCGAACGGAATAATAGACACCTTCTTGAAGTTGTTGGATCTCTCATGCTTTCTACCAATGTTCCAAAGCATTTTTGGGGGAATGCTATTCTCACGGCCACCTACTTGATTAATTGGATGCCTTCTCGAGTCCTTAAATTCCAAACTTCCACTCCAAGCACTCCTCACTATACACCCACATTCTTGGTTTGTGTCCACCATTCCACTTAAAGGCTTCGGTTGTTTAGTTTTCGTCCACATTCATCCTCATAATCGTGGAAAGTTAGACCCTCGAGCCCTTAAGTGTATTTTTTTGGGATAGTCACCAAATCCATAGATGGTACTATCATTCTATGGATGTTACTTTCTTTGAAAATCAACCCTTTTATCCCAATCCTACCATTCAAGGGGAGAGTGAGTTGACAAATGAATGTTAGTCTTGGGATGTTGATACTTTCTCTACTCATACACCTCTTACATCCTTATCTCCCAATTCTAGTGTCACTAAACCTCCCACGATAGTCTAACTTCCCTCTCAATTTGAGTCAAATCTTCCTGAGTCTAACCCTGCCTTAGTAGACTTACCAACAAATATAGAGCCTTGTGTTTTCTCTAGGAGAACAAATGCTCAAAATTAGGGAGAACAACGATCACTGACCGAACCTGACCAAGAGCCCAATTCGGGTTCGATGAATGAAGGTAACACATTTTCTGACAATATTCCTAGACAGACATCAGAGAATGATTTGAATTGGTCAATTGCAGTAAGGAAGGGAGTGAGATCATGCAGGCAACATCCCTTTCATAATTACATCTCTTACAAGAGTCTCTCACCAATTTTCCTCGCATTTGTTAGCAATTTGGATACAATTTAGGTCCCCACCAACATCCAAGAGGCTCTCAAAGACCCCATCATGGAAGTCCACAGTTCTAGATGAGATGTGTGCCTTATAGAAGAATTAGACTTGGGAGATCACTAATCTTAAGAAAAAACCTAGTTGGATGCAAATGGATTTTCACAATTAAGTATAAGGAAGACATGAGTGTTGACAAGTATAAAGCTCATCTTTTTGCGAAAGAGTTCACACAGTCTTATGGTATTGACTACCAAGAAACCTTTGTTCCTGTGGCTAAATTCAATACTATTCAGGTTCTCTTGTTCCTAGCAGCAAACCGAGACTGACTATTGTTTCAACTTGATGTGAAGAATGCTTTCTTAAATAGTGACTTAGAAGAAGAATTGTATATGAAGATTCCTCCAGGTTTTTGAGACAAGCTACAAACAATCAAGTGTGCAAGTTAAGAGGATCACTTTATGGTCTCAAGTAATCACCAAGAGCGTGGTTTGAGAGGTTTACAAGAGTGGTGAAGCTTCACGACTACTCTCAATGTCAAGCCGACCATACACTACTCGTGAAGAGGTTTCTTGAAGGTAAAATGTCCATCTTAGTTGTATATGTTGATGATATCATTCTCACTGGTGATTTCACAAAAGAAATGGTTAGTTTAAAGAGAACGCTTGTCACGAAGTTTGAGATCAAAGACTTAAGCAATCTCCAGTATTTCCTAGGAATGTAAGTGGCTAGATCTAGCAATGGAATCTCTATGTCTCAGAGAAAATGTGTCTTGGATCTGTTGTAGGAGTGTGGGATGCTAGGGTATAAGCCTGCTGACACCCCCAATGGAAGCCACCACCAAGCTTGGAAAAGGAGAAAAGGGTGCTCTAGTGGATAAGGGTCGATATCAAAGGGTAATTGGTAGACTTATATATCTTTCTCACACCAAATCTGCCATCGGGTTTTTAGTTAGTGTTGTGAGCTAATTCATGAGTGATCCAAGGGTCTCATGAAGCTAACTTTTGGAGGTAGTTTACAAAATCTTGAGATACTTGAAGCTAACTTCTCGTAAGGGTCTCTTCAGGAAAGGCTTCAACCGAGATGTAGAAATCCATAGTGACACAGACTGGCTTGGTTTAATCACAGATCTAAGGCCTACATCTGGGTATTGCACTTGTGTGGGGAAACCTTGTCACTTGGAGAAGCAAGAAACAATCAATAGTCTCCAGGAGTAGTGCAAAAGCAGCATTCCACGCCATGGCACATGGTATTTGCGAAAGGATTTGGATAAAAAGATTTCTTGAAAAACTTGAAGTCAAGATTGAAGGTCCTATGAAATCTTTTTGTGACAATCAATCTGCCACTAGTATTGCCAAGAACCTAGTGTGTCCATGACTAGACTAAGCATGTGGAAATTGATTGTCTCTTCATCAAAGAGAAACTTGAAGAGAATGTCGTCAAGCTAGTCTACACAGCAAGTTCTCAGGTTGCAAATATCCTAACTAAACCCTTGCCACGAAAATGTTTCGAAGATCTAAGTTCCAAGCTTGGGATAAACAATATCTTCACCCCAGCTTGAGGTGGGAGTGTAGATTTACGGATATTTCAGCATTAATGCCACAAATTTTCTCTATTTAGGCAATATTTAGTTAGTGAATGTACAGTTAGGCAATCTTCTCTGTTTTCCTTGTTTCCTTTTTGGTTGATTGATGATTTGTAGGAGATTCAAATCAGTTAGGGATTAGATCAGATTCCTTTCTTGTATATATATGTATCTTCGATGTACAGCTAGGGGAAAGAAAAGAAATCATCTTTTTCCTCAATTTTAAATCTTAATTTTCTTTTCTTTTATAGTTTTCCTTGTCATGGATTTGTATATTTTCTTTGCTGTATTTTTAGCATGCACCTTTTGGTTGGTATGTTGTTGGAGCATTTGACTTGCATATGTTATGATACATAGTATTGGATATTTTCATTCCAGTCAATTTTCCTGGACTCTTGCAGAAACTGATTGTGATCTAAAAAAAGGACAAAACAAGGATGCTAGTGAGCCACTTGGCATTTCTTCCTTGTCAGCAACGCAAAAGAAATCTGCGTGTCAGGTGATATCAGCTACAAGTGGATCATCAAGAGAGCAGTCAGATGATGATGATGCTGAAGGAGAAGCAGAAACAACACAAAGCACGGACCCTGCTGATGCAAAACGCGTAAGGAGGTAATTGTGCTTAAGCTCGTTTATTTTGTAACAGTTCAAACTCTTCCTGGAATTTTAATGCTGTACCCGTGGAATTATAGCATTCCGAATAAGTTGCATGATTTGGTAGTTAAGAGACATACATTCCAAAATTCCTATTTATGTCAAATGTTTGAAGGAAATGATCCTCCATGGTTTTTCGCTTCCATTCAAACTCACTCTAGCATGTTACAGAGAAGGTGAAGAAAATTGGTGATTTAGTTAAAAAAAACAAGTCCTCCATCTAAATGATAGATGGGATACTTTGCGGGGTGGATGGTGGAAGCAAAACATTGCTGCTTGAAAGTTATTTCATTTGTCAATCACATTGGTTGGATATCTAGTTGTTCAACAACAAAGTGTGCTGAGGCATGGATGGCTTGCTTTTAACAAGTGGGCCTCAAACAAATGCAAGGACGTGGAACATATGTGTCTTTTTAATAAATGGAAAATATGTTCATATATCTCTATTCACACAGTAGTAAAAGTGTGAGTCTGCTAAACCAATTTAGTAATGCTAATTTCCAAGAGATCAGGGTAGACCTCAATTAATGGAGGAGCATTGGAACTTTAATGGTCTTTCCTCTATTTTCTTATATTGTGTACCAAATTTGCATACCTGATTCCAAAATGATGTTTAGGCATAGTTTGCATGATTAATAAAACAGTGTTAGATGTTCGGTGCATCTATAAACCTCAACGGATTTATCCATACTTATGGTTCTTTCCATCTGCTCCAGTAATGTGCTATTATGCTTTGAATACACATTTATTGTCATATTTAGTTCTCCTCATATTTATAATTTATTGTTTCTCAGAATGATTTCAAATAGAGAATCAGCTCGGCGCTCTAGAAGAAGGAAACAGGCTCATTTAACTGAGCTTGAAACACAGGTTTAGTCCCTTGCTCATTACCGTTAAATCTCTAGCTTCAGTCCTTTTTATAATTAATTTTCTGTCTCATTCCTAGGTTTCTCAATTACGAGTTGAAAACTCTTCCTTGCTGAAACGTCTGACTGACATAAGTCAAAAGTACAGTGAAGCAGCTGTTGACAACAGAGTCCTAAAAGCCGACGTTGAGACGTTAAGAGCTAAGGTAAATTGTTTGTCGGAAGAGTATGTGAAGTACTTCACTGTTCATGTTTTCCGAACCCCAGTATGGTGTTAGTCCAATGTAAGCCACAGCTAGGGCATAGTGGCCAATGCCTCTGGTCATGAGTTGGCTCTCCGGTACCCCCAATAAAAACATGCAAACCTGTATTTAATGATTCTCTTTCATTTCACTGATACTTCTTTTCACAGGTGAAGATGGCTGAAGAGACCGTTAAAAGGGTTACTGGATTGAATCCGTTGTTTCAAGGCATATCTGACATGTCCAGCATGGGCATGCCATCATTTGCCGGTAGCCCGTCAGACACATCAGCAGATGCTGCTGTTCCGGTCCAAGATGGGCCAGAACAACAGTTTTATCAGTCTGCTCCTAATGGTATGCCCGACCAGGGTCCAAGAACTACTAAATCCGGTTTCTCAGACATTCCATCAGTAGATAATGTACAGCACAATCCGGCGACAATGGCAGCCGGGGGAAATAAGATAGGCAGAACAACTTCGATGCAGCGAGTGGCTAGCTTGGAGCATTTGCAGAAACGGATTTGTGGAGATACAAGTCCTTGTGGAACTCAGTGCAGCGGGGAGCAGTAGCAGCAAAAGAGAAGAAGCCCTACCCTACTGCAATTCAGGTTTTGTTAAAGGGAAGCATCTTGGTTAAATATATTCTGATTCAAGGCTTCCTCCTATTCTTTTGGCTCTATAGCATTGTGAAGACCACCCCATATACATTTCATTAT
Organism: Diospyros kaki; assembly: GCA_036245055.1. Lineage (NCBI taxonomy): Eukaryota > Viridiplantae > Streptophyta > Magnoliopsida > Ericales > Ebenaceae > Diospyros > Diospyros kaki. The sequence goes on from BSEG01000012.1 coordinate 4,273,459, forward strand.
TATGTGCTGCTATCAAACAGCTTGATTTATTATTGTAGTTCCTTTTGCATCATTATTTTTTAGGATAATAACAGACAAAATTTCTGACATATAACATAATGTTACAATTAAAAAGACAACATCTTCACATAATTTTTATGATGTTTTTATACTTCATTTGTTGATTTGTTGTGAAGTTTTTTTTTTTTTTTTTTGGTGTCTGTATTATGAACTCAGATTGAAGAGCTTCTTCCAGTTGACCATTCAAAATCAAGCCCGGGGAAAAAGTCTCAAGTTAGGGTTGCCTGTAGTGTGATTAGTTGCTTGTCACGAGCTTTATCTTAATTTAAAGGTGAAAGAATTACCACCTAACAAGAGATCCGGGTGGTCCTATGGACACACTCTCGAGTGCGGCCTGCACTAACTAGGTTTTCCAAATCTGATTTTAAAGAATTAGTAAGAGGCAACATCCCTATCCATGATACAAGCTGAAAGGCTTTTGGATGCGTATAAATCACAGAAAAGAACAAAAAATGATAAAAGGCACCACGCCAATACAAAGTCTAAAGGTCACTCTGCCTTCTCAACATAAACTGTTAGCCCTGTTTTTCTTCAATACATGCGTAGGCAAAAAGCGCTGAATTGAAAATGTACAGTATACAAAAGCAGGAACCTCATCAATTGTCAAGATCTTGGAAAACTGGGTTTGCTTCAAGTTGCTCTGCAAATTTCTCAAGTATTTTCTTCACGAATAACCGAAATACCTCTTCTGATCCAGCAGCAGCAGCATCACTTTCTGAGTTTCCTACATCTGCAAAAACTGCATCGTAGAGAAAAGCCACAGATTCGCCTGCTTTTGGTGATGGCAGCCCAAGTTCCTTCGCATTTTCCTCTAGAAAATCCCTGATTATGTCTGTCCTCTCCGCACTCTTTTCCAGCTGCAAAATTCTCTCTAGGACAGCATTCAATTTCTCCTTACTGGCCAGAAGCTGAATTTTTTTGAGATATTGTCAGAACTAGCATATACATAGAGATCCAAAATTTCCCACTACAGATCATATGGGCCAACTCTTGATGCATGCTAGCTCTTTGTTGCACAAGTATAAATCAAAATCTAAGTACTTCACAATCCCTTCCAAATTCTTAAATTACCCAAAGTTTCAAGGATCAAAGCCAATACTCCCACTTTCAGCTTCAAGTTGGTACTAATTTGCGTGTCAAGACTCAAGAATGACCAAAAGAATAAGGACCCAAGTATTTCCTCAATTCCAAATTACTTGGACAACTAACAAACTCAAAAAGTTTATTATCAACACGCAAAATGGATTGAGAACATAAAAAGCATTGCAAGCAGCAATGGAGATTCTGAGGAAGATTACCACACATCATCAGTAAGATGACCGCTACTCTCCAAACAGAATATTTCATTAAGATATCTAGTAAGGGGTTTATGCAGGTAAAACACAGGTGCACAAGCTTTACCTTTCTTAGCTTAGAACCATTAACGACCTTGATACTCTGGGTGACCACAACAGGCTTTTCAGCAAGGGTATCTGCCAGCTCTTGCATAATTGGCTGAAGGACTTCAGCAAATTGTGATTGCCCCAGTTCCTCATCCCCCACGGCACCATGCTTCTGTAATATCTCATTCAGGAAGGGGAATTCTGTTCAACCATATAACTTCTCAAATCAGAATAGAACTCATGGCTAATAGATTACAATTGAAAATGACCATAACCGAATGCAATTGTCATTAGTAGGAAACAGATTACAAATAGTCGCTTACAAATTGCCAAAATGATGCATATCAGTACTAGGTATTATTATAACCCTCCGTGTTCCAATTACAAAAACTATCTTGTAGTATATTGGATCAGCTCACCCATGGGCAGTTTCACATAGTCGGGTAACCACTAACCACTACGGAGTCAAATAAAAATTAGGAGGGGGAAAATCCACACAGAAATTGTCAAAGATATAAAATTGATCTGATACCTTGCTTTTTTTCTCTCCTAAATATTGTTAACGTTTACATTAAGGTTCTTGAGTTGTCCTAAACTATCTTGCATTAGATCTTAAGAGAGTGGAAGTATATTATAATTTGCTCCTAGGAAAATAACCATGTGTATTTTGGTGAGCAAATTGATGGAAGTGAGGCTGACTTGAATCATGATATGGATTTCCTTAAAGGATATCACTAGGTGAAGTAACTAGAGTTGCTAGAAAGCCCCCAGGGCGTGGTCGGGTGGCTCTGGCGAACTGATATGAGTATTCACAAGTGTGGGAGGTCTGCGGTTCGAAACCTAGGGTGCCCGGCTCCTGATTTACCTCCTCTCCCGTGGTGTGGGGCCGCTAGGGAGGGGCGCCTGGTCTGGGCATTATCAGAACTAAAGTTGCTAGAGCTCTCTGGGGGACTGGATCGTGTGGAAGCATAGAAATTCCTACACCTTTAGAAGGGCGCACAGATAAATATCGAATGAAAGATAAGCTTAAAAATCATTTACTAACAAGAAGTTAAGATTGAATTAAATTTCAATCAAAAATATTCCTAAATTTTTTTAGAAATTGTCACCATTCCCACTCCCACAATAGTGAGATCAATTTAAACAAACCTGAAAAAGGAGGAATCCCCAATTCAACACCCATATGAGCAAGAGCATTCCGTATCTCATTTTTACTGATCTTTCCTATATCTTTTGTATCCAAGTCGGTAAAAAGATTCTCTGCTAACATTGCGAAATCATCTTCGTCATCCAAAAACAACCTAAGCGCTTTCCCATCCAAGACTGCTATTACAAGAGGATCCTCTGCATGCAAACATCAAGCACAAGCAGTCTCTCATCTTCATGTCAGCAAAATAGAGATAATATAAAGATGATAGAAAAAACGAAAGCGTGGCATTGTCACATCATTCTTGTAAAGGAGAAACAAGGTACACATCAACAATCTGCTATAGGCGAACCAACTTCACAACAAAGAATAGAGAGATAAATGGACTATTGACAAAGTGACAAAGTGAGTTAAAAGCCATATAATGAGACTTAAAATAACCGAACCCTATGAGTAAGGGGGTCAGGTATTGGCATGGTCACCTAATGGTGTAATTACAATTGGTTGCAATCTTGTCCACATGCGTGAGGGGATAGGCCAATATCAAATGGCTTAATGGTGTAGTTAGTGATCTAATCGCATCAAATGTATCAACCAAAGTAACAAAGATGGCAGCCAAACTCATAAATTGTTTAAAAGCGTTTGCTAATTAGGTAACAGAAGTCAGGAATTTGCATGGTCACCTCTGAAAAAGGGATCAGATCACTTTTACAGGAGTTGTTCTGTTGGTTGGTCACTTGGCTAGGATGGATACTGTCTCCAAATATTAACATTTGGGGAGCCTTTTAGTGTGTGTCTCTCATCTGAACCCTACTTTAAAACCTCCATTGCACAAGTCCCTAATAATCTCAACCTGGGGTGAGATGACCTTTGGGCTGTACCCAACAGCCAGATCACTCAAGGTAAAACGTTGACAAAAACACAGGGTTCAGACGTATTTCCTACGATCGGGCAATTACTAGAAGACAAACAAGTACAGATCAACAAACAATTCCGAAAACAGGACCTTGGAAATCTTCAGTAAACGGGTTCAATTTCTAAAATTGGCACAATACAAACTGATTTATCGAAATGAGTCCGTACCTTCGAGTTCTTCGGCGATCGCACTGATATAGCTTTTAAGGATGGAAGAAGCTCGGTCTACATCGATCTCCTCACGGCGGAAACTAACAGCATCATCGACGTCGAGGCGTTTGAGAGCAGCCGACTTGAGGCTTTCCGGCAACGCAAGGCCAAAAATAGAAGACGAAGCTCTGGACTCGGCTAGCTCCAGGACCTGAGCTCTGGTGACGGCGCCCCCAGATTCCGGAAACGTGAGGTCGACGGCCCTAAGGTAAGCTCCGTCAACAACCGTTAAACCTACGTCGGACATTGTTATCGGTCTAGAGAGAGAGAGAGAGAGAGAGAGAGAGTTGAATTTGAATTGAAATCGAGAGAGAGAGAGAGAAAGAGAGAAAAAAGGAAACGGCAAGGACCCGGTGATTTGTTGACACCACAGAAGTTTGGTAGAGAATGAATAATATTATTCGCCCCCATATTTCCTGTATTTTACGGAAACGCCATTCTACTTGTTCACCAAGCTTTTCTTTTTATTGCAGTTAAATTAATTAAGAATTGATGACTTTTTCTTCCAAATCGCAGCCAGCCAGCCAGCCAGCCAGCCATGCGATCATATCTTCTGTCGTGGGGTTGGGTTAATGGCAGATATATATATGCTTTAACAATTACCCAAATTATCAACCTAAAACTCAATTTTATATATATACATATATATTTAAGATATTTCTAATAAACTACCAATTTAAGATTAAGATGTAATAATCTCATTTCCATTCACTCAAAAATACAACCAAAAGTGTTAGTTGGAGATGGCTAAGGAGTGTAAAGGTGTGTTTGATTACATTACCTAGAATTAAATTCTAGGTAATATTAGCTAGAAAACAAAAACCATCCCACCCCCTTAGAAAATGAATTCCATGGAAAAAAGCTTTAAATGGTTGTACCATACACATTTTTTCATAGAAAAATTAAAAGTGTTTGATTGTTTTCCATAGAAAATATGTAATCATTACATATTTTCTATGAAAAATGTGTGCAATCAAACACACTCTAAGAGATCCAACAATATAGTTATGACATTTCTAATAAATTGTCCATACGAGATTAGATTAGCATAAAGTTAGTTTAAAAATATTATATTAACTTATCCTGATTCACTAAATAGTTTTTAAGTTAATTTTTGAGTCTTACCGATACGTGCAACAGCGATGCAACTTAGTAAGACTTGATCAAATTTGTTTAAGTAAGAATTGATGAAGTTTTTTTAAATTTTTTTAATTATTTTTTAAGTTAATAAAATCATGTAGAGATTTATAAAAGAGACAAAATTGGTTATTAGAGATTAGCAAAGAGCATTGACACTTAGATATATATTCTATAAGATAATATTCTATCGATTGAAAATGGAAGATTACATTGCAAGGTGAAGAACCCAAACCAAGCTAAAACCACCATGCTCGATCTACGGTCATGATTGCAAGCCTCCTTGATCGCCGGCCGGAGATCACACCATTTGTAGTTCACTCGGAGTCTTCAACACAACTGACGAGAACTCTTCGGCATCATAAACCGAATTCCGTTTCGGATTCGCAAACCTCCATCCATCCGCCCACAGCGCATACGCCTGCTCTCCGTGAATCTCTTCGTCTCCGATCTGCAGCTCCTCGTCGCTCACTCTCAGCGGGACGATCGACTTTACGACCAAGCATATCAAGCTCGTGGCGATGACGTTGAGGCAGGCGATGAACGCGATTCCGGCGAGCTGAATCCCCATCTGCCGGAAGCCGGCGGAAGTGTGTCCGGTCTGGAGGGCGTAGGCGAGGCCGATGTATTTTTGCCAGTCGGGGACCATGAAGAAGAGGCGGCTCAGCCTGGGCACAGCCAGAAATCCGGTGAGAACGCCGCCTAGGCTTCCGGCGACGGCGTGGGTGTGGAACATGCCCATGGCGTCGTCTACGCGCCTCAGCAGCCTCGTCTTCGGCTGAAGCACCATCATTGTGTACCATGGAATGCTTCCCGACGCCATGCCTGTTAGCCGATAAAATCCAAAACCAAAATAATTAGGATTTATGCATTGAAAAATGTTCTTTATATTATTATATAATTTATAATTGAATACTAAAATACGGTCTAAATAGGAGATTCATTGTTCAAGTTACCATTTTGTTCTTGTTGGGTGTCACACTATCATTTCATTTTGTTTTAATATTTCAATAGTTTATAACAATTTTTTTTATTTTTTTTGATAATATACTTGACTTTATTTTAATTTTATAATATTTTGAGTTTGAATGAAATATGTTATTTTTCTCAATTGACTTTCTATAAAAAAAAATAAAATAGATGAATATCGACCCGTTCCATTCCATAAAATAAGTACTAGAATTATAATTTTATCTTAACTTTTTCTTTAAATTATAAATTGTTATATATTTAAATTTGTTCTAAATCATATTTCACATTTTTAAAGATGTCTAGCCCGATGAAAAATGCACCGAAGTCGATTTTTTTAGTTTTTATTCTTCTTAAATTATTTTTTGTCTTCATGATTAACAAATATACTCAAATTTACCTAATTATGCACCTATCTCTTTTTTCTTTCTTCTATTTAAACACCTACAAACCCATTAATCTCTTCATTTTCTTCTTTTTGTTTTTCTTTTGCTATGTGAACCCATTTTCTTGTCTTCTTATCTTACTTTTCTTCTTCTTTTGTCAAATGTCTTATCTTTTTTTTTTATTTGTCAGACTATTTATCTTCTCTTCTCATAATTAAATTTGTCCGTCAATACAATTGTGACTAAATCTAAATCTAGACTCTTCTTTGGTCATCAACCACCTTATCTTTGCTTTATTTTTTTCTATCGTCCATCTTTTATTCTCACGGCCTAAATTTATTCGTCACCATTGTCGCTAATTGTTTATAATAGAAAAAGATATTCTAGTCAATTGTTTATTATTTTTTTTATTTCATAAAAATTAACACATATCAAACATTAGAATGAAATATAATAGTGATTCTATTACATTTGCATTTATTTTAAAATCATTTTGTCCAACTAGACGGAACTTAAATTGTCTCAAATTTTTTATATTTTGAGTTATTTATATAGAAATATTTTATGATTTAAAAATTATAAAAAATTATGTGAAAAATAACCCAAATTACATAATATTTACCTTATATTTTATTTTAAAATTAAAAACATTTGATCTCATTGTATTCCTTTCTTTATTTCTATAATTCTAAATAGATTAGTATTTATTGTTGAAATACGCATAAATTTAAAAAATATATATATTTTTCGTATATTTTTGTTCACGCAATGCCTACCCATTAGAATGGCGGCCCAGGTTTGGACGACGCCGGCGCCGGGGGTGATGCAGACGAGTCCGGTGATGATGCCCTGGACGGCGCCGATGATGGAAGGCTTGCCGAAGACGAAGGTGTCGAGGGTGAGCCAGGTGAGCAAACTGGTGGCGGTGCAGACGTGGGTGTTGAGAGCGGCAAGCGAGGCGACGGTGCTGGCGGCGTACGGAGCTCCGCCGTTGAATCCGCTCCACCCCATCCACAGCAGACCGGCGCCGGCAAGCGTCACCAGAACGTTGTTCGGCGGGAACCTCTCCCTATCCTTGTCCGATCTGGGTCCCACCTGTACATAAACGTGCAAAATTGATCAGTCCGCCGTTGCAAAATGGCGCAAGAGCTTGAGGATCCATCTAATGAACCAAAATCCAAACAACAATTAACATTGATAATCATATGAAATTAATCAAGTTATGAAAATAAATGAAATCAAAGGGAGTGAATGACAGTCACATAGATGTACCCAGAAGGCTGCAGTGAGCCCGGCGACGCCGGAGGAGAGATGGATGACATAGCCGCCGGCGAAGTCGATAACTCCGAGCTTGGCCAGCCAGCCATCTGGGTTCCACACGCTGTACGCTCCCACAGTGTACGAAAAAGTAAGCCACAGCGGCACAAACAGCATCCATGCCCGAAAGTTCATTCTCCCCAGCAGCGCACCGGCGACCAGAATCAGCGTGATCCCGGCGAACACCGACTGAAACAGCACCATCGTGGCCGTGGGAAAGTACCCCAGGAACGCCTGCTCCAGCAGGAACTTGTCGTCCAGTGCTACCGCCGGCTTGCCCCAGAAGGCGGTGAGCTTGTCGCCGAAGGACATGCGGAAGGCCCAGCCGACCCAGCAGACGAGGACGGCGGCGAAGGCGTAGAGGGCCATGAAGGCGGAATTGAGGGCCCATTTCTTCTTGACCATGCCGCCGTAGAGGAGCATTAGGCCCGGAATGCTCTGCAGGCCGACGAGCGTCGCTGCCGTGAGCTGCCAGGCGTTGTCGCCCTTGTTCATCCACTCCGGGCTCGCCTCGTCCGGCAGCAGGTTCTTCGGAAGCTCCATCCTGGAATTGAATATTGAATGATCTTATCTCTCTCTCTCTCTCTCTTAATTAATTTCTAGATGATCTCTAGCTACACACACACATATGTAATTAAGTGGCAGATCAGAGGAATTATTGCAGATTTTGGTTGCAGTGACGTCCTTTGTGCAAGAGAGAGAGAGAGAGCGAGAGAGAGAGAGAGAGAGAGAGAGGCCGCCGGCTGAAGGAAAATGACGTTGAATCAATGTGTTATTGGACAAATGGGGGGAATAATAATTAAGTCGGCCTCCCCTGAAATTGTATTTCTCTTTAATTCAGAGTACAATTCAGAGTACAGTACTGCCTCTGCCTCTGCCTCTGCATGTTGTTCTCTTTCATCAGATGTCGAGTTCTACAAAGACAGAGACAAAGACAAACTCTAACATGTTACAGTCATCCGTCCCAACAAACTGGACGCCCTCAACAACATCACTACTGATCACTAATAACCATATATTCTAATCTAATATATATAAGCCTAAGCCCAAGCCAAGGCCAAGGCCAAGGCCAAGGACAATGCCATCAGTAGAGCTCTTAAATATTAACAGGCTGCCACTGGACATTGGACGGGCAAAGGGCAATAGAAAACTACAAAAGAAGAAGATCTTATTCACAATCACAAGTCTCTTTAAGGCATCGTTGTCTTCAAACAGCCAACGGAACAGAAAACTGCATGTTCTCTTCTCATTCCTGGCCACACCCCATTGAATATTATTATGAATCCCAAACTGATCAATTTATAGAACCCTAATTAGACGCCCATTGATTGCATGTATACGAAGCCATGCGTTGGTCCCGTCCATGGATTCGTTCGCTACATCTACAGATCAGGTGGCGGCGTTCGGAAAACCGCCGGCGAGTGGGATCCGACTGTGTCCCTCAGCCTCAACCATCCAACCCTAGTTTTGCTGGAGAGATGCGAATCCAGAAATCACTTCAAGCAGATATTGGCTCAAATGATGAGAAATCATCTCACTGCTCAAACATTCCCAATGAGCAGACTCCTCTATTTCTCCGCCATTTCACACCCTCAAAACACCGACATCGCCATTCTCCTCTTCAACCACTTCACTCCGTCGCCCAATCTCTATATCTACAACACCATGGTCTCTGCTTTATCGGCTTCTTACACCACCGCCGCCCAATCGTTTGCTCTCTATAGTTCCATGCTCAAGTCTCGTATTTTCCCGGACAAGCACACTCTGCTGTACTTAATTCGGGCCTCCGAATGTTTGGCGGAGGGCATGCAGATTCACTGCCATGCCATTGTCACAGGACTGTTCGGCCATGGTTATTTGCAGAACTCCCTCCTGAAGATGTATTTGGAGAATGGGCAAATGGATCTCGCACACCAGTTGTTCGAGGAAATGCCAAACCCAGATGCTGTTTCCTTCAATATTATGATTGTTGAGTATGCCAAGAAAGGATACAGCGTGGAGGCATTAGATTTTTTCTGTGAAATGGTGGATTCAGGGCTCAAGCCTGATGAATATACAATGACGGGTGTTCTTATGTGTTGTGGTAGGGTTGGAGACTCTCCGTTTGGGAGGTCGGTTCATGCCTGCCTGCAGCGGAGAATGTTAATTAGTTCTTGGAATTTGGTATTGGGAAATGCCCTTTTAGATATGTATGTCAAATGCAAGGAGTTGAAGCTTGCCAGGAGGATTTTTGATATGTTTCTTGAGAGGGATATTGTTTCGTGGAACACCATAATTGCCGGGCATGCAAAGGTTGGTGAACTGGCCCTTGCCCACACAATCTTTAACGAAATGCCTTGCAAAGATCTTGTTTCTTGGAATTCTTTGATTGCCGGATATGCCCAGATGGGTGATTACATGATGGTGAGGAAATTATTTACTTGCATGATCACAGACAAAGTTTGGCCTGATGCTGTCACATTGGTCCATTTGGTTTCTGCTGCATCAGAAGTAGGAGCTTTAGATCAAGGTAGGCAGATACATGGTTGGCTGGTTAGAATGCAGATCAAGGTTGATGCATTTCTAAGTTCGGCATTAGTACACATGTATTGCAAATGTGGAAGCATCAAAACAGCTCTGCTGGTTTTCAGGCTGGTTACCGAAAAGGATGTAACTTTATGGACAACCATGGTAACGGGAATGGCATTCCATGGCCACGGACACAAAGCTTTGGAAATATTCTCAGAGATGCAGGAGTGTCTAGCCCCCAACCATGTGACCTTTGTCGCTCTGTTAACTGCCTGTGTTCATTCTGGACTAGTGGACGAGGGGCTTAAAGTATTCAACAGTATGAAACAAAAGCATGGTATTGAACCACAAGTTGAGCATTATGGTTGCCTGGTGGATCTCCTAGCACGATCAGGGAGGCTGATTGAGGCTAAAGACATTATCAACAAGATGCCGATGGAACCAAGTAGGTCCATCTGGGGAGCTTTACTTAATGCTTGTAGGGCTCATGGGAACATTGAACTGGCTGAAACAGCTTGGAGAGCATTACAAAAGTTAGAGCCTCAGGAAGAGGGGGCATATCTTTTGCTGTCTAACATGTATGCCGCTTATGGAAGGTGGCTATATGCAGACAACCTCAGGGAAACCATGGAGGACAAGGGACTGAAGAAGACTGCCGGTTTCAGCTCTGTGGTTGTAGATGGAGTCACTCACAAGTTTGTGGCCACAGATACAAGGCATCCAAGGTGGATGGAGTTGCACTCCATCTTGCTTGGCCTGAAAAGTGAAATGGGGTTGAGCAGTGATGCTCTCTCTGGCTTCATGCGACATTCACCGTTGGACTGATAATACTGACTGAGGATTGAACTTACTTTGAACAAGGTTACATTTTTTTTTTTTTTTTTGGGGTACTTGAGAAAAATGGAATATTATAGAGCAGAAAGTTAGGTGAACAGTTTCAGTTGAGCTAGCATTAGTGATTCATTGCCATTGTTATGTGCATTCTGCCAAATGCATAAAAATATCAGCGCAGGTCATTAGGCGCTTGAATATGAGATATTTGTTCATGTAAGTATGTATATGTACCCGTGTGCCCAACAAGCAGATCCTGTAGCCAAAACGTTGCCATTTTACACATACCTGTCCAATAGATCTTGGAAATATGGATGACAAAATATCCACTTTCTACGTAATAATTTAAGTTTTTAGATGGGTTACCTATAATAATACATATTTATTACCCATTTATAGGAACTATTTTTTTTTTTTTATGTTTTTATTCGTAGATTTTGAATCTTCTTAAATTTTTAAATATTAAGATCCTTGCTTTTAACTTAAGACTTGAAATATCAAGATATCATTATCATATATGATTAATAATATCATTACGAATAAACAATTCAGATCCTCAAGACACAGGTCAAACCTAATCCTTCGACCCAAAAACCCAGCCAAACAAAATCAAATTTGAATATAGAGTGCAAATTAAAAACCTAGAACGATTAACATTAAATTAGAAAATAACATCAATATGTATCCCAACAACAATAGATGAATAAGCATTAATATTCAGGATAACAACTAGAACTATAGAAAACAGAAGAGATCGAAGAGAAAACCAACAAAATATAATAAACCAAAAACGGGGGGGGAGGGGGAAGACAAGTGAGAGTAGCAATCAAATGAACTGTGAGGTTACAGTGTTGTCAATCAACAATCAAATGAAGGCTTGAAACTTGATATGTTCCACAAAACAAATGAACTAAAACTAAGCATATCTTTCAACAATTTACATCAGAAACTACCAAATGCCAGTAACATGAGATAAATTATTTTTTGCCTAAATACAGCTTGTTAACTACAATCTAGGGGGTTGATCAATAGTTCCAGCCACAAATTCAGTACAAAATTTGAGACCAATCAGTAGGGTCACCTGTACAGAAAAGGAAGGAAGAAAAAGAAAACACATCCTGTCTTCGCTAATTCAACATATTACTAAAAGTAACCTTGCTCCATCAAACTACTACACCCCCAGTTCCGGAACAGCTACGTTAGCCACCTATTATGAACACAAAAATGTAGAGGCATGCGTCTGACAACTTCCAGCAGGCTGAGCTAGTAGTATTATTTCAAAAGCTGTATCTCAAGCCAGTGAGTTGTTAGATGGAGTTTCCCCTTTCACTTTTCTTGCCATGTTTCACTGCGATAAAAGTACCAGAAAAATATAAACGGGGGAGAGGGGGAACCAAATTGATGAATAACATAGTAATAAGCTCTACACGTCAATTAAAGTTCCCAAAATATAATGCCAACAATGAACCACCATTTTTTTAGTGGAGTTAATAATATAAATCAAAAGGTTAACTAGAATTATGCAGCAGAATAATCACTTGGAAATAAATAATCCATCAGAATGCCTTCCTAATTGAAAAATGTCACCGCCACATGCATCATTAGGGTGAGAACTTTAGTGTGGAATCAGGAAAGAGTAAGTATGAAGTAGGGATACACACTTACCCATCAAGTTGTTCCAGAGCTAGCAGATGGTCCACCATCCCTTAATGCTTGAAGGCACATGTGCAATGTTCTTTGCACACTATCTGCAACTATTCTCAGCCTTCCCTGACTAACATCCACAGGTGAACAGCCATTCACTTCCACAGTTCTAGCCACCCTCTGTTTACATTTTTCCCAGTCATCAACCCGCAACCAGCAAGCTCGGCCTCCATGGCTTCCTTCCATCGAGAGGAAAATCACACTGGGGCTTTCACCAAATAAATATTTCAACCTTACTGAAACACAGTAGGGTAACCAAGCAGCACCACCGGCAGCATTTATGTGTGGTATATGTGCAGGATCAAGCACCACAGTTAGGGCAAAATCGACGGAGTTATGGGCTCGGTCATAATGAATATTGCTTTTTGATGCAGATAAATTTTCTGAGCTTCCATCCACATTCAATCCAGCATGATTCTCAAGACATAACTCAATACGAGGTTTCTGTGTGGGGGCCGTATCTCCACCTTGCACCTGAGCTAATCCCTTTTTCCATGCAATAAGTTTCAAGAATTCTCTTAGAACGGAAATTGGCAAAGTGAGGAGAGTAATGAAAGATGCAACCCTTGATGCATCATAGGGCTCTGATGCAACACGGCGGCTGAAGTAATCACATATCTCACTTATTTCAGATTGAGTTAGCTCCTCTTGAGCAGTGGCCGCGTTTTGCTGCTGTTGTTGCTGTTGTGAATGATGAAAGCGCTTCACGCTAAGAACTTGGAGAAGAAGTTGAACTCTGTGGACACTTACAGCAAATACATAGCCCCTGCAGAGAGACATCCACAATACCAAGGAACTTATTGGAGGTATTCGAGTGTAAAGCACTCTCAGCAAGGCTAGTATCTGTTGAATATACCCAAGCAGCAAGAAGGATTCCATTACAGTGGCTTTCACGTGCACATTCTTATTCTTATTTTTAATTTTCTTTCCCTTAAAATTTATGTCTGCTTCAGGCAGGGAAGAGTGTAAACTGTAAACAAAGAGAACGACAAACTGACAAGCAAATTTTCTTAGTGGGGGAATAAATGACCTATTTCAAGATCGCCACATCTATCAAAATAATACTATAAGCTCATGCTTATAAAAGACAAACATTATGCATATCTTAATTTTTTTGTTCCATCTTAGAATTTGCGTTACATATTTCCTTTTACTCAAACATTACAGCTTCAAAGAGTTCTTACCCAATAAATTACAGGGAATACCAAATAGAACAAGATTCCCCCCCGCCTATTGTGAACAGAGTTCTATTTCAGGGAGGAAAAAATTGGATTCCCCATTCTTATCTTTTAGTGCTCTTGTCCTGTTCACCTTTTTTGTTCTCATTTTCTTGATGAGCTGTTTTGTTGAGCAGTCATAGTTGTGTTTTGGGCTTCCTTTTGTGATTGTACAGAGTTCAGCCATTTTGTCAGTTTTTCTTGTTGTCTATTAAAAAAAAAAAAAAAAAAGAAAAAAAAGAGAAGAACACGGACCAGTGATATGAACTGTTCGGTATAACCCACAAGGAAAAACCCTAACAGCAGCTAGAAGAAATAGAAAAATTTGAAGGACCCATAAATGAGGCAAGCCATGGTTGCAACAATAAGGCTGCTCTTTTATGACCAAAAGGCCACGAGTTCGAGTTGTTCGAACAGCCTCTCTTGCAACAAAAAAAAAAAAAAAAGGGGGAAAGCTGTGTATGAAAAAATCCTTCCCCATCCCTCACAAAGTGGGAAGCCTCATGCACTCCGAGTGCCCTTTATCTCAAGTACCCATGCAAACAAATGTGTTTATAAACAAAGTAAATGTAAAGAAGAAAACAGGATGGCTAAAAAACACATGCACACATAAAAATGTTTCTAGGGTCAGAATGGTTTATATAATAGGTCTTCAAGGGAGCCCATTGCATCACATTATTTCCTTCAGCAGCCATCACGAGAATCTTTTTCACTCCTCACTGTCCTTCTATACTTAGAAATTATCCAAACTAAGCTACAACAATGACTTCTCTGCTAGCTTTTATACCTTATGTTTATGTTTTTATATTCAGTGATGACAATTTGAGGGTAAGTCTCCATAACAATGGTAAGGTTGGCCCTTTGTAACCAGAAGCTCACTGGTTTGGATTGTGAAAACAGCCTCTTTGCCACACACAAAAAAAAAAAAAAAAAAAGAGGGAAGGCCGCATACAAATATGACCATCCCCTGGCCCTAACAAAGCAGGGAGACTCATGCACTGAGGATGCCATTTATTCAGTGATAACAATTAGAATACTAAGAAACAGGGAAAAAAAAAAAAAAGTCAAATGATTTCAACAATATAAAAGTGAAGCATGCACACTAAACAATGTACCATGAAAAAAGAAAAATAAGAAACTTAAGAATGAACAGTAACTTTTGCAAATTTATAAACCAAACGCTATGGTCTTACCCCACAAAGAAGCGCAATGCTGGCTGCTCCTGGTCCAAATTTAACAGCGCACCTTCATTGTCCTTCAAAATTGCCCCTAGGATGTCTTTCAAAAGAGCAGGTAACTGTGCAAATAGCCACAAAACTCCGAGGTACTTGAGAATTCCTCTAAGAACTTTCTTCAGTGCAACAAGAGGAACCCAACCCCCACCATAACCTCCATCATCCCCAAGTCCAATTATTGCTGTATTCAGTTCCCCTCTCACATGAGCAGGGACACCTGCACCAGATGATCTACGGATAGGTAGGCCTGCACTCACCGCAGGCAAGCTAGAAATTGCTGAAAGGGCATTTCCCATACGGCTGAGACCAGAACCTTGATTCCCAGACCTAGGTAGTCCACCAGAACCTGGGATATTGATTCTGTTCCCACTAGAACTTGAAAGCTGAGAAGCTGAACTTGGATTTGGAATGTTAGCATTTGCCAGTCCAACTGCCTGTTGACTACCAGTAAAATTAGTATCCAAACCATTCAATTCCTGAGCCACATGCTCCATAATAAAAGGTCGAAATTGTGGGCATGGCAACGATCCTCCAGCTGAAGGCCCCTCCTTGGGCGGAGTTGCTGGTTGCAACCAAACCTGGTCTCCAGCAAAGCAGCGCATATCAACTGCAAAGAATTTTCGATATATTATACGAATCCAGTAGGGGCCACGAAGTACAACAGATACATCTATAGGCAACAGTGAGCTAGGAACAATTCCAGGGCCACCTCGGCCAGCAGCAGCCAACATTGCAGCTCCATGAAGGTTGTGATTTCCAAATGAGCTCATAGTAGCAGATCCAACAGGATTGCCGCCAGGACCAGAAGTAGCCTGAGTAGCATTTGTTGTTGGACTACCTTGCAAGTGTCCTTGGGCTTGGATGTAACCACTTTGTTTTACCATAGAAGAAATAGCTGCTGTAACGCCAGGAACTGCAGAAGCAGGGCCAGCTCTTGCAGGCCGTGTTGCTGCCGCAAGAGCATGCAAAGGTCCAGCAGTGAGACGAATGCAGTCCAGAAACGATGCAACTTCTGCACCATTTATGAAGTCTTCCAGAAACTGGAGCAAAGACAATAGTCAAATATCAAGTGTGAAAGACAATCTTGCATTTCTAAAAGCAGAATCACAAAAGTGGAATTAACAAGCCAGACAAACCAATAATTTTTCCAATCAATGATTTGAGAGGTGGAATGGAAGAATTCAACATATTTTCCCAATCAAGTTCATTAAATGCCAAAGTCAGCCTATTGATGTATCATACACACCAACCGCATTAACTAAATCTTTTTGGAGCAAACAAGAAAAGAAATCCAAGCTTGACACCAACTCATGTAACCAAAAAATTAATTTACTTGTGCTAAATTCCTAGGGGATTAAATTTAACCAGAAATTTCCAAGAGACAGTATTCATAAGGGAAGGGAGAACAAGAACAAAGTCAATGAAAACACCCAAAAAAATAGATACAAAGCGGAGAGAGAGAGAGAACAAACCTTGGTGTGAGGCCAAAGTTGGTCAGGAGAAACATGCATTGTACAGCCCTCTTTACCAGATTCCCACTCAACAACAAAGCGGGCAAGGACTGCTGAACCAAAACTAAACCAAAAACTTGTAAGTCCAACTTCCTCAATGCGAAAAGCCCTCCTCATCTGTTCTGAAAATTTATCTGCTGTCTCTGGAGGAACACCTTTTACACCAGTTGGCACCTTACCATCAGAGTTGGGTCCACCTTCTTCCAATTTCTCATCTGGTCTTACTCCAAGGAGTCTCCGCATTCCAAGTGCAAACATTCTAGCATTAGAGAGTCTTTGGATATCTGCCACTAACTTCTTAATACTATCTGTCTCAACAGAATGGTAACTCAAAACAACACCTTCAGAATCATAACAAATATGAGAATCTACATCAGATGTATTGGCAATACGAACTCCAGAACCCCATGGTGTATTCTTGCTTCCCTTCTGAAGTTCCCACAAATCCCTGAAGTGCTGGTCATTAATTTTGACATCCCAGTGCATGCTTCCAGGTCGACCAAGTCGCAAACATATGTGTTTCCATGTATTGCCTGCTGCAAATGGGAGTCTGAACCATAAATTTGAGGATGTATTTCTTAAACCCACTTCTTCAACATAAGGAATGTCCAGCTCATCCATTTGGCTAGTTAGTCTAGCGTGCTTGATACAAAGTGAGCAATGCCTAACTACATGAAGAAGAGCTGAAACATATACGCCAGAGGGTGCATTTCCTTTATTTGCTTCAGCAATTAGACTCGCATAGCTGTAACATTCAGTTTTTCCAGTCACCTCTGGTAAAATGAGTGCCTGCGGTGAAGAAGTCTGTTGACTGAATCCTGATTCTGCCATCCTCCTCCTCTTATGAAATCCTGAAAGAACCTCTAAATTCCCAAGTGACGGAACCAAACTCAGCATATCTGAAACTGAACGCTTCCGTGGCCTTTTATCATGCCTAGCAATAGTATCAAGGCTTGGGCGGCTAGAACCAACTGCAATATCTGGTACTTGAGCTGAAACTAGAAAATTGATCACAAATAAAGCTATAAGAAAACATTGTGCAGTGGGAATTTATTCCAGCTAATACAAATGACCAAGAATAAAGTATCTTACATACGGTAGATGTAGCCCAAGAGCTAGATCTGGAAACTTTAAAAGATCCAACTGCAGTCCCGGTTGTTGAGCTTTTGGGCACATTAGGTTTTCCAGTTGGTGCAGAAACTCGAGGGCCAGTCAGTCTTGGTGGGGATAATAATCGAGATGACCTATTTCCAGAAGCAATCAGATCATCTTCATCCATTGTATTACAAGAATCAGTAGAATGTGGAGATCTAAGAGAAGCCAAATCCTGCTCAGATTTTGAAGCTGAAAGCTTTTTCAAAGATGTGCTCCTCCCAGGACCAGAAGATGGTGAATTGCCAGAACCAGACAGCATAATGCCTTTCAAATTGCCCAACGGATAAGCAGAACCATTATAATGGGGGGATCCACTTGAAACTTTAGAAATTCCTCCCTCCCACATTGGGGAGGAGGTTCCAGCTTTCAAACTTTGGAAATTCATTGGAAGGGAGCCAAAATGTGAAGCAGAAGCACTGAGTGATGAAGAGAGACTCTGAGCAGAAAAAGATTGTGCAGATGACCCTCTTTCAAGTTCAAACACTTCATCAACAATAGAAGAAAAGCTCGATGAATGATTTCCAGAACTAAACAAAGAACCCTCAAGGCTGAGCTCTGAGAGAATACTCTGCTCATGAGTCTGACTATTACCTACAGCATTAGGTGAAAGTGCAAGCACTTTTCTACAGTCAAGAAGACTCAAATTGATTTCATCTTCAAGCATCTGAATCTGACTAATATCAACATTTTTTATGCGGACAACATTATTTATGTCACCTAAAGAATAAGCTTTTCCGGATGAATCAGATTGAGTCTCTAGCAATTTAAAAAGAGGTTTAAAATCCTTATCAAGCTGCATTAGCAAAAAATATGAGCTCCCAGAGTCTGGAAATCCCATCAGCAATGAACTTGGACCATTCAAAATGTTCTTTGGCACCTTCACTGCAGCATAGCCATGTTCATAAACCTGCTAGAGTTAAATGGTCCAGATAGATTAGTACCTATAAAACAAAATATAGGAAGTGATCTATCAAATATACAAAGATATTCATATTTCAAACCAGAGCTCTCTAAATTGACAAATTCTACTCATAGAAGTTCTTGAGTGGAAACTGAACTATAGCAGGTAAACCAAAGGCCAAACGTCAAATACATTCCATTACTCGCTTGGACTTGCCCATAAATCAACACCTTTCACTTTTTCCTTCAGGAACCCATACACAAGTGTGAGATTTTTATAAGGTAAACATACCATTCACCAGATGGTGAAAGTAAGGTAAATTGCGAAATATTGGATCAGATCAACTTCATCATACTCAACTGTCAGCATCTTGGGTAAAAATACTAAGCAAGGGCAGAAGTTTTACAAACACTTTGTTTTAGTGATAAAAATGGTACATCAAATGCAATGTGCTCAATTTTCATTCATGGGATAGATGTTGTATAAACTAGATGTGGAAAAGAATATTTTTCTGTGCTGTATTTTGGAACTGTACAGTAGGTATTTATTACAAGTGTGGATCCTGATTTAGGCAACCAATCCCAAATAATTAGGGATTAGTCAACTCAATCAAGGAAGAAAAAAATAAAGGAAATAATACCAATAAGGAAACATAATATTATCCTAATAAAGAAAAGAAAACTCTATAAATAAAGAAATAGAGATATTCTAGGAAGGAAATAATTTTAGGAGAGATTTCTGAATTTCTAATACTCTCCCTCAAGTTCGTGAGTAGATATCATCTATTCACAGCTTACTGATGATCTCCTGAAATATTGACACTGGTAGTCCCTTGGTCAACACATCGGCTAGCTGGCCATCAGTTGGAAAATACGGAGTACTAATCAATCCACGATTAAGCTTTTCCTTTATGAAGTGCCTATCTACTTTAATATGTTTGGTTCAATTATGTTGAACCAGATTGTAAGCAATATTGACGACTAACTTGTTATTACAATAAGTTCTCATAGTCCCTTCTTGCTTATCTTTGAGATCTTGAACAATGATCTTGAGCCATGAAATTTGCAAACTCCATTCGCCATTGCTCTAAGTCAGCTTCCACACTAGATCTAGCACCCACACTTTGTTTCTTAGTTCTCCAAGTTACTAAGTTCCCTCTCAGAAAAGTGCAATAAATTGATGTGGACCTTCTATTCGTGAGAGATCCAGCATAAACAGCATCAATATAGGCTTCAATAGTCAACTTGGTACCTTTCCTACACGGGATACATTTCCCTAGAGATGCTTTAAGATAATGTAGGATTCTGAAGACCACTTGCATATGCTCTTCTCTAGAGTCATGCATGAATTGATTTACCACTCAAATTGCATAAGTTATGTCTGGCCTTGTATGGGATAGATAAGTCTACTCACTAGTCTCTGATATCTTCCTTTATCGATCAAACTACTCTCTCCCTTTCCAATTATTTTTTAGTTTGGATCAATAGGAGTACTTCCTGCCTTGCTATTGAGACTTCTGATTTCTTTGAGAAGATCCAAAACATACTTTCTTTGATATATAAAGATGCCCTTCTTAGAATAGGCCACCTCAATACCAAGAAAGTATTTGAGCTTGCCAAAGTTATTGATCTCAAATTCTCACACTTCTTAAGGGACTCCTTTTCAACTTTATTATCCCCAGTCACAATTATATCGTCAACAAACACCAAAAGGGTAGTAACCATACCTTGACTTGAATGCTTAATAAACAATGTGTGAGCTCTCCTACTTTGCTTGCAGCCCATTCCAAGCATTGCTTTCGTGAATCTTCCAAACCATGCTCTTGGGGATTGTATGAGACCATACAAAGCCTTTTTTTTTTAGTCTGCACACTTGATTAGCTCTAAAGTTCTTGTCAAAACCTAGTGGCGGATCCTTAAAAACTTCCTCTTAAAGTTCCCCATGTAAGAATGCATTCTTTGTTGAAGAAATAAAAACAGGACCGGGCCGGGCCTTGAAGATTCCAAGATAATCATCCATTATCATCTTCCTATTTATTTTGTTTTATTTATTTCTTGCTTTGTATTATCTTGTATTATTTCTTAAATTTAACCTTTAGTGTTGTAATCTAGTTAATGGGGATGTAATCTAGTCCTAAATCTTAGGAGAATTCTTAGGAAACTACTTGTATAAGTATTTTTTATTCGTATCAATAAAACGTGTGAGAATTCCGCTTCTCTTTCTCCCTTTCTACATGGAATCAGAGTCTCATTAATAGGCTGATACAGTAAACCCTAGTGCCTTCATTGCACAGTCACTTCGTTCTGTCCAAAGTGCCTTCATTGCACTGTTCAAGTCGGAACTCCTATGTCCGGCCATCATCTTGTAGGACCACCACCACCATTCGGTTCGCCATCTCCAGATCGGCCAACCCCAGAAAAATAACCAGCGACCGGAACCCCACACCTTGTTGTCCAAGCTCACTCCGACCGCACGTGAAGGCACGTCTGCCGGTCGTTCACTTCCAGCCCCTCCAGATTTATCCTCTGACGTCTTTTAAGCCCATCCCAGGTGTCGAAATCCCTCGTGTTCGTGCCTTCCAGTTGTGTTCATACCTTTGTGCTCAACTATCTGTTTCCCTCATCCATCATGTCAAACACTTCAACAACAACAAATCCAACTCCGACAGTCACCACCGGAGACATGCTTCCATTGGATCAGCCCCTTATTGTTGGAGAGTTACCAGGCATTCATCCATCCTATCGGTTAGATGGTAGGAACTTCCTCCAATGGTCTCAGTTGGTTAAGACACTTCTTAAAGGGCGAGGAAAAAGCAGCCACTTGTCAGCAAACCCTTCAGCAACTAACGATTCCAACTTCAATACATGGGATGTGGAAGATTCCCGCATCATGTCATGGTTGTGGAGTTTGATGCAGCCAGAGATCAGCAAGAACTTCATGTTCCTTAATACTGCCCGTGAAGTTTGGGAGACCGTACAACAGGCCTACTCGCAAGTCAGGGATGCATTAGTGATCTTTGATGTTAAAACAAAGATCAATGGTGTACCAAACAAGGCCATGCAACTATCACCGATTACTACAATCTGATGAAAGGTCTTTGGTTAGAGCTTGATCAATATCAAGCCAATAAGATTGTATGCCAAGAGGACACTGCCACTCTCAATCGAATCCTTGAACGAGATCGGATAGTAGAGTTCCTAGCAAGCCTAAATCCCGAATTTGATCAGGTTTTGAGTACAAGTCCTTGGTAAGGGTAAGTTACCTAATTTAAATGAAGTTTTTGCTATTGTTAGAAGTGAAGAGAATAGAAAATCTGCCATGCTTTATGTCCATAGCACAGAAGGATCGACCTTGGTTAGCAAGCAAGATGGAGGCGGCAACAAATATGGAAAAACAACATACCAGGCTCCTATAAGGTCGGATTATAGGCCTGGGGGTCAGAACCGAACCTCCAACCATGATGGACAGTGGTGCACATTTTTTAGGAAGGCAAGGCACACTAGAGAAACTTGTATTAAGCTACATGGAAAGGAGGTCGTGTTAAGTAGGATAGAAGGATTCAAGAACATGGGGAGCATCAAGGCTATTTATCTAACAAAGATCCAGAAGAGGAGGCCACAAAGAAAGATATTTTAGAAGTGGAAAAATCTACACAACTGAATCCAGAGGAATTAGGCAAACTAAAAGCGACGTTCCAAGATGGAGCCTCATGCTCCTTGGCGCAGCAAGGTAACCTTTCCTTTGAGTCTTTCATTGCTTCGAAAACTGATAAGAATAGCATATGGATCCTAGATTCAGGAGCTACCGACCACATGACCCCTAACATTCAATTTTTTGAAACATATAAAGCTCTTGAACCCACTAAACAAATCACAATTGCCGATGGTACTACTATCCCTATAGTAGGAAAAGGCAAAGTATCATCAATTTTTTGGTTACCACTTAACCAAGTTCTTCATGTCCCAAGCCTAAGAAGAAGTTTGATCTCTATTACCAAACTAACCAATGATTTAAATTGCTTTGTTGTTTTCTCACCACACGTGTGTAAGTTTCAGGACAAGGGCACGGGGAAGACGATTGGTGTGGCTAGGGTTCACAATGGGCTCTACATCTTGGATGGGAAGGGTGAAGGCTCTATAAGGAAGCAACATAGTTTGACCTACTCCTCTTCTCAATCTGCCTCTAATCTTTCTGTTATATGGCTTCATCATTTTAGATTAGGACACCCCTCATTTATTGTGTTAAAACAAATGTTTCTGTCTTTATTAAATTCCTTAGATCCTAGCAATTTTCAATGTGATGAATGTATTATTGCAAAACATCATCGAGTTTCTTATTTTATTAGCAATAAATTGGCTTCTATGCCATTCCATTTGGTTCATTCTGATGTTTGGGGGCCATCCAAAATACCTAATTATTCTGGGGCGAAGTGATTCATTACATTTATTGATGATTGCACGCGCATGTGTTGGGTGTTTCTTCTAAAAGAAAAGGCCGCCAAAGGATCAGTGTTGCCCTCATTTTGTAAAATGATCCATACCCAATTTGGCACTCCTATCAAACGATTTCGCACTGACAATGCCCGAAATTATTTTAACACCCACTTGCATAACTATTTTCAGAAAGAGGGCATTGTTCATGAGTTATCTTGTGTTGATACTCCCCAACAAAATGGGGTGGCAGAGAGAAAGATGAGGCATCTTCTCAATGTCACATGAAGCATCCCTCATCGCCATCATGTGCCCAAATATTTCTAGGGGGAAGAAGTTCTGACAGCCACATATGTCATTAATAGGGTGCCTTCTAGGGTTATTAATGGCCTCAGTCCTTTCCAAAAGTTAATGACCTTTTCTCCTAAAATAAATCACTATACACTATTGCCCCTAAAGGTGTTTGGGTGTGCTTCCTTTGTCCACATCCTTAAAATTCACAGGGATAAATTGGACCATAGAGCTCTTAAATGTGTGTTTCTTGAGTATTCTCCTACTCAAAAGGGGTATAAGTGTTATCATCCTAAATCTCAAAAATTATGTCTCTAAGGATGTCACATTCAATGAATCCTAGCCTTTTTTTGAGTCTACCCCAGTCAAACCAACCATCATTGATCAACCTAACCTAGATTGGGAAAATCTTAACCCTACCCTTAAAACAACACCATTAGGCACTGATTTCTCTCACCCTTCAGTTCCTGCCTCTCCAATCTTACCCAATTCTCCTAGGGAGGAGGAAGGTTATGGACATGTTGATACTATTAGATACAAAGGCTCTCCCTATGTCTATAAGAGACAGCAGCCCATTGGTGATCCTCAGCCACACTTGACATCAACTCCAAACCTGAGTTTGGATAGCACACCAGGTGAGAACCCCACATCCAACAATCCTAACCCAAACTCAACGTTCTTGGAGCATACAAACCTTGACCTTCCCATTGCTATTCGAAAAGGGATTAGGGCATGTACTAAACACCCATTGGCCAACTACTTATCCTACCATCGCCTATCACCTGCCCATAAAAGCTTCTTGACTTCTTTGGATGCAATTTTTATTCCCAAATCCGTAGAGGAAGCCATGAGAGATGTCAACTGAAAAGCAGCCATGATGGAAGAGATGAAGGCGCTACAAAAGAACCATACCTGGAATTGATAACTGGACCAAAGGATGTAAAACCGGTGGGATGTAGATGGATCTTCAATTTAAAGTACAAAGTTGATGGATCACTTGACAGGTAGAAAGTATGACTGGTTGTCAAGGGCTATACTCAATTCTATGGCATTGATTATTTGGAAACATTTTCCCATGTTGCCTGGATGACAACTGCTAGAATCCTCTTAGCATTGCCATCTACCTATGGATGGAAATTACAAGAACTTGATGTCAAGAATGCATTCTTGCATGACGACTTAGAAGAAGTCTTCATGGATATACCACCCGGATTCAAGCAAGAGCAAACAGGAACCAACCACATGTGTAAACTCAAGAAGGCCTTGTATGGCCTCAAACAATCCCCACGTGCATGGTTTGGTAGATTCTCAAAGGCCATGTTATCTATGGGGTATCACCAGAGTCGAGGGGACCACACTTTATTCATCAAACACACAGGAAATAAGGTGACAACAATACTGGTATATGTGGATGATATAGTGATAACAAGGAATGATTTACATGAACAGGGATGTCTTAAGGAAAATCTAGCCCGAGAATTTGAAATAAAAGACCTTGGTCCATTAAGGTATTTCTTAGGCATTGAAGTAGCGCACTCCAAGGAAAGTATCTTCTTATCCCAAAGAAAATATGTACTTGATCTGCTTTTTGAAACAGGATTGCTAGGAGGAAAAGGGTTAAAAATTCCAATTGTTCCAAATATAAAATTGGGGGCTAATACTAGAAGCAACAAAGAAGTAGATAAAGGAAGATTTCAACGCCTAGTAGGGAGATTGATATATCTTTCACATACTAGGTCTGACATATCCTTTGCAGTCAGCTTAGTAAGCTAATTTATGCATAGCCCTACTGAAGAACACATGCATGCTGTGAGAAAGATTCTGAGTTATCTTAAAGCTACTCCAGGCAAACTTCAAGGGGAGACCTAAGGATCCAAGGGTATACCGATGCTGATTATGGTGGCTCTCTTGTGGACAAGAGATCGACAACTGGATATTACATATTCCTAGAAGGAAATTTGGTTTCTTAGAGGAGTAAGAAGCAAGGGGTGGTTGTTAGATCAAGTGCAGAAGCTGAATTTTGAGCCATGGCCTTGGGTGTGTGTGAACTATTATGGCTTCGGATTATCCTAGAAGACTTGAAGATTCCAGTGACAAAGCCAATCGAATTGTTAAGAGATAATCAATCAGCTATTAGCATAGCTCATAATCCTGTTCAACATGACAAGACTAAGCATATAGAGATTGACAAGCATTTCTTGAAAGAAAAGTTGGACTCAGGTATTCTACAAATCACCTATGTTCCATTTAATCAACAAGTGGTAGATATCCTCACCAAAAGTCTCCATAGTACTCAGTTTGAAGCCTTAGTGAGCAAGCTAGGAATGATTGATATCCACTCCCCAGCTTGACAAGGAGTGTTGAAGAAATAAAAACAGGACCAGGCCGGTCCTTGAAGATTTCAAAATAATCATCTATTATCATCTTCCTATTTATTTTGTTTTATTTATTTTTTACTTTATATTATCTTGTATTATTTCTTAAATTTATCCTTTAGTGTTGTAATCTAGATAATAGGGATGTAATCTAGTCCTAAATCTTAGGAGAATTCTTAAGAAACTACTTGTATAAATATTTATGATTCGTATCAATAAAACGTGTGGGAACACCGCTTCCCTTTCTCCCTTTCTACATTCTTCACATCATTTGTTGATTTAATGACCAGCCTTACCTTATACCTTTCAAGGGTTCCATCTACCTTATACTTGAGGATGTAGACCCATTTGCATCCTACCAATTCCTTCCCCATGGGTAAAGTCACAACTTCCCACGTGTTATTCTTCTTTAGTGTATTTATCTCCACTTTCATAGCTTGTATCCAATCCTTATTCTCTAAAGCCTCATTTAATGAGGTGGGAATATCAAGTGAATCAAGAGCGATGATAAAGGTTTTGTGTTGAGGTGCTAGTCTGTAAAGTGAAACAAATTGGGAGATGGGATGATGGGTACAATTCTCGCTAGCTTTTCTCAATGCAATAGGTAAATCTAAATCACAAAATTCAAGTTCATAACCAAATGAAGTAGGTTGAGTAATTTGATTACTTGATATTGGACAAGTTGCTTGGATTTGTGTCGGTTCCACATTGGACTTCGACCTCCTTGAGTAAACTTGCAGTTTGGTTGGCTCCGAAGTTGTCTTTGGAGTTGGCGTTGTTCTTGAGCCATGGTGTCCACCAATGAATCAAGTGAAGATGAAGTAGGTGGTATATGAGAGGAGGAAGGAAGTGGTACTAGAGGAAGTGGTATTGTGAAGTCTAGTCCTTTATCTTCCAATGAATGCTCCCACTGAAGATAGGGATTGGAGGAAGGGAAATGAGGCTCTTTTTCATAGAAGGTGACATCCATGGTGACGAAGATTCTAGGGGTCAATGGGTGATAACATTTATAGCCTTTTCGAGTGTTGGAGTACCCAACGAGATACATCTTAGTGCTCTAGGGTCAAGTTTGCTTTGGTTTTGATAGTGTATATGAACAAAGGCAACGCATCCAAAGACTCTAGGGTAATGAAACTCTAGGGCACAAAAGTATTGAAGACACAAGAGGAAGAAGAAAACGTCTCTCGATAGTTTTATTGATCCAGAGAAAAACTATTTAACAAACAAGAGGTAAGGCTATTTATACGCACAGCACAACACTCTTATTAATAAACAGCGCCTAGCACCTAACTAACAATAACCATAAGCTACCAAAAATACAATGAATGAAACAAACTAAGTACAACAATACAACAAGTACAGCAATACAAATACTTATGCTTCCACACTCCCCCTCAAATCAGACT
The DNA here is from genome assembly GCA_036245055.1 of Diospyros kaki. Taxonomy (NCBI): domain Eukaryota; kingdom Viridiplantae; phylum Streptophyta; class Magnoliopsida; order Ericales; family Ebenaceae; genus Diospyros; species Diospyros kaki. The sequence goes on from BSEG01000012.1 coordinate 4,300,546, forward strand.
CCTCTGTAGGGGAACAATCTGTGATCTGCAACCTGCTGGAACATGAAGAATCATAAGAATTTCTCTGCACCGGAGACACCTTAAGTCCAAGCTTGGTACATCGAAACTGAAACCGGTCTTAGGCTAGACTTTTAGTGAAAATGTCTGCTATCTGATAGGCTGTAGGAATATACCGGACTTCGATTTTACCACGCTCAACCCGTTCACGCACAAAATGCACATCTATCTCGATATGTTTAGTACAAGAATGGAACACAGGATTCTCAACCATACTTTTTGCTGCCAAATTATCACTCCAAACAACTGAGGTAGTATTACACAGATATCCCAACTCAACAAATAAGGATCTCAACCATAGCAGTTCAGTAACTCCAAGTGCTACAGCCCTGTACTCAGCTTCTCCTACTGATCTGGCCACCACAGATTGCCGCTTAGATCTCCGCACAATCAAATTGTGTCCAAGCAAAACAGTGAACCCACTAGTAGATCTCCTAGTCTCTTTGCAGCCAGCATGGTCTACATCTGTGTACACTGTTAGAGACAAATCACCAAGTGAGGAAGAGAACCACAAGCCTAATCCAACGGTCCCTTTGATGTATCTAAGTAGCCTCTTGCAGGCAGTCCAGTACTGCACTTTGGGGGCAAACAAATATTGACTTAATTTATTGACAACAAAGGCAATGTCGGGACGTGTATAAGTCAGATATTGTAGAGACCCAATTAGAGTCCTATAAAAAGATGGATTGGGAAAAACATCACCCTCATCAATCAAAGAAACACCAGAAACCATGGATGTATCACAAGGTTTATAGTCTTGCATGTTAGCCTTTTTCAGCAAGTCTAAACCATATTTAGATTGGGTCAAGTATAGGCCGCTTGTATCTCGATATGCCTCAAACCCTAGGAAGTAATTAACTAAACTGAGAGTCTTTAAGGCAAAATGTGTATCCAAACCAGCAATACAAGACTTAAGGGTTGTATTATCTGAACCAGTGAGCAAGATATCATCCACATAAACCAAAATGAACAAGACATAGACTGAGGTAGGAGCAATTTTAGCTTTGGACCTAGTGACCATAGGATGAATAGAAGGTGCAAGGGCAGCTTTAGATCTAGGTGAGGGAGCCTTTGAAATGGGCATTGAAGAAGAAGAGGAACAAGAAGATGAAGGACTGGAGCTAGTTTGAGGAGCAAAAGAAGATGAAGACAGAACAGGATTAGGAATAGGATTAGGAGACAGTGCTACTCGAGGAGGTGAAGAAGGAAACACTGTGGTAGATCCTCCACTTCGAAACTCACTAGAGGCAGACTTAGACACAGAGGAAGACATAGCAAACAAAGTGGGATAAGGGAACTCGATAGGGTTGAATTGGACATGACGTGACACATACACCCTTCCCGATGGATGCAAACACTTATAACCAACTTGAGTGTGACTATATCCAATGAAAACACATTTAGAGATATGAAAATCAAAATTGTGCTTGTTATAGGGTCTAAGATAAGGAAAACAAGCACAATCAAAGAGTTGCAACAAAAAATAGTTTGACGACTTATGGTATATCAGTTCAAAAGGAGTTTGAAATCTGAGAGGGGAGGCAAGTAAGAGGTTTATGATATGAACTGCAATGTGAAAGGCTTCTACCCAAAACTTTAATAGCATATGAGCATGGGCCAATAAAGTGAGTCCCATTTCAGCCATGTATCTATGTTTTCTCTCAGCCACACCATTTTGTTGGTGGGTATAGGGACAAGTAAATCTAGGTTGGATACCTTGGCTTTGAAGATAAGGTAAGAATGCTTTAAACTCACCCCCATTATCAGTTCGCAAAGCCCTAAGTTTTGAATTATATTGTAGCTAAGCAAACTTGTGGAAAATAACAAACAGAGATAGGGCATCAGATTTCAGTTTCAAATGATATAGCCACGAGTACCTAGTGTAGGCATCCACAAAAACAATGTAATATCGAAACCCTTCAGTAGACAAAAACTATGTGTCTAATTGTTTTACTTTATATAAAACTATCTGATACCGTGTAATGAAACTCTAGGGCACAAAAGTACAGAGGACACGAGAGGAAGAAGAAAACGTCTCTTAGTAGTTTTACTGATCCAGAGAAAAACTATTTAACAAACAAGAGGTGCGGCTATTTATACACATAGCACAACACTCTTATTAATAAACAGCACCTAGCGCCTAACTAACAATAACCATAAGCTACCAGAAATACAATGAATGAAACAAACTAAGTACAACAATATGCTCCCACATATAGGAGGTATTCTGTGACTAGGTGTGAAATCAGGATAGAATTTAGATAATACCTGTATGGGGCTCTTATTACTCAAGACTTTTAGAGGGAACCCGATTGATTAGTAGGTAGCAATTAAAAGAGTTTCTCTCCAAAAGTGTTTAGGAACATTAGTGTGGAATAGAAGGACATGACTGACATTTAGAATATGTCGATGTTTCCTTTCAACAATCCCATTTTGTTGGAGTGTATCAACACAAAAGGATTCGTGGACAATTCCTTTTTTGAGGCTTTGATTAAAATAGTCTCTTCCATTATCAGATCTAATCCTCTTGATTAATATCTTAAACTAAGTAGTTATCATTTTACAAAAATTCTAAAAGATCGAACTAACCTTCAATTTTTCTTTCATAAAATATAACCACATAATTCAAGTACAATCATCAATAAATGACACAAACCATCTAGCCCTTGTAAGACTTGTAACTTTTGATGGTCCCCACACATCACTTTTAGAAGCTCTTTTAATATTCAAAGGAAAGGAAACATGATGATGTTTGGCAAGTTCACAAATGCCACATTGAAAATTATCGATTGTAGCATTTTGGAGAAGTAAAGGAAACATGTTATTGAGTAAACTAAAAGGGGAATGTCCTAGCCTAAAATGTTGAAGCCAAATTTCAAATGAGTTCGAAAGAATGGGTGAGGTAAAGGAAACACCATGAGCTTTAGTGAGCACCAACTAAGCATCACCCCAACCAAACTTGCTTGAATCCTCAAAGAAGTAGAACCCGTTTCATTCCCTAGCAAATCCAATCATCCTCCTCATCATTAGGTTTTGAAAAACGCAATGGTTGGCAGAAAAAAATCACTTTGCAATTTAAATTTTTTGGTGAGTTGGTGGATGGAAGAAGGTTAGTAGAGAGCTTAGGAACATGGAGAACATCTTTTAGGGTGAGTTGAGGACTTAGACTTATGTGTCCTTGTCCAACAACAGTAACAAAAGATCCATCAGCAATAATGATTCTCTTGTTACCAAAGGAAGGTTTGTAAGTGTCAAAATAGGTTGGGTCGTGTCATGTGATTTAGTTGCTCCTAAATCAAGAACCCATGAGTCACAATAATCATTAACTTTGGAGTTTTTAGAGATTAGGCACTCACCTGATTGAGCTAATGAACACACATTAGAAGATTTAGAGAGAGAGTTAAGAAAGGCCCTAATATTATCAAGCTCATCCCTTTGCAAAGGTTCTTCGCCAGTGAACTTTAGCTTCTCTTGAGGAGTTCCTTCTCCATTAATTAGATTGGTGCAGGGTTGCTATGGGCCCCTAGTTCGATTGAGAACTTGGGCCCTTCCATGGTGTTTGTAGCAGTTCTCTCATGTGTCATGGCTTCTTGTACTAATTACACCCCATCGTGGTTTGATGTTTTTGCTAAATCTAGCTTTTGGTTTTGTCCAAGGCTGTTGTTGTCCTTGCCCCCTTTTGATACCATGGATAACCCTTTTGTTTGATGGGCCTCAAACATAACTGTCTATCAACTCTTCTTAGTTCTTACAATAGCAAAAACTTCAGTTAATGATGGTAGTTGCTCCTAGTATTTGAACTCTAACCCGATCGAAGTCCATGATCAAACCTACTAGAAACTCAAATATCCAATCCCTCTCCATATAGCTTAGAACAATATTAGCTTATGTTGGGCATTTCATCTACATGTTTTGATAGTGGTCTATTTCAAGCCAAAGTCCCTTCGTCACATTGCAGTACTTGGTGACCAAAAGAGTACTTTGTTTCGTCGTTGAAATCTTTGTCTTTAGTTCAAATATGACTACTACATCTTGAGCTTTGGAGTACGATTGACGAATGGTTTCCCAAATCTCTTTGGCAGTGGGAAGAAACATACAATTTTTGCTAATTTCAAGTTACATTGAGCTCCATAACAATGACATTATCATTATCATGGAATCTTCTTCATCCCAAGCTTGAAACTTTGAACCCTCTTTGCTAGGTTCAATTCCTTCTAGTGGCTAAGCTTTCCTCTCCCTTTAAGATGGGTCTTCACAATTTGCAACCACTGAATGTAATTCTTTCCATCAAGTTGGTATTCTCTCATATTTGGAAGTTCTCCATTCAATGAATTTGTTGAAGGCTGTGAAAAAAAGACTGATTGATAAGGAGGCAACGCTTCTTAAATCATTCATCGTCAGAAAAACTGTAGGTCAATTATGGCTGTTCAGGAAGAATAGAAAAGAGAAGCGTTGGGCAGGCCCAAAAAAGGGCAAGGGCACAAAAGGCAAGGCCAATTATTGGTAAGCAAAAGATGCAGAGAAAGAAAAAACTGGCAGTAAGGCCAAATATCAGTAGTGGAGGCTGATTGAGAGAGAGCTCAAGGATGATGGCTCTGATACCATGTGGAAAAGAATACTTTTCTACATTGTATTGTGGAACTATACACTAGGTATTCATTACAATCGTAAAATGCGACTAGGGTTTCAAAGGTATTCATTACAAGTGTGGATCCTGATTTAGGCAACCAATCCCAAATAATTAGGGATTAGTCATCTCAATCAAGGAAGAAAAAAAAAAGGAAACAGAATCTTATCCTAATAAAAAAAGGAAACTCTAGAAATTAGGAAATAGAGATATTCTTGGAAGAAAATAATTATAGGAGAGATTTCTAGATTTTTAACACTAGAGATGTAGAATGAATAAAGCTTTCGTAGCATCGAGTGAACCCAATATGTTGTATAAACTAGTCAGATAGTTGGAACGGTCATAGACCTTTGCATAACATTTTTTTCCTAACCTTTTCTCTTTTGCTAGAGATCCTAAAGCTAACACTCTTGTGAGGATATCCATTCAATTGTGATAGGTGCCTTTGAGTTTACTTAGTGAACACCATTGTCTGCTAGTTTGACATTTGAGTTTGGAGGCACTGTTAAAGTGAGCAATTCTTGATTAGCTTGTTTTATGGTGCTCTCACTGGTGGCATACCCTTGGAAAGTTATTTGGAGATGGATAATACCTCCTAGAATTTCTTCTTTTATGAAGTCTGCTTCCAGAGTGCTAAACTTACAATCAGTGATCTCTAGAGGACAGTTCAATTTTTGGTTTAGGGTTTAGAATCATTTTATTCAGAATTATCTTTATTGTTATTTCTTACTTTGCAACCTAGTGAGATTAAGGCTTCTTAACTCTCATATACACTTTGATGGTGTGAAGAATTTGATTCCTACAACAGTCCTCCCTCCCTCTCCCTCCTGTGGTATCATGGTTCTATAACCATTTCCTTTTTGTTCTTTACTAATTTATTCATTAACTATTCCTATTAGCAGCTTTAGTTTTTTCTTCTCTTAGTTCTTTGTTTATCCAGGGGCACACCTTTATGGCATTTGTATCCCTATCAATAAAAAAAATACATTGAGAATTAATATTTTAAGAGCTAGCAAGAAAATATCAGATCTTCTTCATATATTGAATATTCAAAGAATTTTCACTTGATTTTAAATCTAACTTTGGCAAAGCTACTAATTATTGGTCGGTCAAAGTCAAACTATAGTGCAGCGGACAATCATTTTGCAGCTATATATATTTACTTTTAATTGATAGTACCACCTATAACATGACAAACATCAAGCAAAGCAAGTAAATCAAGCGACCAATCAGACATTTGAAAATACTCTATACTTGCAAGTGCAATTTTGATTAAGCACTTTGTTTCACAGCTGAACACAGTGAAACAAAAAAAAGAGTCAGTATGATTACCATCAGGCCTATAAACCTGGCAATGCGCGCAAATAAGTGCAGAATGCTTTTGCTTCTCAAGCTCATAAAAACTTCAGCAGCTGTCATGGTGCCCTGGTTTAGAGCTTCTTCACATTCTACCAATGTCAATGGATTAAGAATATTCCTTGATGAGTGGATATGAAATCGCCCATTCCTGCAAGTCAAAAATTGGAAACTAACATAATACTGAAGAACTACCTATGGAAATCTTATTAGCCCATTATATCAGTGCTGTTTTAGAAAGCACCGGCTGCTTATAAATGAGTTTAGATTCATATTAAAAGCAGTCAGCAGAATGAAGTATAAAATGCAATCTCAACAAGTAACATTTGCAGGAACAACAAAATTATGGTTGAGCTGCAAACAGACACCCTAATTTAAGAAACTGAAAACAGGCAGTAAAATCCTAAAAGATAAGAATACAATCCACTTGGTCATGCAGCAGTGTATGAAATTACAGTTTTGCTTGCAATGATGCAACTGCAGGAGAACTTTTTATTTTCTGTATTTGTTGGTGACCGAAGATGTGTGTCATCCGTATAAGATATGGAGATATGCATGTGATATGCTAAAGCCTTCATTGCCTCTTTGTCTTTGATCTACCAATTATTCTGGTAGACATGTCCGAACTATCTTAAGCTGCTCCCACCCTAACAACCAGAGAGAACTCCGGTTGAACCACCAACTGGAGCCGGAGATTTTATCGAGTATGCACCATTTCTACCGGTTAGACAGTAAGAATTATATGCAGTGGGCTCGACTCGTAAAGACCTTCCTCAAAGGCCGAGGGAAGATCGGCCACATGACTGCTGCTCCTCCGAGCAACAGAGATCCCTCTTTCACAGCATGGGATGTTGAAGACTCCCTAATCATATCTTGGCTATGGAGTGCAATGCAGCCTGAAGTTAATAAGAATTTTATGTTCTTAAGTTCAGCAAAGGAGATTTGGGATATAGTGAATCAAACCTACTCTTAAGGTCCAAAATGCCTCAGTCATCTTTGAGATCAAGACTAAAATTAGTGGTACTAGGCAATGACCATTAACTGTAACAGAATACTATAATAGAATGAAGAGCTTATGGTTGGAGCTTGATCACTATCAAAACATCAAAATGGTATGCAATGAGGATACTGCCACCCTCAATAGGATTTTTGTGAGGGATAGGATTGTAGAATTCCTAGCATGCCTCAATTCCGAATTTGATCAAGTGAGGATTCAAGTTTTTGGTAGGAATAAACTTCCTACACTTAATGAAGTGTTTGCTATTGTTAGAAGTGAAGAAAACCGAAGGGGTGCCATGCTTAATGAGAATCTTTCTGAAGGTACTGCCATGATGACCAGTCACAAAGGAGGAGTAAGGTTCAAAGTAGGGAAATCAAAGGGCCAAACAAAAAATTCCAGCCGAGAAGGGCAATGGTGTAGCCACTGTTGTTAGAATCGTGCGATTCACAAAGCTTGATTCAAAGAGAAATTGAGTCGAATCTATAGAGTGAATCGAAAATCCCTTAGAATCGATCGTGAATCGAAAGAATCGATAGAATTGGACGAATAAGGTGAATCAAACAAATCACAAGACTAAAACAGAGATGAGGTGAAATGGCAGGAGCTGAAACGTCAGGAACAAAGAAGAAAAAAACGCTGCATGTGAGCATGAGCTGAAACGTCAAAAGCAAAGGCGAGAGCTACGACCGCGAGACTTCAAGTTCTGTTCAAGGTGCGTTGCTTTCTTCTTCTTCTTTGCTTTATCTGAGATCATACGAGTCCTAAGAAGAAGATTGTGTTGCTTAAAACCAGTGATTTCATGTGCTTGGTACCTTATGGGCATGAGGCTCATGTGCCAACAAAGAGATCACAAGTGTGGGCACATGAGACTTAGGCTTACTACCAGGCACCAACTGCTTTTGTTGACTTTGGGGTCGTCACTTGTCAGAAGCAAGCTTACTACCAGCTGCTTTCGTTGATTTTGGGGTTATCAACCTCTGGTAACCTATTTTGTAATTGTTATTGTTTTTTTTTTCCTTGCTACTGCATTGCAGTGCTACGTCTTTTTTTTTTCTTTTGATTTTTTCTGTTATGTTTTGTTTTCTAATACAATTTATGTTCAAATTTGTTTTACTTCTTTTAATTTTCAAGTAATTCATATTATTTTCAATGTTATTTCTTTTTATATGGTGAAACTTCCTAGATTTCAACTAGTTTATATTATTTTCAGTTTTATTTTCTTTTATGGTATTTTACAGTTTTCTATTTCAAGAGTTTGACCTTATGCTGTTTTTTAATGTTAGAATAAGAATATTGATTTCTTTCTCGTTGAATATGGCGTCAAGATCAACAACAAACAGTAATGATCCTACCTGGGAATATTGCTCTCGGATTAATGGAAATAAAATGAACTTAAATTGCAATTATTGTGGACTTGAAAGATGGGGAGGGATAAATCGAATAAAGCACCATTTTGCGGGTGATCATGATAATGTGGCTCCTTGTACACAATGTTCAGATAATGTGTAGGAACTTTGTATTCAGATCTTAGGAGAATTGGAAAGACAAAAGGTGAATGAAAAAGAATGTTTCCAAGAAGACGAGAAAGAAGTTCAAATGGTAAAAGGAAAAAGAAAAACTAGTATGGACGTCTTTGTCACTAAAGGGAAAGAAAACAACAAACTTTAAATGCAATAGTTAAGAAAAAGGAGCTTGTTGTTCATACCATTTGTCAGTGTTCTAAAAGGCGCTAGGCGCTAGTCGGGCGGCAAGCTGCCGCCTAGCGCCTAGGCCGCCTAGAAAATTTAATATTTTTTTAATTTTTTACAATTTTTTTCTTAATATATTATTTTTTCCCCCCCACCCCAGCCCCCACCCCCTCAAATTTCAGCGCGACTCCCACCCCCTCAAATTTCAGCGCTTCAGCGCGACTCCCTCCCCCAACCAAATTTCACAGTGCTCTCTCTCTCTCATACCTGCCTCCTCCGAGCACGTCGCTGCCCCCGCCATTGCCAATCGGACCGTCTGCCTCCTCCGAGCACGTCGCTGCCCCCTGCCATTGCCAATCGGACCGTCTGCCTCCTTCGATCAAATCGTTGCCGACGGCGACTCTGCAACTACAAGAGGAGACGGTGGCGGCGTGCGCGAGAACGAGAGAGGCGACGGCGATTCAGCAATAGACTGTCAGTGGCTGCGCGCGCGAGAGAGAAGGGGAAATCGACGAGGGAAAGGGGTAGCGGGTAAGTAACTAAAACCCTAATCAATTTATACCAGGCGGCCGATTTGGCCGCCTTGGCCAGACGGTTAACGCGGCTAGGCGTCCGCCTTGGCCGCCTAGGCGCCGCCCGGTACCGATTAGCCGGGCTGGCGCCTAAGGTGGCCGATTTGGCCAAAATCGCGGCGGCCAGCGGCCGCCTAGCGCCTCGGCTCCGCCTAGGCCGCGTTTTTGTTCACTGCCATTTGTAGATTTTTGTATGGACATGCATTGCCTTTCGTTTTGGCAAAAAGTCCCCTTTTTGCTTCAATGATGGAAGCAATTGGTGAATATAGTAAGGGTTTAAAACTTCCTAGTTATCATGAGGCTAGAGTTACATTTTTGAAGAAGGAAGTTCACAATGTAAACTCAATGCTAGAGAAGTATAAAAAGGAGTGGAAAAGGACTGGTTGTACTTTGATGTCGGATGGGTGGATGGATAGGAAAAGTAGGTCTCTTACAAACTTTTTGGTGAATAGTCCAAGTGGAACAGTTTTTCTTAAATCTATTGACACTTCAGATATTATAAAAGATGCACAAAAGTTATTTGAGTTGCTTGATTCATTGGTGGAGGAAATTGGGGAGGAAAATGTTATTCAAGTGGTGACTGATAGTGCTTTGGCCTACATAGTTACGGGTGACTTGTTGATGAAGAAAAGAAAAAAAATTATTTTGGTCTCCTTGTGCAGCACATTGCATTGATTTGATCTTGCATGTTATAGGTGGGTTACCTATTTTCACAGATACAATAAAGAAGGGTAAAGAAGTTTGTGTATACATTTAAGACTTGTTGATGGGGATGTGAAACGGGCAATGGGATACATATATGAAGCGATGGGATAGGGCAAAGGAGAAAATTGCACAAAATTTCAACCATCAAAAGATTAAGTATGAACGCATTTGGAACATTATTGATACAAGATGGGATTTGCAACTTCATAGGCCACTCCATGCGATGGGATATTTTCTTAATCCCAAGTGAGTTTCTAAAATCATATTTCCTATAACCAACAAATTCTTGTATATGCTTTATTGCTTCTTACTTGTATTGCATTTTTTTAAGGTTTCAATATGACGAGTCTTTTAGTGCGGATATGGAAGTTAAAGTTGGTCTGTACAAGACAATAGAAAAGATGTATCCAGATATTGAAACAAGACTCAAAATTGATGAGCAATTAGAAAAGTTTAAAAAAGGAGAAGGATTGTTTGGCATGAGCATGGCTACTTTAACAAGAGACAAGAAGCAACCGGGTATTATTTTGATTTAACGTTTGCATTTTCAAATTTCAATTGTTAGCTCCTTCAAACTAATTAGACTAATTAGTTTTCTATTTTTCTATCTTAGCTTTATGATGGGAAAGCTATGGGGAAGAATGCAAAGAGTTATAAGACCTTGTCGTATGAGTCTTGAGTCTCACATGTAGTGCTACGAGATGTGAAAGAAATTGGAGCACATTTGAGCATGTCCATTCCAAAAAGAGAAATCATTTGTTAAACCGAGAGCTCAAATAATCCAAGAATCACTCAATAACCTCACCGAATTCAATCAACATTCAAAACAAAAGGTAAACAATAAGAACAGAATTGAAATAGGAAATAAAACCAAACCAGATTGCAGCACACACATGATATACCCTGGTTCATGCCATTTACATGGCACTACATCCAACAATCCAAGAAGCGACCAATCCACTAGAATCGAATGAAAAACCAGTACAAGAAGACCCCTCTCTCGCCTCCACTTGCCTCTCGAAAACAATACTCTAACAGAAGACAACAAGAACTATAATCTCACAGCTCTCTTTCTCGCCTCTCACTGTATCCGAACACAAGGGAATGAAAGATACAAATGATTGATGATGAGACTGACCTCCGCACCCCTCTATTTATAAACTAGAGGGGCGGAACTACCTAAGGGAAAATAACTAACTTATAAAAGTCAAAACTACCCTTAGTAATTACAATTAGTTACATTTAAATCCTGCTAACTAACTGTTGCCGATCATCTCTTTATTCCTTCCTGATTTCTCCCAAAATTCCAGCATTCTATTACTTTGAGTAAAACAATAACACTTGTTTTTGTGAAGTATAACATTCAACTTGAATTGAGGCAAGCCAAGAGGGAGAAAAGAGGTGAAAATTATGATCCTATTTGTTTGAGTGATATGAAGTCCGATGATGAATGGATCACCGAACAAGAAAATCCTTGTTTACCCAAAGATAATTCATAGATGGATGCTAATGAATGTTTTGAAGATGATGGAGGTATTCAACAAAGTAATAATAGAAGAGGTATATATCTATACTTTATAGTTTCCTACTTTCTAAAACTAAGTCAATGTGTTTGTGTAAGTTTGAGTTGAATTCTAATATGTTATATTGTATAATATAGGGCCAAGGAACTTGAAGCTAGATAGAAAAGGAAAGAAAAAGTTTGTCATGAACCTGGGGTTCATAACAAGGATGGAATTGGCAATCGGAAGGATCCGACTGAATAGGACTGAAACAGAATGATTCAAGAGGGAAATGGAAGAGAAATTAGAGAGAATTGAGGGAGAGCAATAGAGAGAAATGAGAGGGAAATTTGAGATAATTCTTAGAAAGAGAATGAGAGTTTCATTAATCAATTCAAACATGATCATCTCCTCTTACAATGGGCATTTTTATAGGCATAGCTAGCTCCTTAATTAATTTCTAACAGCACCCATGTGCTCCTAACAAACAACTAAATATCTCCTAACAAACTAATATAAGCCTATTACAATATTACCCCTTTATTATATCCCTATCACAATATTACCCTTCTAATCCTCCTAGGGACATGACAATTTCCCCACCTTGAAACATGTCTTATCCCCAAGACATGCCAAACCTTTACAGCTTCCATTATGCCTTTTTTTTTTTTCCTTTTCTTCCACAACTTAGATGGAGAAATTTTGAAGATATCCTTCACTGCCAATGGAATGATCCCAGGTGACTTTTGCTCTCCATGCATGGTATGAGTCTTCCCGCTGCTAGTAACCCCATAAGCAAACACTGTACAATTAATTCCTTGCATGGCACCACTTACAACCTACCGGGCTACAACATCAATTCCAGTCTTCAATCCTCCCTTCAACAAAGGTGACAGAAATTCTAATCGGCCAGCTATAGCAACAACGAACAAAGCAGCAACGGCTTTGTTCTTTCCAGCCAAACTCTCGACAGCAACATGGTGACACCATTTAGGATCAGCGAGACTTCCTCCTGCTGGTGTTGTCTTCGCCTTATCATTAGCTAAGGAATCCTTAGCATTATCCAAAACCATAGGCAATGGAACCTTATCATTAGGAACTCCACCACCCATTCCCTTTCTTATCGAATTCTGATCTTGGACACCCTCCAATCCTTCAATCGCTGCACTAGTCAACAGAGGTAACAAATTGGCCTTGGCTTCCTCGGTCACTTCATCAAATGCTACCCCATTTTCCTCTTGTCGCCTTTCAATAGGTGCATCTTGCGGTCTTATTTTTTCTTCAAACTTCTCAAGCGTTGCTGCATAATTCATTCCCAATTCTAGCAATTCCTTGTGGCCTTTTGTCATTCCTGTCATCTGATTGACTGTTGTCCTAGCCACCGGATTGTTACAGCTTTCCTTTAGATAATGCTTTTCACCACCAAAATTACTCTCAATATCGCAGTCATCCTTCTAGTCATTGCTGCCTCCATCAGAATGTTTCTTTTTCTGCCCAAAGTCTAGAATAGGCAGTGAATCGATCGTTCGTAATCTTGTCTCCTTTTTCGACTGCTCCACTCCAAGGAATTCCTCCTTGTTAAAACTTCCGTGATAATCATCAAAGTATTCCACCGGAAAGTTGTAATGATACTTCTCAATAAGTATCATCGCCAACTCTTGCAGCTTCTCGCGGAACATACGGCCAAATTCCTCGCACTCTTCATGAATCTCATTGCTTGTTCCTTGGTCCCTGTTGCTGCCAAATGAAAATGCAGCCTCCTTTGGAGGCCATTGAGGCTTTATTCCAACTGAAAATGAAGCATTCTTCTACTACAATTGAGGCTCCACTAATCTCCGTTGTGCACTACTCCTCCTAGCCAAAATCTCACTGGATAGAAAAGCAATAGGCCAAGAAACCGCAGTTCTTTCCATCATAATTCCCCACACTTCCCTTCTGTTGTTGTCTGAAATTTCCGTTAAAACTAACCGCACCTTCCGAGCCGACAGTTACTTCTCCCCTTCGGTTATGATCGGCAATTGAACTCGCTGGAGTAATTTGCTTCGCCTTACTAACAGCACCTGCAACAACCTCAGCAAAATCAATCTTATATCAACCTGCCCTTCCACTTCGATGAATTGTCAAACCTTCCTTCGGAGACGTCTTGTCTGCTCGTCTGCAAGCTCCGACCAACACTTACTGAATTTCAAACCGAGAGCCACCAAATGCATTGTCAGAACCACTTGGCCAAGTCGCCTCCAGCACAGCCTCCTAAATGGATTGACTCAGTTATTCAATCCATTCCTTGTTGTGTCCAAGATTGCTTCATGCGATCCTTAGCGTTCGACAACCTTCGTCAATGGAACTCCTTCCAATCTCGATTGGGCGATATTTCTGATCGGAGGTGTTCAATCCATTCGTCCAAATTGCTGGACTCACCTCGGATCATTCCTCTGGTTCTGCCCAATCACCACTCGTTGAAAATGGCCGCGACACCCACTGCACCACCGTGAGGAACCCGCTACACAATCGCCAGACCTACTGTAATTAACTCGACTGCAACACCCACTTCTTTGCCCAATCACTGACCACAGTTCGCGACCACTGGCTCGGTTTCGTAATTTACTAGAATTGCTTCACCTAATCGCCAACATCAGTCACCGTCATAGATCAATAACAAAGTCGGATCCTCGCTCCGTCAACTCTCTGTTATTTCTGGAATCACCTCTTAAAAGTTCAATTAATTCCGTTGCCACTAAGGATTGCCTAACAATTGATCGATTTCTACCGCCTAAGGTTCAAAAATCAACGAGCAAAGGAGTCGGAGGAATCTACTTCTCACAATGGACTCCACCTATAAGTTCGAGCCAAGATCCGCTTGTGCCTTCTCGGTTTCGCTCACTCCTTGTTCCCCTCCGACTTAGATCTAGAACGTGGACAACTCGTTGCTCGCTCACTTAATTACAGATTGCCTCCGCACAATTAGTTCCCAATGCTCAACACTGATTGTCGCTTGAACTCACCTGCTAATACCGACCGTAATTCTCTTCAAATGCCGAGAATCAAGTACAACGGCCGTCAATCACCTCCATGCATCAGAATCTAATTCTGAGCATCAATGGCCGAAAATAAATCCTCAGTCGAGAAACCCACCCAAACTCGCTGGAATGCTTAAACTCGCCAAGTCCGTTGAATCACCGGAGCCTAGGCTTGAATTATTGAAATTGATTTCACTAGTCTTCAAATGAATCGAAACCACATCCAAGGATTGACCGCTCTAATACCATTTGTCATGAACCTAGGGTTCATAACAAGGTTGGAATTGGCAATCGGAAGGATCCGATTGAATAGGACTGAAACAGAATGATTCAAGAGGGAAATGGGGCAGAAATGGGGGAGTTTTAGAGAGAATTGAGGGAGAGCAGTAGAGAGAAATGAGAGGGAGATTTGAGAGAATTCTTAGAGAGAGAATAAGAGTTTCATTAATCAATTCAAGCATGATCATCTCCTCATACAATGGGCATTATCCTCCCAATGTTATTAAATTTTAAGGAACCATACATGACTCTGCATTCTATAAGCAAACCAACATAATAACTAAAGATTCTTTTTACAAAAGGGAAATAGTAAAGTATGAAACCAAGAAATATCAAAAATCAGAGTCAAAACAATTGGCAGGTTAGCCATCAGTCCAATATACAATGACCCAAAAACAGAAAATAGACAAACATTTATAACACAACATGAACCATAAGTAAGCATTAGCACATTTAAAGCAGTTTATATATACTATAAAAGAGGAAAACCTTATATTTATTCCAAGGGTGAAAAATGATGAGCCATAAGCACGAACACGTAGTACTTCCTGCCCTTCACATGCTCTGGTGCCAACTTTCTTATCCTTCTGACAACAGAAATTCATCAAAAAAAAAAACTATGAAGCCCAAAACTGTGAAGATATTATTTAAACTGTGAAGCTCAAAAGGAAAGACATCTTATAAAATTAAACTATGTAAATCAAATGGAAGTAAAGCCCAACAAGGTTGTAATAGACTTCTCCAACTGATCATTTTTCCAGCAGTTTAAAGTTTTGTTGGTCAAAATTAAAATGAGATAAGGTCATACAAAATTTCATCAGATCTTATCATCAATCTTAAAATTCAAACAGCAGGACCATAGAAACAAAGCGAAGAGGTAGGTACGAGTTATTATTCCACTTCTGGAGATGATTTACCAGCTTTTTTTAATTACTTTGGAAGTTTGTAACACAACATAATCAGGAAAAAAATAGACTTCCGATCAATCAGGCATGCAGGTGTACGTTCTAGAGACCAATTGCGGTTAAAGTATCTGGTAAATGAACACAGCAGTTAGAATATGAGAGCAAATCCATGATTACTTCCAGTTACTTATTCCTGCTCACGGAACTCAAATTCACTTATGTGACTCTAGTTTTTTAGCAGAAGTTGAAACGAATAAAGTGAATAAAAAAAAAACAGAAGCAATATAATGATACATACCAAAACTACAACCAAAGAAAGAGCATTTGAATCAACTGTAGAATAAAAATTAGTGTCATGCTAAACTTCCAAACAAAGAAAGAGGAAGCTTCCAAACTTATTACAAGATAATTATTCCAATTTTGGGCGGCATGCTCTAAATCAAATTAAGTCTTGACTTTTATAACACACCCCATGATCTACATAATCTGGAGCAATTTCAAGTTCATCTATAGAAACAAAGACAATTAACTC
This sequence comes from Diospyros kaki, assembly GCA_036245055.1. NCBI lineage: Eukaryota > Viridiplantae > Streptophyta > Magnoliopsida > Ericales > Ebenaceae > Diospyros > Diospyros kaki. The sequence goes on from BSEG01000012.1 coordinate 4,316,786, forward strand.
AGCACCAATAGTCCTGTGGCTTCCAATATTTGGAATTTACTTAGAGAAATTTCATATTTATTCTTCCTAAACAAGTTTGCAAAGCAAGTAAAAAATGAAGTCAAAACCAAGATGAATTTAGAATTCAAGTTTAGTAATGTCATTCTGAATCGGAATTTAAATGCAGTGAAGCTTTGAGATGACAACCAACACCAGGAAGTTTACTAATGTAGTTCTGAATCAGAGGTTAACGGCAAGTTTGCTCAATGGTTTTCGAAACTAGTTTTTGGAATTATCCTTAATAGTGATGAGATCCAACTATTTTAGAATTTTATAGTTCTAATTATTGTAGAAATTTTTATCTAATTAGTAAGACTTAAGAGGATTAAGAATGTCTGATTTTTTCCTGCAGTTTTTTAGAGTTAACAAAGTAAATAAATATCTCACAAGTGTAGGATTATTCAAATTTGGATTATTAATTATTGTTGACAGAATATTGGGGCATTGATCTCATTCTCTATCTTCTTTCCAGTTTTCTTTTTCTCCCTTCCCTTTCTAGCACATCATCTTTGCCTTATTCTCTCTCCTACAGTTTCTTACCTTCTTCTCTTCTCTCATTTTTTCTTCCCTTCTTTTACCTTCTCTTCTCTTCCTCTCTTTGGTCCTTCATCATTACCAGTTCTAGGGAACAAGAAGAAGTTGTTTTTGTTGATTCCTATTGAATTGTTAACCATCATCTAATCTAAAAATTTAAGTTGTTAGATAGAGGGTAAACTTTATCTTTTATACTATTATTTTGTCACGACCCTAAGGGTAGATTAGGCATAGGATATTACATATATTAGTTAGTGGTTGTGCCTTACTGCTTGCTGGTTTGTCCCTTGCATATAAATAGGCTGTAACCTAGAGAATTAGGATATTGTGGAATGATAAACTGAATTCTAAATTCAAAAAAGAGTTCTAATACAATTCCAAAATTCCAAAAAAGAGTTCTAATACAAAAATGAGAATTTTATAAAAGCAAAAGCATTTCTAAGGTCTTCAATGTTTTTTATTCTAAAAACACAAAAACTTTGAACAACCAGGCCCTAAGTGTTTTCAAGGCTTGAGATGACAGCCAATTCCTGAAAGATGAGTAAGTTGTGTCGTGCATGAAATATCAGAAAAATGAATGTCTACTTCATATATACTATCTGTTATTTTCAGTAAGTAAATATAGAATCTCACCATTCAACTGACCTTTTTATAGTTGCCATCCGGTTCATCTGCGTGGCACTGAAGAACAACATCACTGGAAGCTCGACAAATCTGGGCATTTTTGGCCAGTTCTTTGTAGATTTCAAGCAAGCGAGTATATCTATTACAACAAATAGCTCTTAGTAACAACTTCTCAACATCAATGCAACTTTGATCAAGGGAAAATTCTGCTTCTTTGTCAGTTAGAGGGTCAACGACAAATGTGCTATGGAGACACTTTATCCGCAGATCTGATCCTGGCTCAATTTTTATAAATGGGCATGATCCTGAGTCAGATGTACCAGAAGTTTTATCAAAATCCAACCAGTATAAAACTTTTAGTCCAGGGGTCCGTAGACCAGCTGAATCAGCGTCCCCGTCTTGAGCCATTTGTGTACTACTAGAACTCCCTCCTTGTCCTATACTACCATCAGATATAAGCTCAAAGCGGATGGCATCTTTCCATCTGCCTTGGCGAAGCGATTGCACTTGTCTTATGACGGTGTCCATAACAAGCGCAACACAAAGCTCATGGAGAACAGAGTACAAAATTATAAATGGGTTTTCTGCAGCTGCCATTCTCCGCTCTAAATCATCTCCAAGAGCATGCCTTCGTAATTCTTCCAGCTTTACAAATCCACATTTCTCACCAACAAGTAGCTCCATATGCAATATCCTCCACATTGATAGGTGCCCCCGATAACCAAGAGTAACTAAAACCTTGAACTCTCCATCCACATGGAGCATTACAGTACCATCAGAAACACTGACTTCAGATATTTCCGCGGGCAGTGTAACTTCAAGTAACTTTGACCTTACAAGTATGTCTAACTTCTTCAAAGCCGGCTTCTGCTCGTCTTCAGTTAATGTGCTTTGAATACCAACATCTCCAACGCATTTTGGTAAACGTTGGTAATTTCCTGTAAGGAGCACTTCAATTGCAGATGGAACATCATAGATAGGAGCGCGAGCTTGCTGTAGCCTTTCATGCATGAAGAAAAGAGAATCTGCTGATTGGGTGAAACACATGTCATGATTCGAAAGAACTGATCCAAGTTGTTGACAATATTGTATCAAAGGAACCTGCAGATCAGAAAGAACAGATTAAAAAGAGAAAAATATATAAATCCATGTGCCAGAATTATCCTTATCAGTGTCATTAAAGGCCCAATGCACACTAAGGCACAAGAGAGTGATGGGAGTCTAGGGCCCAAGGCGCAAGACGAGACACGCACTTAGTGGAACTAGGAGCATGCTAACTTAAAAAATATATATATATATCCTGATTGAAAAATAAGGTATAAAATAGGTTTTAACTCCTAATAACATATTCACAAGCATGTTATCAAGAAAATTAAAAAATTCAACATATACTAACTAAAAAAAATATTAAAACAAGTTACATACCTGTCAATTTCAGCAAAGCACATCCCATCATATTTTAGCAACCGACATATAACCATCACAAAAGTCAAAAAACTTTGTAAGAAATTTTAAAATCTATTGTTGGCATATATATATATATATATATATATATATAAAAGAACAATAAAAAATGTCAAAAGATGCAATTTAAAAGTTTTTAAGTCAACTTAAATTAAATCTTAAAAAATTTATAGGTCTTAAATCTTAATTAAGAATAACTAATTATGCATTTTAAATAATCTAAAAACCATCCTCGTCATCAAGATCAAACATTTCCACATTTACATCATTAGAAGCATCATCTCCAATATACTTGTTTAAATTGGGAGCATTGTTGGTACCCAGTAATCACAATATCTCACTCAAATCACTCACCAACTCAACCACAAAACATACACAATCAAAAAGTAAATGAAAGACAAAATTGAAATACAGAAAAAGATGTTACAATTGGGAGCACTGTCGATTCAAGAATTCACTCAATAAACTAACAAATCTGACCACTCTTTTTGCACTCTTTCACCAATTCAACAATATACAACATAAATTAAAGAATTGACAAAGGATAGAGTTAGAGCAATCAAACCACACAATACACCAAGATTTATCCTGGTTCGAATTGATTAAAACCAATCCTACATCCAGCCTTCAAAGAGAGCAATCCACTAGAAACTTGATAAAATCAATACATAGAAATCACTCATGCACTCCACAATCCTCACTGGAAAAATCAAGAACCCTCACTGCAAGATTACAAATATATCTCTTCTATCTATTTTCTAGCAATACAGCTCTCACAATCAATGAGTGTGATCAGTATATTAGGCTCTTGACAAACTACCCCACGCCTTTTATTTATAAGCATAAGAGGCGTGAGTTACAATGAGGGAATACCCTATCTACCCCTCACTTAAATTTATATGCAATTAGTCTTTTATTTCCTAATTTGCTACTGCCGAATATTAAACCTAATATATAAGAGTCCTTCTAGAATATCCAGCCACTCAATGCAAAACTTGAATAACAATTCTCCACCATTTTGCTTTGAGTTTCTACTTGAAACCTGCCTTCATCAAGCTGCTCATCATCTGGGCCTGCATAAAACTGATCATTTACATGGTATAACTTGCAAGAGTCTTAAACAATGGTATAATTTTTCCATAGGCACTGCCATCGTGAATATGTCAGCTACATTATCCTCACCAACCACCTTTATTAGGTCTCCTTCCTTTCTCTCAAGTATCTCCCTAATAAAATGGTACCTCACATCAATATGTTTAGTTCTCTCATGGTGAGCTTAATTCTTAGCTAAATGAATAGCACTTTGGCTATCACACATTAGAGTAGCCTTTAATATTTTTCCCTACGAGTTCACCTACTATACCCTTCAACCATAAGGCTTCTTTTATAGCTTCAGTAACAGCTATACACTCAGCCTCAGTGGTAGAGAGAGTCACTACATATTGTAAGTTGGTTTTCTAGCTAATGGTTGAATTCCATAGCTTAAACACATATCCTGTAGAGGATCTCCTCTTATCTATATCCGCTGTGAAATCAGTGTCAGTGAATCCTAGAATATTAGGCTTTATATCTAAACTAGCTCCACCATAAACTAGAGCCATATTGATTGTTCCTTTTAAGTACCTAAATATCCACTTAACGGCTGTCCAATGGTCTTTTCCCAAATTAGCCATAAATCTGCTAGCCACACTCATAGCATGGGTTAAATCCGGCATTGTACACACCATACAGTACATAAGACTACCTAGAGCACTTGAGTAGGGAATTTTCTTCATCTCTCTCATGCTCTCTTCATCACTTAGTGATTAAATGTGGGACAACTTAAAATGCTGAGCAAAAGGAACATTGACTTCCTTTACTTCAAGCATATGAAACTTCCTAATGAGCTTCTCAAGATAGGACTTTTAAGATAGTTGGACCTTCCTAAACTGTCTATTTCTAGATATTTCAACACCTAAGATCTTCTTATCCTCTCCTAATTCCTTCATTTCAAAGACTGAATTTAATTTCAGCTTTAAACTTAGGATTTCCACATGTGATTGACTAGCAATCAACATGTCATCCACACAAAGGAGGAGATATATGGAAATCTTAAAAGAAACATGCCTAAAATAAACACAACTATCAAAGTTGCTCCTCTTGAACCCTTGACACAACATGAATGTGTCAAATTTCTTGCACCACTGTCAAAGGGATTGCTTAAGTCCATATAAGGACTTTTCCAACAAGCAAACTTGTTTCTCCTTTCCCCTAACCTCAAAACCTTTTGGCTGATCAATTAGAATATCTTCTTCTAATTCGCCATGGAGGAAAGCAATGGTCACATCCATTTACTCTAGGTTTAGATCTAAATGGGCAGTCATAGCAAGTAAAATCCTTATAGAAGTGTCTCTTTGTTGAAGAAAATGATAACAGATAGTATTTGTATTTATGTTTCTTATTTAGCTTGTTGTTGTTGTTCAGTTTTAGTTATTTCTGTTATTTTGTTTTGCTGTTAAGGCTTAGCACTTATGTTAATAGCTGAGTATAAATACCAGCTAGCTTATGTTGTTATTCATTCAATAGAAAGATCGAGGCATTCTTTGTTGCTCTTCTCTTCCTGTTTCTAATCTTCGTTCCTTACATGGTATCAGAGCCATAGCTATGGCTTCCGATCCGAATTGTAGTGCTTCCTCTTTTCCTCGATCTTCCACATCTTTTCTTTCAGATTTGCAACTCGATTTTTCTTCGGCTGCCAAAGCTCTTAATTACAATCCGATCAGGCTAGGAACGAGCAATTATCTGTTCTGGAAGGCGCAAGTTCTTGCCACCGTTAAGGCATATGATTTGTCGCAATTTCTCAATAAACATCCTCCTCCTCCTAAATATCTTCCTACTCCAGAATCGAACTTGAATTCCAAGTTGAATCCAATTGGAGAAGGATCAGATGGATCGGTTCTCAATCCAGCTTACATGAACTGGATCAGGTCAAATCAGCCGCTCCTTAGATGGCTATTCTCAACAACTGATCAGGAAGTACTTGCGCAGGTAATCCACTACGAGTCTTCATCGGAGGTATGGTTTTCACTTGAGAATTTGTATTCTCAGCAAATTGTTGCAAAATCCTTCCAATTGAAACAACAGTTGTGGCAGGTAAATAAAGAGTTTTTGTCTGTTAACGACTATATTCTAAAAATTAAGACAATTGGCCATGCTTTGGCTGCTATTGGAGAACCCCTAGGTGATAAAGATCTACTATTAGCAATATTAAATGGATTGGATCATGAGTATGAAACCATAGTCAGCTTGATTACTTATCAAATGGATGAAATAAATATTGAGAAAGTACAATATCTCCTGCTTATGCATGAGCAACGCCTAGCTACCAAAAATCAGTTTGTTCTTTCTTCTGTTAGTTCTGACATGGCTAGCTCTATGCATGTTACTATTGTCTCCTATGGATCAAGATCTGGTGATAGGTTTGCTAATAACAGAGGTAGTTTTGCTCCTCGAGGAGGTGGTTATGTGAATAAAAGAGGCCATGCCCGTGGTGGCAGGTCTGGTGGTAAACGCATATATTGACAACTTTGTGGCAAACCTGGTCATTTAGTTGACAGGAGTTATCATCATTTTGATAGAAATTTTCAGAGAATTTCTCCTCAGAATCAGAATGCCTTCAGACCTAACAGTCAGTTTCAACCGTCCAATCAATTTCAGACAGATCATCAAGCCTTCTTAACTAGTTCTAATGAATCTAGTGAGGCTTACATGGCTGAGGTAGGTTCTATGTCACCCTATGGGCAAACTTTTGAAACTCAATCCTTGCCTTCTTCTTCTCGTAGAGAAGCTCCATGGTTTGTTGACTCTGGGGCAACCAATCACATTATTACCAGCCTCAACAATCTATCAGTTCATTCTCCATACAATTCTTTAATTTATGTTTATGTTGTATTGTTGAATCGGTGAGAGAGTGGTCAGATTTGTTGGTTTATTGGGTGAATTCTTGGACCAACAGTGCTCCCAATTGTAACAAATTCTGACTACTTGTTATTTTTCACTTTTATTTTATTTGATACGTTAAATACTCTACCGATCATTGTAGATTGAATATATAGCTGTAATCTTATCATGCGCCATTGCAGTATGACCCTGGTTCTTGCTCTGACTCACTTGGTCAAGTTAATATTATATAATATGCCCCAAAACTAATCTAGATCAGTAGAGTTGCGACCTAATGCATTATTAGAAACGAATCTGAAATAATTTACCTCCACTAAGAATACAGCTTAATGATCAGCACGTATAATAACATAGCGGACAATAGAACAAGGCCGGAGTAGAAATCTATATGGAACTCGAACCAACAGAAAGGCTTCTATAGGTTAACATGCGCCAGAGAGGGGGAGATTTACCACTTGTTGGGAACTAAATTTTATGTAAATAAATGAAACAGAAAGGCTTGAGTTGCAAAATCAAGAAAGGAGAACTTGTTACCTCGTTTAGTAGTATGTATGAGATTGTTCTTGCACCACTTAGTTTCCCATATTAATGTTTCCTTTTTCTTGTTTCACTACTTCTAACTAAATCCATTAAACACTATTAACTAAGCTAAGTTGAAACCCTAGGTTTTGATTTCAAGAACGGCGAAAATTACCTGCTGGCACCACTTGGCGAGAACGTTGAGGCGGAGCATTCGCTGCTGCGTCTTGACAAGGAACTTGAGGAGGTCAATCTTCTTCTCGGAATCCGAGGACATTTCGGAGGGCTTGGATTTGGATTTCTCGACCAATTCCTTCAGAGAGAGATACGATTCCTCCGCGGCTCGACTCACTAGGGTCGAGAACTCCACCGTTTGCTGCTGCTGCTGCCCTGTTTCCCCCATTTCCATCGAATTGAATGAGAATTGAACTGGAGTGAACACCGTTCCTCTCCAATGCGAGCGATCCACCAATCGGCCTTAATACCAACGCCTTCGTCGAAACCCTAGGCGCATGAACGTTTAGGTATCGAGGAGAGGGAGGGAGAGAGATGGCGGCAGAGAGAGAGATGAACAACGGCAACGCTCGCGAATCATTTCCCTCTCTCTCTCCTCTGCGACGAACGAAATATCGGCGAGTTGTTCTGATTCTTGATTCTAGAGACCAAGTTAGGCTCCCTTCAAAGAGCTAGAAAGAGTTTGGATTGGAGCTGACATCCCTGTAAAAGTCGCGTTCGAAGGTTCTTTTTAACGAAGACACCCTCAACTATGCTTCGCTTTCACCTTACCCCTTTATTCTTGGACGTTTTAAATTATCTATCTATATCTATATATATATAGTATTTTATTTTTTTAATTTTATGGTAATTTTTAAGTTTTTAAATTGTTAAATTTTATTTTATTAATTAACTATATGTACATTATTTAAAAGTAGCTAGGTGCATATATTAAATCTATTTAATCTAATTAAATTTTATTTTATTAATTAACTATATGTACATTCTTTAAATATAGATAGGTGTATATATTAAATTTATCTAATATAATCTAATAATATTATTAAGTCTAATAATATTTCACTTGAACTTTACATATCTAAGTAACACTTAATATTCATAAATATTTATTTATTATTATTAAAGTTATATAATTATTTAAAAAATTGATACAAAATATATCACATGTTTAATTAGTTACGGTTTGCATATATGAATAAAATAAAGAGTTGTCAGAATAAATCTTCTTTGATGAGTATTTTATTTTTCAAATTTTGTAGTGATTTCTAAATTTTAAAATTTAAAATTATTTATAATTTAATTATTATTATTTTATTAATTAACTATATGTACTTTATTTAAATGTGTCTAGATGCATACATTGAATCTATCTAAACTAATCTAATAATATTATTAAATCTATTAATTTTTTATTCCACTTAAACTTTACACATCTAAATCATACTTCGTAAATGAAGACCTGTTTGAGTAAATATTTTTTTATAAGTATTTCATTTTTCTAATTTTGTGGTGATTTTTATATTTTTAAATTATTTGGAATTTAATTATTATTATTTTATTAATTAATTATATGTACATTATTTAATATAGGTAGGTGCATACATTATCTATATAATATAATCTAATAATATTATTAAGTCTAATAATATTTTATTTCACTTGAACTTTACACATTTAAATAACACTTCATATTCATAAGTATTTATTACTATTAAAGTAAGTTGCACCTATATAACTAATAAAATATATTAGATTTAAGTTCTATCATTTTTTAAAAAATTAATTGTGCTTATCTTATCATCATACATTTAATTGTCCATTAGTCTAACGTAATGAACCTAACAACAAATAAAGTTTAACAACCAAACATAAGTTACTTTAAGACACACACTCCATTATCTTGTAATTTCCTATTTCGTTTTTTGTTCAATGATTGTAATATCTTATTTGATGAGTATTTTATCTTTCAAATTTTGTGGTGATTTCTATATCTTAAATTTTTTAAATTATTTATAATTTAATTATTATTATTTTTTTAATTAATTATATGTACATTATTTAATTGTATCTAGATGCATACATTGAATCTATCTATTCTAGACTGATTCTAATATCTTATTTGATGAGTATTTCATTTTTCTAATTTTGTGGTGATTTATAAATTTTAAAATTATTTGTTTATTAATTAATTATATTTATATTATTTCAATGTAGCTTGATGCATATATTGAATCTATCTAATATAATCTGTTAAAACTCAATGTTCAATATAAATGATTTTAATGGTAATAAAAATATTTTCTTATATATTCTATGCTTTCGATATGTTTTATTTTTCGTATCTAAGTAATTTCGAGCGACTGACATTTAGCCTCAATCAACCGAAGTAGGCAAGAAATATTGGCCTTACATTTCAGTCGACTGAACCTTAATTTAATATTACTAGACAACTTAGGTCGACTAACATTTAGCCTCAATCGACCGAAATATGCCAGAAAGATTAGCCTCGCATTTCAATCGACTGGTAAGTCGATTGAACCTTTGCCTAATGATACTAGACAACTTAGGTCGACCGAAGTTCTACGATAGTTTATGATTCTTGATTCTCTGAATCTCTTTTTCAATATATACCCAAGGGTTACTCTCCATGATTTTATCTTTACCCTTGTATTGCATTATTCTCTCTTAATCTTCTCATGTGTTAAAGGCGAAATGTTTTTTGATAAAGTTACATTTTTTAATGGGGTTTCGATGATTCTGATTTGATCTAACTTTCATAACACTTTTTGTCTCCACAAAACTTATGTTTAATTATGTCTCAGGTTGTCTCCTCAGTTCTTACTTTTTATCTTTCTATGTAAATCACTCTTGTGGTGATCCGAACAATTGCTGAAAAGTTAAAACATTTGTTGAAAAGCTGATGTGCTTCTTTGAATTTTAATTTGCTTATCTTATCTTTGTAACAGCTATAATTTAGATTTTTTTATATATATTCAAAGGAAGTGAGTTGCAAAGTGTAGTCAATAACTGAGAAACTTCAAAGAGCCTTGAAAATAAGAGTGCAAGTCCAAGTGTTAAAATTTTGTTGCTATGAAAGATAGTTGGTTGTTTGTATTCGGTTTGACTCAAATTGGTTGTAAGTTTGTTTGTTTTACTCACCTGTTGTGTGAGCAATTATTGCTAGTTGTATGTTAGTGTGTTGTCTTGCTTAGGCAAAGCCTTTTCTGTTAGTTATAACACCATACCAAAAGTTAGTATTATTTTACTCTTCCTAGTAAATCCTCAAGCTTTATACTTGGGAGAAAGGACTAAGTTCTTTAAAGAGCTGAACCTCTATAAAAATTCTCTTGTATTTGTGTGGTTGATTGTTTTATTTTATGTTATATCTATTGCAAAAACTTAACAAAAAGATTAGTACAAACTAATTTTTTAATTAGAGCAAAAAGTTAAATATTTTTTCAAAACCCAATTCACCCCCTCTTGGATGTTTTTATAGGCAACATAATTTAATAATATTATTAAACCTAATAATTTGTTATTTGACTTTAACTTTACATATCTAAGTAACACTCCGTAAATGAATAGTAAATCTTTTTTGATGAGTATTTCATTTTTCTAATTTTGCGGTGATTCTTATGTTTTAAAATTTTAAATTATTTATAATTTAATCATTATTATTTTATTAACTAACTATATGTACATTATTTGAATGTAACAAGCTACATACATTGAATCTTTCTAATCTAATCTAATAATATTATTAAGCCTAATAATTTTTTAATCTAGTTAAACTTTACACATCAAAGTAACATTTCGTATTCATAAATATTTATTACTATTAAAGTCGCACACTTTATCATCCTGTAATTTCCTATTTTATTATTTGTTCAAGTGCTCATAAGCCAAACATAATTAACTAAATCTATGCTTATTTATTATAGAACAAAATATAGATAAATTACTTTATCCAAAGCTTTATCTTTATAAATTTTAACTTTCAATTCTATATATTCATTCAACACACCCTTATATGAGTAATAAACATACTCATTTATATAAAATAATTACCATCTTTATGATTATACATTACAAACTGTACTAACCTAAATTTTGTTTAGGTGAATATGTCGTATATACTACTTCAAGACCTGAAACAAACCAGAGATAATTGGATAATAAGAACTATAATATCAATAATGTGAGAATCAATAAATCTAAAAAATAACTATGATTTATTTAGCCTGGACAAGATTTTCATTGATGAAAATGCATGTTAACAATTACCAATCATATAATTTTTAATATATTGTAAAAATTGTAAATTATTTACAAACAAAAACTAAAGTGTTTTTTTTTTAATTGCAGGATAATAGAATGCACGTAATAATCCGTAAAAATCAAATCAATAAATACAAACATCTGTTAATTAAAAGTTCTATATTTATCATAAAAAACTTAAAAGTTATCGCAATAACATGACAGTATCAACTACTTCCTAATGAATACATAATTTATTTAATGGTTATAACATATGTGAGAAAATTATATGATGAAAATTATATGGTTACAACATTTATGCTCTTTTATACATAAGCAGAAAGATTACTAGATAGTTTTGTTAATAAACTTCTAAACATATTAGGTCCACGGAGTTTAACTTTGTCTGTGCAAATCTAAAATTTATCAGGAAAAACCTTTATATTCGAAATAAAAGTCAATCATTATAATTTAACTGAAGGTTTGGGAACTTGTACCATCTTGAAAATTTACAAACTAGATGAAAAATTAGAATCAAACTACAGTTTCCAATAAGCAAAAAAAGTATCAATATGCTTTTCTCAATATTTTACAAAAAAAATTATTATATGAATCATTTATTTAAAAACTACACATTATTAATAATCGATTGCAGGTCAACAAATGATCTGAGCTTTAGGAAGTTGAAGGGTTTGAGATAATTATTTTATTTATTTATTAAACTCAAATTTCTTACTCACAAAAATTACTTATAAAATTTTCAATTGAAAAAAATTACAGAAATTTAGCATCACTTAAAAATTTTAAATATTTCAAAATAAAAAATGAAGGACAAAGTGGACCTGGACCAGAACAATGAAAAGAAAGATGAACAACAAAACAAACATACAAAAAAATAATAATCTACTCGGATTAGATATCATATAAGATAGAGTATTATAACATTTATGAGAAATGTTTTGTAATTTAATGATATGTCACTACAAATTCATTTTAATTGTAAGTTTTATTAATTATTTTTAATAAATATACTAAACTATATACTTTTCCATTACAAATCATTATCTAAAATTTTATGACGGAAAACCTATATGTGGTTGGGATGCTGGATATAATGGCAACAGTGAAGTCTTAGCGGTAACAGTTTGCAAATAAACCATACATTATAACAGTTGTATTATTTGTACGGGTCCAACAGTATAAACAAGTGACGGTTACACCCACATGTTACATATTAATATAATCCGCATTTTTTTTAGAATTCCTACATAAAACCAAAATTTTCAATTCAATTAGTAAATTACCTATAGTGTTAAGGTTCGTATCTTATTTATATATTTTGTACATGTCTCAGCGCTCATAGTCAGTACAAAAAATATATAGTGTTTCTTATTATTTTTAATATTTTCAAATTTTTATCATTCAAACATATTTTATGATATTTTAAATTTCTCACAATCCAAGAATAATAAATCTTTAAATTTCAACATTTATCAACAAAATGTATGTCAATAGTCACACTTTAATTATGTACATCCACTTACTATTAAAATATTGAATGGTACATAACTAAAACAATACTATACTAAAAACTAATTACGAATAAAAAAACATATATATAACTATAAGGGTGTGTTTGATTGCATTACCTAGAATTTAATTATAGGTAATATTGCCTAGAAAACAAAAATCACCCCACCCCCTTGAAAAATAAATTCCATGGAAAGAACCTTTAAATGCTTGTACCATACATATTTTTCCATAGAAAAATTAAGAGTGTTTGATTGGTTCCATAGAAAATATTGTAATAATTACACATTTTCTATGGTAAATGTGTGCAATCAAACACACTCTAACTGTATTAGGTTTATTTTGTGTCTATTAAAGTATTTTTCTAATTGAAAGTATACTATTTATTTTCACAAATCTAATCAAAATCTTAATAAATAAATAAATAAATAAACAGATCATCCAAGTATGATACTGAAATTTAAAAATATATATATTGTACAAAAATAATATCAAACAACAAAAAACATTTCACACTAATCTACAAAGCTAACAAAATATATAATATATTCCCAAAAAAATAAAAAATTAATACTAATAATATTTACAAAAAATATAATCCAAATATCACTATTATCTATTTAGAAGAAAACATGCGCATCGCATAAAATAACACCTAGTTTTTTAAAATAATTACAAATTTTAACTCTTAATTACCATCAGGATAGTAACTTAGTAAGATTACATCCAACAGTTTTTATATTTCAATTCGCCAAGCCAAATATAGGGAGCCAACCCCAAAATCACGCCTCCAACGCAACTCGCCAAGCCAAATCTCAATCGTAAAAAATCTGACGAAGCTCAAAAGCATTTTTTGACTTGTCTAGATAGATTTGTGAAATTTTTGTATGCATTTTTTATTATCTGTGTATTGGATGAGCGATATTGTGTATTTGTGAATTTGATTACTGATTATGTGTGTATGTGTATTTGATTATTTTGTATATTTGATTATTAATCATGTTTATGTGTTTATTTGATTATTTTATGTATTTAATTATAGATTATGTGTATTTGATTATTTTGTATAATTAATTATTGATCTGTGTAAGGTAAAATAAATAGAATTAAAATTTATTAATAAATAAATAAAATAAATTATTAAAATAGATAAGAGAGTAGGAAGTGTGGTTGTGCATAACTTTTTAGATAAAATAAAAATAAGAAGTATATTATTTATATTATAATAAAGATTAGGATAGGAATTCCATTCGAAATAGCCTAATGACATCGCGTTGGTGAGTATGGACTCAATTGATATTTTATTAATTTCAAAGTGATTTTTAGTTTTAGTATTTTGAATTTAATATTATGTTTGATCCTGTAAAACGTGACACCCTTGTTCTTAAAAATTGAATAGATAAAAAAATTAATACTACGATAGGTATATTAAAATTGCGAAAATATAACGAGAGGTAAGAAAATCACTTTCTTAATAAATATAAATTATAATATTTTGAATAAGTGTAATATGCCATATCGAGCGATAGGAAAGATCGGAATAACTTACTCTGATGGGCCTACGTAAACTTTCTAGGGGGTCACTGATTAGTGGTTAATTTTGTAAAATTTTTGTTATAATTATAACCCCCGTTTTGATTTTAAATTGGTTTAATTGAATAGTTATGTGTAATATATATCTATATATATAATATATAATATATTATAATAAACATGTAAATATAATACATATATATACTCAATGAAATGCATGCATGGATTATCTATATAATATATAAGATAATATATAAGCATATAATATCCCATATAATATATCATATCAATATATATATAATGTAATAGATGATTTATTAATAAATTACTTATTTATAGGTATGAAGAAGGTGGGCTTGGAAGCCCAAAAAGAATTCAAGCCCATGAAGAATGAAGAATTCAAGTCCATGAAGCCCAAAAAGAATTCAAGCCCATGAAGAAAAAAAGAATTCAAGCCCATGGAGAATTAAAGTCCATGAAAAAATTAAAGCCCATGAAGAATTAAGACCCAATTTGAGTAATCCATGAAAGATATCATTTGGAAAAGGCCCAAGGATTATTTTTAATCCTAATGAAGATTAAAAAAATCCAATTGTAGAAATTTATTTTTATTTTCTTTAATATTTATTTTATGAGTGCTTTATTAAGTGTGTATTATAGCTAAAATCCATTTAACTTTATGAGTGCTTTATTAGGTATGTATTTTAGCTAAAATCCATTTAACTTTAATTATGTATTATAGCTAAAATCCATTTAACTTTAAGTGTGTGAGTGCCCATTAGATATAATTATGTCTAGTTGAATAATTGAAATTGTGTGGTTTGTATTGCATCTTGTGGCCTATAAATAGGTCACTTGATTGCATTTGTAAGGGTGATTATTATTCTTGAATAAAAGTTTAGTTGTTTCCTTATAATTCTCTCTTTGAGAATTGTTCTTGTTCTTTCTCCTTTTCTTTATTATTTTCTCTTGAGATCTTACTTCATTTCTTTCTTCTTTTAAATTCTTATGTCATTTATTGTTACTTAATTATCTACCGCCTAAATGGCCGGTTAGTTTATGCCTTTAAATTTCTGCAATTTTAATTCTTGTCTTTTTATTATTCACCGCCTAAATGGCCGGTTAGTTTATGCTATTTTAATTCTTGTCATTTTAATTCGTGTCATTTAAATTCTGTCATTTAAATTACGCCATTTAAATTCTTGTTAATTAATTTACAAATAAAGATGAGTAGCTAAACCCAATCTTGGGTTAAGGCAAGGACAGTGTCCAACGCCAATGATTCCCAAAGAAAGCTACGCTTTAAATGAGTGATATTAATTTAAATTTCAATACGAGTGTGTATTTTTAAATTAAGAAATCACTAGGTTTGGATTGGAGCGTAAGCCTAACTTAGAGCTTTCATGCCACGTATGAGAGTTACTAGAACTGGAAACGCTATCATACCCAAACCCGGATGATTAATTTAGTTGTTTTGTGTATTAATTGTAATTGGATTTATGGTAGTTGCTTAAACTAGAATCTCACATATCATGTATGGGGATTGCTTAAACTAGAACTATCATCATCTCTAATTGCATTTAATAACAAACCCTCATATTTGAAATTAAACTAATATTGCTAAACTCTTCTGCTAAAAACTGGGAATCAACGGGTTGGTGCTGAAATTGTCTTAACTCAAGTGTTGTCCAATTTCATATTCTCACATTCAGTGTTTATTTAATTTTTGTCTTATTTTATTTCCTAGCACCTGTTATTTGAAAATCCATAAAAAAATTCCTGTTTCCAATTCATCCAAATGTGTGTGTGTGTGTTTGTGACATTCTTTTTCTTTTGCCATAAATAAATCTCTCAGTGGACGACCTGGACTCATCCAGAAAATATAAATTTAAATTTGGACTACAACTGCACTCGTACACTGACGAGTATAAACCTCTCACCAAAATAAAGAAAAAAATATAAAAGTTTTAATGTATTTTTATTGTGTTTTAATTGCAGGGTGAGAGTGCAGCCAAATTTTGGCGCCGTTGCCGGGGAGATTGAGGCAAAAAGAAAAAGAAAAAAAATTATAAATTAAAAAAAAATTAAATAAAAAAAAATAAAAAAAATATATATAGATAACTATTAGTTACTAAACAGTGCAAGAGACTACGGTCAGGTATGATTATTGAAACATTAATTGATTCATTAGCATCATTATCTGTCGTTGAATTGTCATTTTCATATTCTTCATGTCTCAGTATTTTAG
The DNA here is from genome assembly GCA_036245055.1 of Diospyros kaki. NCBI lineage: Eukaryota > Viridiplantae > Streptophyta > Magnoliopsida > Ericales > Ebenaceae > Diospyros > Diospyros kaki. The sequence continues at coordinate 4,333,488 of BSEG01000012.1, forward strand.
CAGTTATGTGTCTTCTAATGCATTTGGTCATCCCGAGCCCAGTGAGGGGAGGTTTTCTTTTAACCAGAATCAGAGAGAGAATTCTTATTTGTCGGGCTACGACTCGGATCTTTACACTGATTACCCCAGTTCCTATGACCATTGGAATTATCCTTGGAGTGATGACTCTTTGTTCCAATCTCATGAACCTTTCTCTCCAGTGTCTTACCAATTCAAGTTAGAACAAGGGGTTAGATTTGATACTTATCAACCTCAGGATGAAAATTTTTTAGAGGACACCCTTCAAGAGTTTATGCAAGGTCAAATGAGTCTTATTACACAAGTGGCCGAATTTCAAGACCAAACCTCTAAGGCCTTAGGTGATATTCTAGATCAGTTGACCTTGTTAACACAGACCTTGAGCGTAAGTGAGCCTGACGAGTTTCCAACCCAACCTAATCAAAATTTCATAGGTCATGAGTCGGTCCAACCAACACCCATCCCTAAGAGAGATGACCCAATTGAGAGACCCAATGACCCAAGGATGGTGTACCCTGTCATAGAAGAAAAATTGGACAAAAAAGAAACAAGTTTAGAAGAAAAAGCCCGAGAGGAAGAAGAGGATAGAAATCGAGAGCCAAAATGTGAAGATGTCATAGGTCTATCCACATTTAAGCCTAAATTTCTACCTTTTAGGATAGTCTATATTATTGGGGATCAAATTAAACCAAACATGTGTGAGGGAATTAATGTGTCGTGCTCTGATGTAATAAAACCAACACCTTCGGATGATATATTTTCAAAATGTGTATGTGCATTCAAGAGAAAAATCAATTTACATAATTTTGAAAATAACTTTAAAAGTGGTGTAATAAATAAGAGTTATTATACGATTAGGTGGGCAACCACTCATTTGATCCTTAACTGGAAAAAAAGAAAAAAAAACTCTAAAAAAAATAAAATAAAAATATATAATAAAATAAAATTTTGTTTTTTTTTAATAAATAAATATATATTTAAACAAAAAAATAGATATAATAAAATTAAAAAAATTTATTTTATTTATTTATTATTATTATTTTTTTTTTTTTGAAAGAGAAAAGAGGAGACAGAAATGACGCTGGTGGTAGCCACTTTTCTCGGGCAGTGCAATCACACTGCTCTATAAAGAAAGAAGCACACTGCCAAATGTTGAAAAAAGAGGCACCAAGCGTTGAAAAAACGTCGAACGTTGAAAAATGAGACGCTAGACGACGCCAAGCGTGTCAGCGCAATTATGGCATGTCTCGAGCCGAGTGTGGAATAGTGGCACCCATTGCTCTATAAGAGACTCCATATCTGTAAGAGGCAAGCCACACTTCTGGAAGCAAGCTCAGTCTTCTCTCTTTCGTGTTGTACTCCGATCAGGTACTTTCGTTCATTTTGTAAGATTTATAGTTTTTATTTTTATAGTTGTCTTTTAATTTATAAAAAAAAAAAAAAAAAAAATGGATCCTCGACTCTCAGAAATTCGCAAGTACTATCCATCTCTCCCAATGAATGATTTGAAAAAAATTTATGCTGGTAGGTGTGAAAGACTTAAACTATTGATGCGTAATAACATCCCTGAAGATGTTCGTTGGCTGATCGAAGCAAAAGTTCGATTAGCTGGCGAAACTTCACCTAGTTTTAAGCACTTTCCAGGTTTGGGAAAGAGTAGTTTTGCGAAGAAACGAAGAGCGAAAAGAGTGAATGGTTGTCACAAGTGTGCTCGTTGGACCTGTAACACACGATGCAAATCTGTGGGGTTTACGTCCGTAAATCGAGAAGATAAAATTAGTTTCATAAAGGATGGACTGAGTAAGGAGTCTTTGGATGATATCCGATTGACTCTTGAGACGCATCCATGTGGAATAGTGCAAAGAGAACTTCTTGCTTTGTGGACCCAGTTTATAAGTGACTACCAACGCTATAGTCTTGGGAATCTGACTAAAAACGACCCTGTTTGCCAATCTATAAGAAAATTGGATGGGAAGCCTATCCCCACTTCATAGAAAGTGTTTAAGCCGTTTCTGGACGTAAAACCAGAGGAAGATGTGAGCCACAATCACAACTACTTGTACATACGCATGATTTTTGTTTGTATTTATTTCTTGTTGAATCCTTGTATAGCTGCTTTTGATTATCAAACCTCTTTTCAGGGCATACAGAAGGAACAAACATAAATGGAAGGTCAATCAGTTCGTCGAATCAAGACCATATGTGTACTATGTGGCTCTCAACTTGGGAGCGATAGTTGTTACGCACTTGCAGCAAGCGAACTTGGCCTAAAATTAGGAGAAAGAAAAATTAATTTGGTATATGGAGGGGGAAGTCGTGGATTGAATGGTTGTGTTTCACAAGCTGCACATCTTGAAAAATCATATGTGTTAGGTGTAATGCCAATCCCTTGGGCTGAACCACATATTTCCGGGATTACACGCGGTCAACTTATAGAAACGAATTCTATGTCTGAGCGCATGGCTTGTAAGATTTATCAGTCAGACGCCTTTATTGCTTTACCAGGAGGTTTTGGTACACTTGAAGAAATCTTCTGTATAATCTCTTGGGCCAAGAGCGATCTACATGCCAAACCCATTGGACTCTTAAATGTTAACCATTTTTTTGATGGGTTGCTCTCTTTTCTTGATCAGGCTGTGGATCAAAAGTTCATTTCTCTTTCAGCAAGAAAGATTCTCATTTCTGCATCTACCATTGAGGAGCTGCTAGAGAAATTACATGCTTATGTTCCACAACACGATCCTTATGAGCCTCGGATAGACTGGTCTAAGGCAATCAGAAACAAACGTCAAAAAGGTCCGATTAATTTAGATTTATCACTGTAAGGAGTACTCTTTGTTAAGATGGCTGAGTAAGGAGTACTTTTTGTACTCTTGAGACGCATCTAATTATTGTACAACTTGCAGGATTTTTCTTGGTTGTGTTCCTAAAAAAAAAAAAGACTGTGAAATGTTGCTAGGTAAGTCTATGATAAGATGGCTGAGTAAGGAGTACTTTTTGTACTCTTGAGACGCATCTAGTTATTGTACAACTTGCATGAAATTTCTTTTCTTGTGTTCTTAAAAAAAAAAAAAAAAAAAACTGTGGAATATTGTTAAGCAAGTCTATGATAAGATGGCTGAGTAAGGAGTACTCTTTGTACTCTTGAGACGCATTTTGTTTATCTTATGATTTGCATGAAATTTTTATTTTGGTGTGAAAATATAAAAATATATATATATATGGTATGCTCATTTGTTTGTTTGAGTTTTAGCAGTTCACAGAAAATCTATGGACTTGTGGAGTTACAGGTATTCCTAACAACCCTATTTTATTACTGCAATTCAGGTTGGGGGGTGTAAGGTCTAGTTCAGAATTACCTAGTTCATGATTAACTGTGAATTTACTATTGTTTGCTTGTAGTCTTGTGTGAATTGATTATCTTTATCTACTCTTATTAAAAAAAAAAAAAAAAGATTGTGTGTTTTAAATAACGCTATTCCTAAAGTTTAGAAGTTATGCACTGATAGCTGGTTAAGTTTGCAATACGGAACATGAATGCATTGATTTCTTATTTGAAAACGTATATGCATTAGAACAAGTAATTTGCATTCATCGGGTATTCAAAATTTAAAATTGGTTATCGGTCATAAAGTCAAAGGTAACAGTAATTAGCTGATTAATACATGGTATGATCCCTCAACAGAAGTGGAGACTATTACCCAAGTGAGTGTTTGAGCCTAATAACCGTTAATTCTGAGTGAAATAACACTTACTCTAAATATGCTTTATTGTTTATCTCATATTTTCAATAGTTTCAAAACATCAATTTGCTTTGAATGTCTAGTATGATAGCTGATGAATTTGACTGGTTTCAAATTCCGAATTAAATGACTGAGTAACATCGTTTTGTAGAAGCATGATAGGGGGATCAATTTCTTTCATTTTGGGCTTATTAACCTTTTCTTTCTTTACATGAACCTCCCTTGCTAGCCCATTGAGCCAATTGTAGTACAATTTTTTTCGTTACCCTCGTTTAACCCATAACCATATGAATTTTATCCAACCTGGTGTGTTTATGGGAATTAGTCTGTCTAACTATTTTCATATTTAAAAAAAAAAAAAAAGAAAAAAAAGAAAAAAAAGAAGAGAAGAAAAAAAAGAGAGAGAGAAAAAAAAAGTAAAAAAAAAAAGAAGAAAAAAAAAAGAAAAAAAAAAGAAAAAAAAAGAAGTGAAAAAAAAAAAAAGGAATTATCTTAGCTATTCAACACAAGTGTTTCAAAAAAAAAAAAATAAAAAAATTGTCCAGTTTGATATTAGTGTTAAAAAAAAAAAAAAAAAAAATCCAACACACCATTTGCACACTTTACCCTTTTATTTGACAACCAGTATTAACCTCATAGCCCCATTACAACCCGGTCTGGTCCCTCTTGATGCTATAAATCATGTGATCTCAGCATTCGAGTTTGGAGTAGGGAATCATGTTTAAATTCAAAAGTTACTCATCTAGAGCATTATTCCAGTCATGAAGCTATGTCAATTTCCCTATTCTTTCCTGAAAATACGTTCCTTGTATTTGGGATGACACCGAGATTTGAACTTGTTCTACATTTACTCTTATAACGGTGCATCCCGTTGCGTGTACACCTGAGGAATCCTTTTTATTGGAGGGAAAATCCATAGTAAGGTTTAAAGTCAAAACTTTGAGGGAGTAATTCTGTGTGTTGATTATCCTAATTGCCATTCTTGAGATTGTATGACCATTAATCAAAAATCTGATTTAGAATGCTAAATTACTTATTCGATTTTATGCATTTCGGTTTCGAATTTGAAATTTTTACATTCATACAGTTATTGTGAATGAAGCTTGGCAGGTGTATAATCTGATTGCTAAGGGACTAGCAATGTTTAAGTTGGGGGGTATGATTAGTGGTTAATTTTGTAAAATTTTTGTTATAATTATAACCCCCGTTTTGATTTTAAATTGGTTTAATTGAATAGTTATGTGTAATATATATCTATATATATAATATATAATATATTATAATAAACATGTAAATATAATACATATATATACTCAATGAAATGCATGCATGGATTATCTATATAATATATAAGATAATATATAAGCATATAATATCCCATATAATATATCATATCAATATATATATAATGTAATAGATGATTTATTAATAAATTACTTATTTATAGGTATGAAGAAGGTGGGCTTGGAAGCCCAAAAAGAATTCAAGCCCATGAAGAATGAAGAATTCAAGTCCATGAAGCCCAAAAAGAATTCAAGCCCATGAAGAAAAAAAGAATTCAAGCCCATGGAGAATTAAAGTCCATGAAAAAATTAAAGCCCATGAAGAATTAAGACCCAATTTGAGTAATCCATGAAAGATATCATTTGGAAAAGGCCCAAGGATTATTTTTAATCCTAATGAAGATTAAAAAAATCCAATTGTAGAAATTTATTTTTATTTTCTTTAATATTTATTTTATGAGTGCTTTATTAAGTGTGTATTATAGCTAAAATCCATTTAACTTTATGAGTGCTTTATTAGGTATGTATTTTAGCTAAAATCCATTTAACTTTAATTATGTATTATAGCTAAAATCCATTTAACTTTAAGTGTGTGAGTGCCCATTAGATATAATTATGTCTAGTTGAATAATTGAAATTGTGTGGTTTGTATTGCATCTTGTGGCCTATAAATAGGTCACTTGATTGCATTTGTAAGGGTGATTATTATTCTTGAATAAAAGTTTAGTTGTTTCCTTATAATTCTCTCTTTGAGAATTGTTCTTGTTCTTTCTCCTTTTCTTTATTATTTTCTCTTGAGATCTTACTTCATTTCTTTCTTCTTTTAAATTCTTATGTCATTTATTGTTACTTAATTATCTACCGCCTAAATGGCCGGTTAGTTTATGCCTTTAAATTTCTGCAATTTTAATTCTTGTCTTTTTATTATTCACCGCCTAAATGGCCGGTTAGTTTATGCTATTTTAATTCTTGTCATTTTAATTCGTGTCATTTAAATTCTGTCATTTAAATTACGCTATTTAAATTCTTGTTAATTAATTTACAAATAAAGATGAGTAGCTAAACCCAATCTTGGGTTAAGGCAAGGACAGTGTCCAACGCCAATGATTCCCAAAGAAAGCTACGCTTTAAATGAGTGATATTAATTTAAATTTCAATACGAGTGTGTATTTTTAAATTAAGAAATCACTAGGTTTGGATTGGAGCGTAAGCCTAACTTAGAGCTTTCATGCCACGTATGAGAGTTACTAGAACTGGAAACGCTATCATACCCAAACCCGGATGATTAATTTAGTTGTTTTGTGTATTAATTGTAATTGGATTTATGGTAGTTGCTTAAACTAGAATCTCACATATCATGTATGGGGATTGCTTAAACTAGAACTATCATCATCTCTAATTGCATTTAATAACAAACCCTCATATTTGAAATTAAACTAATATTGCTAAACTCTTCTGCTAAAAACTGGGAATCAACGGGTTGGTGCTGAAATTGTCTTAACTCAAGTGTTGTCCAATTTCATATTCTCACATTCAGTGTTTATTTAATTTTTGTCTTATTTTATTTCCTAGCACCTGTTATTTGAAAATCCATAAAAAAATTCCTGTTTCCAATTCATCCAAATGTGTGTGTGTGTGTTTGTGACATTCTTTTTCTTTTGCCATAAATAAATCTCTCAGTGGACGACCTGGACTCATCCAGAAAATATAAATTTAAATTTGGACTACAACTGCACTCGTACACTGACGAGTATAAACCTCTCACCAAAATAAAGAAAAAAATATAAAAGTTTTAATGTATTTTTATTGTGTTTTAATTGCAGGGTGAGAGTGCAGCCAGTCACCCATCCTTGAATTTATTCAGCTTAAACATGCTTAACCCCAGAATTCTTTGCCTACATTTAACCCAAAAGGTATCAAGTTGGTGTTGTTTCATTCCTTACTTATTCTTGATATATACTACCATTCTCTAGGTTCTTGGGGTATTATATTCTCTCCCCTTGAGCACATGACGTTCTCGTCATGTGACCTTACAATTGGTCCCAGACCTTTTCTTCTTTGGGGGCTACCATCCTAAAAGCTTGCCAAAATCTGCTCCTTGAACAGGTTCTCGAGCCCCGACACCGCTTCTTGCCCTCATCGGACCGCTTTTATCAATGGTCGGCTCTGATACCACCTGTAACATACTGCATTAAGAGATAAAAAGGACTAGAACAACTTATCCTGATGGGTCTACGCGAACTTATCAGGGAGTTACCCATTTTTTATCTTCCCCAATTTAAGCACGCTTAACCTCATAATTCTTTGCCTGCATTCAGCCCAAAAGGTATCCAGTTGGTGTTGTTTCCTTTCTTACTTATTCTCAATATATACTACCATTCTCTGGACTCTTGGGATATAACAATAAGATTATCGAATTTTAGTTAACCGAGAATCATTAATTTTAGTTGTCAAATATACAACTACTTTAAAGTATATTAATTTCATAATATCAATTTTATAATATCATTAAAATTTACATAATAAATACTTTTTTGATGCACCAATTATTATTATTTATTTAATTTTTAAAATTAACCATGATTCATGATAAATTTTAATTATGTGCATGATCGAATATATAAAATGAAAATAGTTAATAATTATTATATCAAGAGACTATTAATTAATTATTTAAAATTTAACTATATACTAAAAAATATGTATTAAATAAGTCATTATATTTTGATGTTTAAGATAAATAAACCAAAGCACCTTTAAAATGATAATGATATAAATAAAGTTTCAACCATTAAATTCATATCAAAATATATCTTTTATTTTTTATTTATTTTATTTTTATATATTATCTATATATGTTATATTTCTTTTTTCTTTAATTAGCACCAATAACCTTCTTCATTTCTCATCATAAATTTATCACAACTTCTCTAATTAAAGCTCGATCTCCTCGACCAAAACCTCATATTTCGATATAAAGAATAGTGAAGTGAGCTTTATTTGATTTAAAAGTATAACAGTTTATTTAATTTTTTAAAAGTATTTTGACTAAATTTATCAGAAATTAAAATAAAAAAATTTATTTAGCACTTGACCTTATTATAAAATGAATACAAAATTAAGAATTTAAACATAAATTCGATAAATTTTAGTTTATTATATATGATCCATATATCGGTTATAATTAGATAACTTATTTGATAATTAACTATTAGAAAAGGTGTCGTCGCCGTTAAAGCGACAAAGAAATCAACACGTGTCGGAGGCTTGGGCCGGCACGGTATCTTCGCGTCGCGAAACGGCGCCGTCAATGCGCAGGCATTGACACCAAAACCACCGGCGGCCGCCTTCTTGATTTCGCTGGAACTTCAACGGATCTCTTTCAATATTGTGGTGGCTCCTCATGCTTCTTCCTTGAATCCCGTCGATCTCTATCTGCAAAAACCCTCGTAGATTTTCCCCAAACCATCCAAGCCCATACCGAAATTTCTGCTCGAAATCTCTTCATCTGGTGCCTACGCTTTTGCTCAATGCATCATCCTGAATGGTTTTGTCCTAAAGCGCTTTAGTAAGTAGATATACGTACATAGATTCATCGAGAGAGAGAGAGAGAGAGACAAGAGAGATGATGATGAACCAGGCGGTGAAAGTACGGAGGGAGGCATTGGCGGCAGGCATGACATGTCCTCTCTGTAACAAGCTATTGAGAGAAGCAACTACCATATCTCTGTGCCTTCATACATGTTAGTTCTTTAACTTTTACCCTCTTTCCATATATCCACTACGCCGATTTTGATAATATGATTATGATGTCGTATGTGATGAGTTGTTTTTGTGTTTGTGTTTTTGTTACCATTTATATGTATTTTTTTACACAATAAGAGAATCCGCAACCATTCCCATTTTGGGTTTGCATTAAGTCGACTTACCAGGCTTGCTTTCATAAACCATGCACACCAAATAAATATATAGAAATGCGTATGAACTATCCTAAGAGGTTTGAACACTGAGCCGCAAAAGATACCACTACAGCCTCTTACCACCGGGCCAATGGGGTTTGATGTTTTTTCATTTTTTTTGCTTAATGTAGTTTTGTGTTTCTTTTGCAAATACTTTGTCCATATACGTTTGTTTCTCTGACTATGTAAGCTTATATCTTGATTTCCTTGCTTCATTGGAAGATATTTAAATGTCTTGCTTTGATTTAAGAAACACGAATACTTCTAAGAAGATGTTGTTCATCAACAGTAAGATATTTTTGAATATGTGTTAGATATGTTAAATGTGTCCTATTATTATTTTTACTGGTCATACTGGACATTTTGGAAACACTTGTGCTCATGATAAGAATATCTATGTTGATCACTTAAATTAATGTGACCCACATCATCACAAGGTTAAAAGACTAAGTTATAAATAAATTACAAGACACAAAGTTTTCAACTTGTTGACTTTTAAGAAATTATAGCCCAAAACTTTCAACTCGTTTCTTGGTAGAGTTTTTAAAAATTATTTACAATGTAAAAAAGTGAAGAAATAGTTGTTGCTTTCATGTATATATATGAATTAACTTAGCCTACCATGTTGTGTTCTGACCTTTTTTCAAAAAAATTCAGCAGGTGTACACTGTGGATCTTGTCTCGTGTCTGTGTCATATATTGAACTCATTTGGCCATTGACACCATTATAGTAATACATTATTTGGTATCTAATATACATTTGTGAAGGATAGAATAGGATTCCTATTCTTTATCTTTCAACTCATGGCATTGGCATGCTTATCTCAGTACATCTCCTTGACTAGAAGCTTAATAGCCTGTTTGGCATTACGGTGGGAATCTATAAGTGTTTTTTTTTTTAATGAGTAAAAGCACTTCTGTCAGGTTTTTGCCATGTTTGGCTGAAATTAAAAAGCACTTTTACCAATAGCAAAAGCTATTTTTCTGATGAATCATAAGCTTAAAGTTAGAGCTTCTGCTAAACAAAATCAGGATTGGAAAATAAAATATTTGTCTCTCAAAATTACCCTCAATCAACATTTAAAATTACAAGCATTACACTTATTAATCATATCTAATTCTTGTTCCATCTCTTTACAAACCAATCAACACAGAACCCAGCCAAACATTTATAAGAACATTAAAAGTTCTTCTCAAATGAACTAGCCAAGCACTAAACTAATTTGCCTTAAAAGGGATTTTATTAAATTTTATTAAATTTTTATTGAAGACGTGATTCCAATGACAAAATAAAAATTTCATAGCAATGCCAAACGATCACCAAGTTCAGGTGAAGCTTTATTTGGCGACATCTTATTTACTTAAATTTCTATATATGTTGGGATATGGATCCAGGACAATATCATCTCAACTTCTTTCCAATAAAATGATATTCATTGTAGACTAGGTCTCTCTTCTGATGATAATGTCAGTGTATGCCTATTGTCTTATACAGTTATATTTGTTGCTAGAAATGGTGCTCAATGCTGGAATAAGTTTATTGATTCAGTAACAGGTTTGATGTGATTGTTCTAAAATTTCAGCCATTTTTTTTTATGGCCTCAGGGTTTATAGTTAGAGCTTTGTAAGGATACTGTTCAAACCTCAACTAACCGGCTAAGGGTTCATTTTAGAAAGAGAATGACGAAGAGGCAATAAAATTATTTGGCAAATCTGTTTTGGAAATTGTATTCAGGATAACTTTTTTGCCAATGTTCTGAAGAGTTGTTAATTAAGAATTCATTGAACTGAATTCAGTTTCTATTTTAACGTAATGAAAAGGGCAATATGCAGAAGAATACAAGAAATTATCATTTCATACACAGAAAGACATATATTTATTCTTTTTGATTGCTTAAAAGCATGATGGTCATTATGTTTGGAATTAGCTTATTTTCATACTCAGTTTAGTTATCTTTTTCAGAAGACACTCTGATATTTTCAGTTTTGACTTGACCAGTTTGTAGAAATTGCATATATGAGAAACTCTCAGATGAGGAAGTGGATTCCTGTCCTGTTTGTAAAATTGATTTGGGTTGTGTTCCAGTGGAAAAACTCAGGTATGTGTGATAGTCTCTCTCTCTTTCTCATCCTAGACCTCAAAATTTTGGTTGATTCTTCCACACATATAAGCATGCGGAACTTCATAGTTAATTATATGTATCTACCAGTATTACAGTTGTATCTATCTGATATATGTGTTTGGATGAATGCATTTATTTGAAATATGCTTTTAGAATTAAGGCATTTTTAAGGTTTTGCTGCTGAAAACTTCTTCTCTTAATTATATTTTTGCATTTTAGAATTGAAATAATAGTGATGCTAGAAGTTCTTGATGATATTCTCGAATTGATTGCATTTTTTTACTTCTAATTGACAGGCATCAAGTATTGTAGTTAATTTCTAGGAAGTTAAAGTTTAGAGTTAAAATAACTATTATCTTTTTTGAATTGATATAGAAGATAGAACTCACAGTGGGACATGGAAGTCACTCTGTTTACTCTATAGTATTTGTTTTAAGAAATCAAAACATGGATTTTGTCAGCTTTAAAGTAGAACCATGGTAATACTGCTAGAAGCTCTTGATAATATTTTCAGGTAGATTTCAGTTTTTAACTTTAATTCACAGACATCAAGAGTGCAGATGTAAATATCAAGGAAATTAAAATTTAGAGTTGAAATATCTGCATCTTTGTTGAAGTGATATAGAAGAGAGGGACCTTATAGTGGGATATGGGAAGTCAGACTGTTTTGCTTAGTATTTGTTTTGAGAAATCGAAACAAAGACTTTGTGAGGTTTACAGGTGCTTGATTATCCAGGAGATTCTTCAAACTAAATTTGGGTGAATAATTTTTTTTTTTATATTTCTTATACTCTTGGGAAAGTGATCATAATTTAGTTGTCTTTTATTATGCTGAAGAAGTATTGCAGCAAGGCCTCATTGATAGCATCAAGCTGCAGTATACTAGGGTCCTGCGGTTGTACAAAGTGCTTCAGCTGGATATCCTAGTTTTCCCAGCCTAGTGTAGACTTAAGTGACACTTACCTGCTGACTCCTATCACATATCTCCTGACTTGTGTAGGCCAAAGCATACTAAGGTCTTTCAATTTTGTATGTCTTTCAGTTGTGATAGTACCAAAGTGCATCCTTGCAATGTGAGGGTGTCCCATAGAAGGTTGACAGATTGCTGCTTATGTGAGTTGGCTTTATAGAGTGATACTTTATAGGTATGTGCTAGGTTATCAGGTGCCTACACTTAATTTGCTTATAGTTTTTGCTGCAGTTAATTGTAGTGCTCTCTCTCTCTCAAAATTCTTCAGAATGAAAATAAACATATATTATTTTGTGTCATAATTCCTTTTGAATGAAATGAGTTAGACCTCTGCTTGTGTTATGTGTGTAAGTGGGCACTTGCACGAATGCATGTCTATGTGCATGTGCAGGGATTTGCTTTTGGATGTTTTGTTCACATAACATAAACAGTTTGGGTTGTCCCTTGTCTAGCATATCATGAGGAATTGAACAGTTTGAGCTTTATACTTTGAAACCACAGTGATATGGACCTCATGTATCAGCTTTACCATGCATGCTGCCCTGGTCTTGTCTACTGTGAAACAAAAGAAAGCTGGAGCTAAAATCTATCTGGGGCTCTGTTTTTCTCCTTGAAGTAATTCATTTGAGAGAATTGTTATGGAAGCATTGAACTCTGCTATAGATGCACTTGGTTCTGTGTAAAGGAGTCATCACATTCACTTATTTGCATGTAAAATATGCAGGCCAGACCACAATTTGCAAGATATAAGGGCTACAATTTTCCCATTCAAAAGAAGAAAGATTAAGGTCCCTGAAATTGTTCCTTCAGTTTCAGTTCCAGTTAAAAGAAAGGAAAGATCTTTATCATCCTTGGTTGTCAGCACTCCCAAGGTTCCAATGCAGTCTGGATTGACTGGGAGGAGAACAAAAGCTGTTGCTAGAAAGATTGGTCCTGTTCACGGGTCCAGTTTCAGCAGTGAGGAACTTGTTAAGAAAGAAGGAATTCACAGAGAAGATTGCCCAGAGAGCTCAGGCTCACCTGAGAAACTTCACAAGATTGTTCAAGATAAGAGGCAGGTAGAGGAAACTTGAAGATGGTTTCTTCTTCTTTGTGTGACAAATGTTTCGGACATAATCATTTGCAAGCTACCCTTGCTAATAATCTTACCTTTAATTTAATTATGTGTCGTAGATTTCTTACTTGGACCCCACCTAGTGGGATTAAGACTTGTGATTGTTGTTGTTTTTGTTGTAGATTTCTTCCTTGGGCAAACCTTTTCATGATCAATTGCCTAACGGAGACAAAGCAAAAGTTACTGAAGTGTTAAAAGGGAATGTTGATTTATGGAAGCCTTTGAATTGCCTTGTTGAAGCTGCAAGTAGGACCAAATCTTCTAAACTTTGTCTACAAGATTCATCATCTGTCAAACCTGAACCCGTCGATGCTCCTGACTATGAATTACATGTACCAAAAATGAAGGTTAAGTTGCATCAGTACAAATGCAAAGTTCCAGGTGACAAGAGCAGGAAATCCTCACTTCCAGGATTGGTCAAACAAAAAAGGTTGGGTGCAGTTGATTGGAAAAGAACAGGTGGGGGGTTATATGCCTCAGATCGGTGTATTCTTGAACCACAAGGAGCTAAAGAAAACAGAAGAAAATGTCCTATTTGGTTTTCATTGGTCGCCTTAGAAGATCAGTAAGAATACTTTACTTGGTAAAATCAAGCAAGTTTGATTGAATGTTATATTTTTGGGTTGCTAATCATTTTAGATTTGGAAACTGGTTTCAGGGAAGGAGATAATCCCTTGCCCCAAATACCTGCATGTTACTTCAGGATAAAGTAAGTTTTATGGTCCCATCACTGTTGTCACTGCTAATTTGCTTGATCTCAATCCTGATCTGCTTCAAGTCTGTATCACAGGCAGACTTGTCAGTCTGGCTATTTGTGTTTGTGGTCATATTTTGCAACTACTTGTACATTTTGTTCTAGATTAATAAAGTAATTGGTATTTCATTTGTCTTATGGTATGAATGGGCTAAACCAAACGGCAAAGAAAAGGAAAATATCATTGGGATTTTCAAATTTGAAGACACTTATTTCGGATGAGCCAAGTTATAAACTAAAAACGAGTTCTGCATTATGAACACACCATTTAGTTCAGATTTTAGAAAACCATCATGAAGGAATGAAGATGTAGAATATGAATGGAAATCAGATTTGATTTGTTTGTACCATATTTGAATTGAATCTTGTTTATCTGATCCTTCAACTCCTATACACTAGACTTTTGGCTTTTTCGACCAATTACTTTAACCTTTCAATTCAGGCTTTGTGTATGAATGGTTTTTGAGAAGAGATATGCTTTCTGTCCAACAATAACCATAAGAACCATGAAAGCAAGATTTTAATAAATTGTGGTTTTTTGTCTTGTCTGCAAACATATTTTTCTGCTCTTTCATGTGTTTATCATTTTGCTACAGGGATGCTGATTTGCCTGTCTCCTTTATCCAAAAATACCTTGTTAAGAAACTCGATCTTACTAGTGAAGCGGAGGTGAGTTCAGCTTTCTTTTCTGGAATAAATAGTTAAAAATTGAGTTCCACATTAATTTAGCACCTAATGTTAAGAAGCGTGTTCATGAAATTTTAGTAACAACAACCTACCGAGCCTAGTGGGTTCGGCTAGCATTCATAAAATTTTCAGTTTGTCATCTTGTTTTTTTTCCAGTTTTTCTTCATTTATTAATCATACTAACTCGGGAGGGGGGTTGTCTGAGACCATTATCTCTTCATGTGGTGTTCTCGTGTGTATGTGAAAATTTATATATGAGTGGAAGGGAAAGAGAGGAGGAGAAAAGAGGAAAAGATGGAGAAGAAATCAGACATGTAGAGAGAGAATAAAGACAACTAGAACGTGAGCACCTGTTGTAGTGTCGCTGCTTCATAAATATTCATTAGTTGTTCTTTTGCATGTATTTGTATTGTTAATGTGACTTTTAGAAGTCAATTGACATTATGAATGTTATGCCACTGACTCTTAGTTAGGATAAAGTGCAGTGATGGTGATGACAACGACGACTCGTGGCCAGTGGTTTTTGGGAAACTTCTTACTGCTGCAGCTTTTAGTTTGATAAAATCTTCTGCCCTTATGCTTTGCTCATTCTTTTGTATATTCTCGCAGGTGGAGATATTGTGCCATGGTCAGCCTGTGCTTCCATCACTGCAATTAGGGAGCTTGGTAGATTTATGGTTGCAGACAGCACCGACGTCTAAACGAGTAGCAGCAACTGTGGGCGGCTCTGCCAAGGACTTCGTAATGGCACTATCCTACGCTAGGAAGGTCGCCCCTTAAGTGTAATTCTTCTCCATCTCATCCATCTCCCAGTCTTCTGCATTTCATTACATGTCCTAAGAATATTTATGGTCAATGGTTTAGAATACAACAGTTGACACAGATTGCTTTCAGCTTCCATGGACTGCAATGGTTGAGCATTTCCAGAATTTGATCTGAATGTAAGCCTTTTACTAGGAAAGTAAATGATCTTCTAAGAGATTTCTTATGCATTTCTAAGGTCCTTATGATTTTCATAGGTTTTCTCTTTTTCTTTTCCCTCACTTATTTGTATTTTTTATTACTTTGGTTAAGGCAACATTAAGGTTGCTCTTTTGTGACCGGGGGATTATGGGTTCGATTTGGGAAGATAGTCTCTTTGTGAAACAAAGGGAAAGCTGTGTACAAAAAATCTTATTAAAGTATGTAAGGTGGTTGAAATTTCATGGAAATGCAGAGAAAAATCACTCCTAGGCCATTATTGAGGAGTATTTTTGGATTTTCAAACTATTTTTAAGGTTAGTTTTGTCATTTGACAACATTTAAGGATTATTTTGATACAATTTACTTCAATACGAAGTGCAAAATGTGTTGATGAGTATGACAACTTAAAGATCTCATGATGAACACAAAAATGGAGGGGCTTTATTGTCATATTTCCATGAACAAGATGTGAAGTGTCATTTCCACTTACTAAGGGTATTTTTTGCTAAATTTTAGTATACAGCTTGAGAATAGGGTTGGGGGTGAAAGAGAAATGAGGACTAAAGTATGGGGCTTATACTGTAATTTAGTCAAAAGTAACATATTTTACAGTTTTTTTTGGAATTACTGCTTTTGCGCGGTCCCTTGCCGTTCGTGCCCTCGATTTTAGCAGAGAAGGTAAATCACAGGTGGAGGGTTTGCATCACTGCGCAAGGTAAGAAATCGAACTCACAATCTACTGATGTGAATCTCAGTTTATCGTGGTCCAATCACTTGACCTGTGCCTTGAGAGCTATCTTACAGTTTTACTTGTCTCTTGGTAACTCACATCTGTTTCAACATAAACTTGTATGATCCTTTTTATACAACTAAACTTCAAATCCATAAATTTTATACACACCATTGTATTTGGTAAAAAAAAAAGGTCGAATAGACTAATATATCCTGAACTTATGGTCAATTTTCAATTTTATTCAGTTTTGACTTTTGATTCAATTTGATCATTGAATTTTCACTTTTGTTTCAATTTTGTCCTCGATCCAACAAGCATGTGTCCTACCTTACGTGGCGGTTGATGTGATGTGCTGACATGTTTAATAATAGACAAGTCAGCAAAACGGCGTCGTCTAACCAGCCATGGCCAAAGCTGTTGCTAGCTGCCGCGTACGTCGCCGCCATTTGTGTCGCGGGCGAGCGTGGGTCGGCGTTGCCGACTGAGGCTTGAAATTGGCCATGCTCGTGGGTTTTGTTGTCTTTTCCATTGTGGGTCACTGTCATGATTTTCGTGACTGACTAGCAATGGGACTTACACACTGTAAATGAGGTTGCCTTCTCCTCGTGGGTTCGCCATGGAGATGATGAAGATCAAAGAAAATCAATGGAGATGGTGTTACTAGCGAACATGGGGTGACGTGAAAGTCGCAGATTCGGCCATGGCAGTGGGCGACGTTTTGGCGATTGTGGCCATTGTGTTGTCATGACCGTGGTCATCGTGTTGTTGGCCAGAGCGTTGTACTCTCAACTGGTTGAATCGTTCGACCTCTGGTATTCTTCCCTCCTTCTTGTTCAGATCGACAACCTCTGTGGCCACCGTTAATAGGAGCAAGCCGATGACTCTAGCCACCGACAATGATATTGGTGAGGAAGATGGAATGGCCAACAACGATTAGATGAAAAGATAAGTAGAAAGAGGAAATCGATGGCGATGAAGGAGGAAAACAGTGGCTGTGGTGCATGGGCGAAGCAAACCTTAGTTGATTTTGGGGAAGAAAGTGGGTCAACCCATTAAGTTGATGGGTCATATTTGAACTCGTTTGATCCAATCCATTTTTAGATCCATGAGCGGATCTGGATCAGCTAGATATGACTCAAAAATGGTGTCGTTTTACTAACGTGTTTATTATTGGACACATTAGCAAGTCACATCAGTTGCCATGTAAGCTAGGTCAGACGTTTGTTGGATCGAGAATAAAATTGAAACAAAAGTAAAAGTTCGATGATCAAATTGAAGTAAATATCAAAATTGGATAAAATTAAAAATTGACTATAATTCAGGATATATTAGTCTATTCGATAAAAAAAAAATTATTATTTTTTTCAAACGTCGTCTATCAACATTTCTATGTGTGTAATGAAATTCGTCTAAATTTTATCTCATCCATAAAAAAGGGGTTTTCTTAAATTAATTTGACACTCCATTACCCTTGTTACATACAAAAGTTGGCATGAACAAAATTTTGAAATGGGTCATTAGTAATCGTATTATTTATAAATTTTGTTTAAATATAATAAATGATTACTTATATTTCGTTTAAGAGTTAAATGCCCTCTTAGTTTTGTTCAATTGAATGCTATTGTTGATTTTTCAAAATGTTACATTAACTATGATATTATAATAGCAACCAAATTTTGTTACAAATTTATGGAATTAAAAGTTCTAAATAAATTTGAAAACACATAAAAAGTTAATATTTTTTGTAAATACCTTTACATATTAATCTTAAATAAAAAGGAAATTATATTTTATGCTAAATAAAAATAGCTTAATGGAAACAAATAAATATATTTTAAATCAAATTATATTTATTTTGCATTTAAATTTAGTAGAGGAGTGGCTGATTGCGAAGTACAGAAGGCACAAAATAGATTTCGAGGGTACCGTTTGTTCTTCTTCGTGCCTCTGCAGTTGAGGAAGCAAAGAATTGCTTCTCCTTCATCAGCTCCTTGGATTCGACATGCAGCAGCAGGTAAGCTCCTTCCTTCGAATCCCTAATATATGTTCCCCTTTTTTTTTGGTTAGTTTTCGATTATCTCTTCTTGGGAGTTGGGATTGATAGTTTTACTTGGTAAAATAGGGAGGGGGTTCAGATTCTGAGGTGACATGGGAGGACCAGCAGAACATCAACAAATTCGGTCGATTGAACAATCGGTTTCACGAACTCGAGGAAGAGATTAAGATCGCCAAGGTATTCTCCACCTTCCCCATCTCGCTCTCGCAGTGGCACTGTACGCTGACTTGCTATATTGTTTCATAGATTGTCAGATATCTATTTATGTGCTTACTCGCATGTTCTCACCCTTGCTACTTGTGTATTTAGATTTGGGTTCAAGGAAAAAGGATATCTAGAACTGGGTTTTGAATCTTGTTGGATAAACTGATATGTTTTCCTTTTGTTGATTTTTTTTATGCTACAATTAAAGAACTTATTTAGAAAAATGTTACATGTTTGAAACTATTTGTGAAAATGCTACAATCTCTTCTCAATCAGCATCCACAACTGATAACTGCCTGATAGCTACATGAAACTCGCTCGTCTCAGGAGCAAGTAACTCGTTGGCTGGTCATTTTAGCGATATGAAATTGATAGGAACACTCTCCGCTTGAGAGCGAGTTTCATGCGTCTAGCTGACATTGGTTCAAAATCGGTTATCACATTGTGGTATCTGGTATATCACCTGCTTATCTATTGTACTTAACCAGCAAGTGATTGAAGTACCATGGTGCTCCCACTTGAAGGACAATATGACTTTTGGGGTCTGTAATTCATAATATGGCCCTCCTAAGTAGATGGCAGAGTTCATTTAACACCTTTTGTTCTTTAAAACCATAAAATGAACCACCTGGTTTTCTTTAAATACTCCACATATAGGCAAGAAGTTTGATCTTACCTATACATCTGGCATCTTTTTCCTAACGTGCCTAAGATAAACTTGATTTCTGAGATGTTGAAGACTAGGCTTATGGCCGCTCCCCAACTTTTTAGGTGAGTGGTGCCTTGGCAGGTAGCATATTCACTAGCATATTGTTGTCTCTGGTGCACATGCTTGAAAGGAAATTGGTCAATTAGAGAAACTCGTAATAGATTGCCATATCTAAAAGGTTCATATTCCATCTTTCAAACATCATTTTATATTCTATCTTAAAAAAAAAAGAAAATTGTTGTGCAGCTTATGTCTGCAGCTTCACTCAACAGATTATCCCTCGGTGGTACAAGTAACCCTTGACCTTCCTGGAAAGAGACTATCCTTGATTTGGTTAGTTTTAAGGTTTTTACTTGTTTTGTTTTTGTTTCCACATTTCTAGCATTTTTTCAAAGCTTTTGGACTTATGATGCATAGGTTAATTGTGTAATTGTTAGGAATGTTTATTAATTAAAGACTATCTGCCAATATACCAAAACATATAATTTTGTTCACTAGTCTTGAATAAACAAACTGAACAACCATCATTTTTTAGAATTGAATTGGAATCACATTTTATTCAACATCTTCTAAGAACAATTATCTAAATTCCTACCACCTATAAAGAAATTATCTAACTACTCCTATGGATAAAGTGCAACAACTAAACCCCCTAATACCAATATGCGGCCACTTGAAACTCTTGCAATGAATTGCAAATCCGATCAATGGGTCCTGATTCTACATACCGGGTATTAGCAGAATACACAAACATTTCTCAGCTTTAGCGACTTGCTCATACAATTTTTGTTGATTGATTTATAAAATGAAATTTCTCATCCCATGCTTGGCCGTTCTAATAATGGAAATAATTTCCATTTGTCTTCTTTTTGGCTTTTAAGTTCCATTGGTCTTAGTCAAGACTACTTGATGTTGTTCTTCTTTCTAGTTTTCATACCTTTTTGCTTGGGCTTACTAAAAAATAATGTGAACAGTTCTTCTGCTAAGGTTCCCTTCTGCAGGTAGGGAACTCATCCAATAACTCAGACAAAGTACCATGGAGTTATTCATTGAAAAATTAGTTTCTCTTGATTGCTTGACTTTAGCTATGTTTAAAACCTATCCTCCCAGGAATCACCATCTATCTAAATTCTGAGAATCCTAGGTGCATTTTTAAAAGTCATCATTCTTAAAACATGGATAATCTAGTTTCAACACATTTCTCATTTTCATCATACTTAGCATAATACCTTTCCTTGCTATACATCTCATTGAGATTCAGGCCCCCATGCTGGTGCTGTAGCACATTTCACATGGAAGTCAGCATGTAGCAACGAACCATCTCACCATCCTTTTGTCACTTTTGGTAGCAATCAACCTCAGCCTGTGGCATCAACACTTGGCGAATCAGTGCCTGTCAGTTGAGAGTATAATATAACAGCATACCAAGCCTTAATCTTGTTAGGTGTTTTTTTTTTTTTTTTCTCTCCCCCCTCTGAATTTGTTTAGTGAATGTTGAAATTTGATATGGCCAGGGATGATGGGGGTAAGAGATCTAAAATTCATGTAGCCGATCCCCCCTAGTGGGATAAGGCTTGTGATTGTTGTTCTACCTTTTAAGTTAATTATCTCTCTCTCTCTCTCTCTACACATATATATGTTTTTTCTATCAAATTTTGTTAGGCTTATTCATTTCTGTTATTATTTATTTATTTATTATTTATTTATTATTTTGTCTTCTTGGCAGGAGACAAATGAGAATCTCGAGGATGCAAGCAATGAGTTAATCCTCACAGATGAAGAAATAGTTCGTTTCCAGATAGGGGAGGTTTTTGCTCATGTACCCAAGGAAGAAGTGGAGAGCAGGTTAGAGCAGATGAAAGAGGCAACCAGCAAGAACTTGGAGAAGTTGGAAGAAGAGAAGGATTCTGTACTTGCCCAGATGGCCGAGTTAAAGAAGATACTTTATGGGAAGTTCAAGGATTCTATCAACCTTGAGGAGGATTAAGAATTTCTAACTTTATTAATGTTGGATGCTTTCTTCTTTTAATATGATCTTCCTTTCTTTGTTTCTTTCTTTCTACGGTACTTTCGTGGAACAACTGCGTATCATTTGGGAAAATGACAGTAGTTGTCAAAATTAAAGGCTTTGTTGTTCGTGTGAGCAGTGAGCACTAAACACCATCCTCTACTGTCTCTGCTTTGTTCACTCCAAATTGGTGAAACATGAATTGACTCATTCGCTCCTACGAGTTGGTACTACACTTGTGTTAAAACGGTTCTGTAGTTTGTTACTTTCTGTTTTAGCTATTTTTTGTTGGGATAAAAAAAACTATTTATTCAAGCATATATTTTTATTCATAAATCCCTTCGTTTATCCATTGGATAATGTTGAACCTATAAAAATGCGAAGATTTTGTGATATTGCCAACATTTCTTGATTGCTCCACCAGGATTCAGTTGTGTAATTGGTATGATGAACAATAGGTTGAAAGAAGGGCCTTTGAAGACAGTTACAGACTAAGAAGAACTTGACCCATATTCCCTTTTGTAAAGATATTCAATCTAGAGTTCTGATTTTGTGCCTGCTTCACGAGAATGGAGGCACGACCCATAAACCGTTGAGAGTCTGAACACTTGAATGCTATTTTGGGTTTGTTTACAGTACCTACACCCATGAACCTATCATATGTACAACTTGCCACGTCTTGAGTAAAACTACTACTGCGGGACTTCAATGGCATCATCATCATCATGCTTGTTCCCTATGAAGCCTGTGATCTGTACGGTCAAATAACCAATCAAGTTACAAGGGACTCAAACTTGAGACATTTTTCTGAACATATCACCCTGCTTTTTGTTGGCTTTTCTTTCAAGCCATGCATACATGATGAGGGCAATGTCATTGCCAATTCCAGTTAGCTTCCAAGTAGATGGAGGCCAGGGCTGAGTTCTTGTCTTAATTTGGTACTGTGGAGATATAATATATTTGGCTGATGGCACAGTGGGGAACATTGGGCACAATAGTTATTAAGAGAGAAACTGTAAAAGGCTACCATCATGACCTTTCAACAACCATTCCCAGTTCCTGGCAAAGCTGTACAAGTAGCATGTGTTCATTTAAGCATTCATTTCTTTCACCAGTATTCTCTTTCCCTTGCCACACATCAATTCCAACCAAAATAAAACTCCATAGAAAAGAAGGCCATTCAAGATTTTCATATATTTAGAAAATGCTTTCCCCGGAGAGGGGGGGGGGGGGGGGGAGACAGAGAGAGAGAGAGACTTGTGTACAAATGCTATAAGAAACATCAGTCACTATGGTACAATCTCTCTTCATCACATGAAAACAGCTACAGCTAAACATGGGAGACAAATATAAAAACAGCTGCCACTGTGAGCAAAGTAAAACAAATCCAAACATAAAATGATGGCAAAGTCAATAAAAATTAATTGGTCAACAGTGATGGCTTGAATGCTGCTATGGAAGATATTCAAGAACACAACAATTCAAAATATTTGATACTTAACGGGCCTGATCCATCCTTCAACTGGCCAAATCAAGTAACAGGAATAGCTACAGAAGGACATTTCACCTAGGGAAGAGAATCTTCCTTCTTGCTGCCTTTGTAAGGAAAAGAAGCCACATTTGAATTAGACACTGTTTCTTGGTAGACGGTTTCTATTATCTGCAAAGTACACCACATAGATTAAGAATGAGCTTCAATACATACCATTCCAACCCCCATCAAAAATGGATTATCAGCAAGCAAACTAACACCGAGAAGGCGAGAACAGTGCACAACAATTATTTATCAAAACTAAAATGAAATCCCCATCATCTACTTGTGTTTTCATTTTCTCAACAGCTGGAAAGATTTTCTTCTAAATGAATAAGTAATGGCTTGGATGCAGTGGATAGAAGTATAATTCTCAGATTATCAGGCCATTTACCTACCATGGTTCACATGTTCAACAAGGAGCTAACTGCAGATTGATAGGTGTCATTTCACGTAATCAATATATAAAACCTTTCCTCCTTCTAGGAACTCAAAATATCTAGTGTTTCCCCAAATAAAATCCAATAAAAGGACTAATTCACACCAAAGAAGGAGAAAGGAAAAGAAAAATGCAATGAAACTAAAAGGGTCTCAGCAAAAGAAAAATGCTAGGAAACTACAAGTGTCTCTACACAAGTAAAAACTAAAAACCAATACCTTGCTTTTATCACTCTACGACATGTCTCAACAATCACAAATCATTTTCTAACAAGAGAACAACTGTATATCAAGAATAACTGCATCAAAACCTATTTATTAAAACATTAATTAGATACAACCACCACCACAACCACAAGCCTGTATTCCAATAGCTTTCCAGTCCATCCATCTCTATTTGGGGCCATATCCTCCATAAAGCCATTATATCCTATGTCATGTTAACTAGATAATCTCTATGTCATGTTAATTAGATAATCTATACAACAGTCAAAATATCCTTCAAAATACATCCAATAATTACAGTAACAATAACAGTATCAAGCACCATAAAACTTGTATTCACTAGTAACTTTTGAATTTCTCTCTCTTTTTATTGGTACTCCTCTTTTTCAAGCCAAATGAATATAAAAACATGCTTACTGTATTGTGCCTGTAATCCAACTAGGTGGGATCGGATATATGAATTCTAGACTTGCATGCATCAGTAAACTTGGCCATATACTCTCATCTCTTATTGCCCCTTCAAAATCATAGATATTTAGGCTCCTCTCTCTCTTGATTTCGTTAGTTCCATCTCTTTCTTCTCACAGGTCTCCAAGCATTGTAGTAAGTATTATAACTACTCACTTAGCTCAAGCATAGTAGGATGGGAAATATAAGGCAAAGCAGGCCTAATATCTTCACTTCACCTACGAACCTCAATAAAATTGGGTGTAAAACATGATAGAAGAAGCTCTACGTTTTTGGAGGCTTAGTAAAGATATGACTTGGGGATAACATTTCTAATGCCGTGTAACATGTATAGGCTACCTGGCGCATGTTCACATTGAGTAATTTGAGTCACCATCATCACTAGCTTTATAAACATAAGCAGAGAAGTCACCATCATCATTAGTTTTATAAACATAAACAGGTGCCAGAAAAACAGACTGACAACAATATTCTATCAGAAGACAAGATTCCACTAGAAATTAATCTGTTACGTAGTTCAACTGAGCTATTTCCCAAGGCAGTATAAATTTTTTTCACTAACGTGTATCAGAAACAGGCAAACTTGCTATACCACTTGAGAGATTAGAACACAGCTTCAAATGAGTGTAAAAAAAGCCCAAATCAAAACTAGGGAAAAAAAAAAAAAAAAAATTGACCACCTATTTCACGGGCAAACCAGACCAATAATACGCCGGTTTGCCAACAATACAAATTCATCATCGCCACCAAAAGGAAATATAGCTACAGGTTAGAGAAAGAGGGATCACCAAGAGACAAGCATGTAGCAACCGTCATGAAATCACCAGCAACCAAATTCATTCAAATTCACAAAGGAATTAAGGGGAGACAAAAACTAAAATCCGCAATCGACCAATTTGTGGTAGAATCATGAAGGCCCAAAATTGTCATCAAATCCACAACCGCAACAAGAACCCGTTCTATAAGAACTGTTAAAACTCATTGCCACTAACAACCACCGAGAGCAACCCTCCCTCAGCCGCCTCCTGCTCGTCAAGAAACAAGTCCTCCGTAACCCTAAAAACGGCGTGCAATCCAACAACCACAATCCCAATTATCAGCGCCACCAACACATTCAAACCGACATGAGTGTAAACCAAGGCGATGATTGTGACCAAACTCAGCGCCGCCAGAACAATCCTATCGTCGAGCGTCCGATTGAAGAGCTCGACGGGCTCGTCGCGGAAGAAGTAGAGAAACAACCAGGCGACGAACACTATCAAGAAAACGATCATGGAGAAAGGGTGGTAAATGAGGCTGAGGAACAGTATGATCAGCATCACCAAGGCGTAGTTGAAGCGGAAGTAGTAGAGGTTGCGGCGGATGCGGGACATGGCATCGCCGTAGCTGTAGGGCCGGGAGAAGGCGGAGAAATCAAAGAGCTCCCGCCAGGGACGGCGCGCTGCCATTAGGGCTTGGGTCCGGGACGTGAATGTCGAGCGGGGAGCGGCAGGGATGGGCACTGCACCGTAACCGGAAGATGATTCGGCGGACATTTTTCGGTTTTCAGGCGGAGGTGGATGTACTGAGATTGCGAAACGAGTGTTTGAGTATCGGTGACTTTCTAAGAAGGGGAAAGTGGAGTAGGGTTTTGGAGCTTCTCCCTCTGCCCCTTCGCCGTCTCCGTTCCCGGCACCGGAATGGGAACTGAAAAGGCTCGGGGCAAATTGTAAATTAAATCCTTTTTTTCCTCTTGTGGAAAATGAAATCCCAGTTGGATCATCCGTTACTCTATATGTATGTATATATGTGTGTGTTCGTGTATGCATGTATGTGTTTAGCGCGGAACATGAAAAGACCAATTTAACCCTGCTTTTGTACAGATATACTATCCACCGGATTGTACTATTTGTAATGACAGGACTACATGTTCGATGACTGAATAAAATTTCATCGATTATCAAATCGCTATAGATGACAGAAGCCTGATAAGATAAAGTCTGATTGGACTTCATGAGTGTCACAGACAAGAAAAGACCGAATTTTCATCCAAGATAGAAACTTAATCGGAGGCAACAATGGTTATGCAACGACAAGATATGGATGTAGTCGCATGATACGCTATAGTGAGACGATGAGATGATGCATTGACGATCGATGAGAAGAAGCTTGCTGAAGGCAGCAATAAAGGAAAGAAGAAGCGGCCAAGGACAGAGATGATAATTTACAAATTAAGTAAAAATATTTTTATCATTTAACACTTGCAGAAAAGTAGGATTTTCCATTCTCCACCCAATTGTAGCGGGAAACAAACGATGGTTAATTGGGAAGCTGACTTCATGAGCAGAGCAGCGCAGTAATGGGCGGCACATTTTGTTTTAATAAATTTTATGTTTATATTTTAATTTTAAATGAATAATTAACAACTCATTAAGAGAGCGTTTATTGATCAAGATATGAGATAAAAAAGTAAAGATATGAAATACATCCCGGACTTTTAGCCTTTCTAATATGTTTGTTAAATTTATCTAATAATTCTTGGAAACGTCATTAATAACTTCTTATCTTGATTGTTCAAGATATGCTTATCTCTCCCCCCCTCAAAATAAACATATCTTGGTCTTTATAGATAAGAAAAAAATAACGATTGTGCCCTCTAGTGCATTTTAAAAAATTTAACAAACAGATTGATAAAAATCTTGGAATGCTTCTCAACCTTATCTTGATTATTTTATATCTTAGTCTGGAAAGCATTCCGACCTTATCTTGATACTCTCTTATCTTACTCATTTTAACAAACGCTACCTAAAAAGATCGCCAGAGGACTAGACTCAAATCAATCAATCAAAAGCTGACCTGGTGTCTGTCTTTTTTCTATTATTACTTATACATTTGAGACAATAGAATTGGTTAAGATTCCTTTTCTTCATCATAATACCAACAAAATGAAATGAAATGAAATCTCAACTATTCATCTCATCCAATTGATTTCCTATAACAAGAGGCCAAGAGGAGAGGATCTTTCATCTAGGTAAGTCTCATCTCATGCAGTTTTTACATTTTATACGGTTCAGAATACATAAAAAAAAAGGGATCCTATATATATATATATATAGATAACTATTACTCTATTAGAACAAAATTGCACAAGCAAAGCAAAGCAAAGCAATGCAACGCAATGCAATATTTCATCACTCACGCTCGCTCACTCCCATCTTTCCCACTTGATGATTTCTGCTGCTCTGTGCCATGAAATTTCCTCCCAGCTTCAACGGCTTCCCTGCAAAAAACTCAAACCCACAATAATAATGATCACTTGACTAAAACAAAACAAAGCACAGGCCACGATAGCAGTAGAAAGTTGAAACCAGAGAAGAGAAGAATCTTTCCCACAACCTGAAAGCATTTACAAGCGCCTTATTTTCAGGATCAAGCTTCACACCCTCGTAAAATGAATTTGCAGCCTCATCAAATTTCTGCACTTGTAAAGGTCAACACATCAATGAAACAAAAGGACATTTTTTTTAATAAAATTCAAGTAAAAAAAGCAACCCCCGCCGGGGCACCGCAAGAATGAGAACATGCCTGTAATAAACGAAAAGCTGAACCTTCCCGGTAGCAAGCCTTTGGCCAATCCGGTCTTAGTGCTCTGCAGGCTCTCGCATCACCCAAGGCTTGCTCAGCTTGCCCCAGACGGATCCAGCAAAGACTTCTATTGGAAAACAAAGTAGCATCCGTTGGATCAAAATCAATCGCCTGTCAACACATTCGGCATATAAAACGACTTATTACACTGGAATATTTGAGCAACTTATTACGTACCAGCAATAAGTTCCAAATAAGAAATTAAGAAATTTGAGTGTATATCAAATATTGAGGTCCAGGAACAAGGCGACACCTCTACGTAACTAGTTTATATTGTATTTCTGAAACATTTTTAAGGCTATTTTTTTCATGTATCTAACTACTGTAGCACATTCCTACCAATATTTTCATCTCTTCAAAGAAGATTGTCATTGGAACTCCTTCCAAACATCAAAACCTTGGTCTTAAAACTAACAATAGATGAGAGAGAGAGAGAGAGCAAATGAAATTAATTGGTACCTGCGTGTAAGCATCAACTGCCACCAAATAGTCCTTTCGCTTGAATGCTTCATCTCCTCTCAATTTTGCTTCTGCAGCTTTTTCCTTTGCCGCTGGAGTCACCTGAAAAGAGATTAAACATGTTTTGGTGAGAAACACCAGCTATAAATTCTTTATATGGGATTGACTTTCCATGTAATCAATGACAAAAACTTTTCAACCAAGATTTAGAAAAGGTCCAACATGCAAAACTAAAGAAAAATATAATGAACTTTTATAGAACATGAAAATAATATGAAAAGAAACAAATGGTCCTTCCATTCATGGGTGTACAAGAACAATATAAAGCAATTTAATCTCTTTTCAGGTGACTCCAGATGAAACCATAATTTCAAAGATTGGCATTATTACGGCATATGGTCAATGAATTTCTCACAAATTGCACACACACAATATAGTATTCTCATCTCTAAATAATCCAGTGCAAAACCAAGAATGTTACTCTATGAATGTTTAGAAGACAGCATCAGAAGCACCAAAGATGGGAGTTTCAGAACCAAACCAAGTGATAAATAAATTGAATTGCACCTTAGGCATATCTTGCTTTGGAGTGACAGCATCTTTCTGCACTTTGACTTGCTTTGCTTCTTCCTGCAGTTTTACACTTAAAAGTCAATAAAAAGATCTGAAAAATATGGCAGTCATTTCACCCGAGTGTTTTTGGGAGTGTCAAGCAGACAAGGTGGAAGAATCCAAAGTAGAGCAAACCACATCTTAGACACCTCTCCTATGGAGAACACGCTGAAAAAGATCTGACGCTGGGACTGTTGCTTTCCTTTAGTTTTTTTTTTTCTTTCTTCTGCCAACCCTTTCCTTAGTTGATTGATATAACGCTGGGAAATGGCAGTCTATTCCAGGGCATAAATTGATAAGAACAAACCAAGGTTCCAAACATACTCATATATCACAAAATATAAAGTAATACATCACATATTACCTATGATTCAAAAGAGGTCTATTTCTTAAGACATGGCTCAGTAAAATATCAACCATGATCAGCATATCTCACTTGAATTGTTAGTATCATGCAGAAGCAGAAATAAAGGCATGGGTCGACTTACACTTTTTGCTTCTTGGTTTGAAGGACTTTGAGAACAAGTGCCATTCGCATGCTTCTTGTTCCTTAGCATATATGTATGGATAGAAATACAACACTAAATATGTAATATATCACTTATAAATCATGTAGGATTAGAATGACCACCAATCATCAATCCCCTGATTTCTGGTGGTCAATTTAGTCCCATTAATTCACCATTCTGTGTAATCCCATTGATTTTTTGCGATCTTTAGCCATCTTACCTCTTATCATATAGAAAATTTGTAAAATTTTAGATTTCTTAGGCTTGTAAAAGTGTATTTTTGCATATCATAATAAATGTGAAGAAACCGCAAAATCTCCTTTAGACCCCCAGCATCAGATGCCAATGCCACAATTTTGAGCCTTTCACAGACTAAACAAACTTTGACAGTATTTTAGAAATTAGGACACAAGTTAGCCTAGTGAAATAAATTGGAATCCTCTCACCAAAGAACAGAAAGTCACATAAAAGATTAGAAGATCAAGAACCTGTTCTTTTCTAGTTTCAGATTGCATATGTTCAAGTACTCCATCAACACTCCAGTCAGCAACGTCCTGAATTTGTGAAGTTAAGGGCAATAATATCTCAACAGCCTTCCTATTACCTCTTGCAGCTGCAACTTGGACAGGCTTCAGTCCATCCTGCAAGGGAGGGACGAGCATAATCATAATCAAGCACACCGTGATAGGAGCTTTTCTATTCCCCTTTTTTAAGTTCCAATCATGATAAAAATAAGATAACTGCACAAGCATCATAAGACCGATGGATTACTTATTGTGCTTGATAAATGCATGAACATAGAAAAGACAACAAAAGAATCCACAACAAAACGATACTATGTTAATGCTTATAAACACACCTGCATGCAATACTCATTCTTTGAGCCCATGTAAGATAAAGTACTGAATCCTTACACAAATAGAGATACATATAGTAACAGTGGATAACGTCAAATAAGCCACTAACTAAACCAGGTGAATAGCCAAACCTGGACAGCATTTCACAAAGCAGGATCCGGAAAAATATTCTACTCTTCACAAAGCAAGTTTTCATTGGCAACACACAAGAGAAAGCTGCAAAAACAGAAAGATTCTGCAAACTCACCTCATCAGTGACATTTGGATCAGCTTTGGCTTTCAATAGGCTGTTTATTAGTTCTGGACTTCCATGGTCAGCAGCAATGTGCAAAGGTGTTGCTCCACCTGCTGTAATATTAACGTTTGCCCCTGCCTGTACTGCAAATAACAGTTAGAGCTGCACAGTGGCAGAATGAAACAAGACAACTTAAAAGAAGTTCAGAGCTATGTTCATTCAAAGCTATGCCCAAAAGACTGCCAAACAGGATAACTCATATGCTAATGTGAAGATGCATCATCCCATGGTATTGCTGTAATGCCATAAATATCAGAGATGACAAGAAAGAAATGAACAGTCACATTTGCACAAGCATAAACAACGAAGAATATGAAACATCACATGAAATAGTTCACTTTCCAAGAATTTCTATACGTTGAAGTATGAGTGAGCATGGCACACATGCTCCTGTATCTAGACCTTCAACAAAGTTCAAAATCTAATGTAGGACTCACAAAAGCAATTAGAAGAAAAACATCACATACTAGATTACACAGAAACAGATGGTAGGATTATGGCTACAAACAACAATTAGTCAACAACAATTAGTCAGAAATACAAATCTCAGAAATAATCATATATCCAACAAAAACAACATCATATGAAAATGGTAACAAAAAGGAGTAAGACAATCAACATTAACACTTTGCTAGGCACACAACATATTTTTGCTTAGAAGGGTTCAGAGCATTTAAAACAGGTGAGGTTATGCAGGATACTACTCACAGAATCAAGGAGGGATGGTTAAAGTGGAGAATGCATCCAGCATTTTATGCAATCACAAAATTCCATAAGGATAAAAGGGAAGTTTTATTGGATGGCTATATAATCATTTTTATTGTATGGCACTGAATGTTGGTAGTAAAAGGCCAACATGTGTAAAATATGAGCATAGCTGAAATGAGAATGTTAAGGTGGATGTGTGGCTATAGAATAAATGACAAAATAAGAAAGGAAATCATTCATAATAAAGTTAGGACCTATTGAAGATAAGATGAGGGAATCATGACTAAGATAGTTTGGACATGTGAAAAGAAGACCAATAGAAACACTTGTGAGGTGAGTGGATGAAATAGAGGAAATTGGAGCTAAAGCAGGAGAGGAAGACCAAAAATAACTTAGTAGGATGCCCTTAGACATGAGATAAGATATTTTTGGTCAGCAACTAAATGCAACCAACTTTAGAGAATGGAATCAATCAGTATTGCTCGTCATCAAGGGCAAAGGCAAAGTCGGGCATCTTACAGGAGCAACACCTATGCTTCATAATAAGTCAGCCACCTACAGTATTTGGGACACTGAAAACTCCATTGTCATGGCTTGATTAATCAACTCAATGGAGCCTAAGATCAGCAGGACATATCTATTCTACAAAACGGCTAAAGCAATTTGAGAAGTTGTGCAATAGATTTACTTCGTATGGAGAATATTGCACAATGCTTTGAGATCAGATCTGCAATCTAGACAACAAGACAAGGTATTCTCTCAGTCATTGTGTAACATCCTGCATCGAGCGATAGGAAGGACCAAAATAACTTACTCTAATAGGCCTACATGAACTTCCCAGGGGGTCACCCATCCTTGAGCTTTCCCAGCTCAAGCACGCTTAACCCCGGAGTTTTTTGCCTACATTCAGCCCAAAAGATATCCAGCTGGTGTTGTTTCCTTCATTACTTATCCTCGATATATACTACCCTTCTTTGGGCCATCGAGGTATTACACATTGAGTATTACAATGTTTTGATTGAGTTGTGACAGGAAATGGATCTATTCTATGAGATTAGTTGGGAATGCCCTGATGATGGAGTGAAGTATAACAAGATGTTGGAAAAGGAGTGAGTCTTTGACTTCCTATATGGGCTCAACTCCGAATTGGATGAAGTTCAAGGTAGATTACTGGGTGATAAACCTTTTCCATCCATTCGAGAAGTCTTTGCAGAAGTCAAGCGAGAGGAAAGTCAAAAGAAGGTAATGCTACATCATTCCCTATATTCTAACAATGATGTGAGCATTCAAAATTCAACTCTTGCTGCTATTGCCACAAAGAAAAAGACTACTACTTTACCCGTGGTGAGTCACAAAAGGACAAACAATGGTATGATCACTGCAACAAATCCTATTGTACACAAGAGACTTGCTGGAAAATCCATAGTAAACCAGCAAATTGGAAACCTCAAATTCAAAGGAAGTCAACTCAATCCGCCTATATGGCAGCTCTAGAACCAGAGAAGTCCACCAATCTGACTTTATTTGTGAATCATATGGAACTCATGCATCAGTTACTAAATCAAACAAAATTGTCAAAAACGTCTAATCTCATAGGGACTCCTAAACCAACATCTCTTGCCAAACAAGGTACTACAAAACAATCCTTACTTTCCCAAAAACTTGCTACAAATACCTAGATTGTAGATATAGGTGTCTCGGATCGAGATATAACAATCTCAATGGCTGATGGTGCAGTATCTCCAGCCATAGGGCAAGGATCAGTTTATTTGGCAGAGTTGGCCTTGAAATCTGTTTTATATGTGCCAAAATTGAAATTCAATTTACTATCTGTGAGTAAACTAACCAAAGATATGAATTGTATGGTGATATTTTTTCCATCTCACTATGAATTTCAGGACTTGTCTTCGGGGAAGACGATTGGCAGTGCTAAGGAGAAGGATGGCCTTTATTACATTTCAGGATCTTGCAATCCCTCTAGATCTAGGTTACAAAAAAATCTTCTTTTTTTGCTATTTCATATTCTGAGATTATGTTATGGCATAGGCATTTAGGGTATCCTAGTTTCAACTATCTTAAAGCATTGTATCCTCACCTCTTTATCAATAAAGAACGACATTCTTCTCATTGTGAGCAGTGTATTCTTGCTAAATAGTCTCGACAACCTCACCCTGCTCATTTTTACAAACCTTCCAAACTATTCTATTTGATTCATAGTTGGGGACCGACAAGAACACCTAGCCTAACAGGTACTCATTGGTTTATCACTTTCATAGATGATCATACAAGGACCTGTTGGGAATTCCTTATGAAAGACAAATCTGAAGGCAGTACAGTCTTCAAAAAATTTCATAAAATGGGATTTCCTCAATCCATGTTCTTTGTTCAGATAATGGCCGAGAGTATTTCTCAAATGAGTTCAATCATTATCTAGTCAAACGAGGAATAATTCACCAAAGTTCTTTCCTTTACAACCCTTAGAAAAATGGAGTGGCAGAATGGAAAAATAGTCATTTTCTTAAAACTATTTGTTCTATGATGTTCACTAGTTCAATTCCAAATTCATATTCAGGGACAACAATCCTCACAACCTCCTATCTCATTAATCGATTTCCTTCCAAGGCCCTTGCATTTCAAACTCCATTGAGTATCTTGATTTCTACCCTCACACTCGGATTCTTAATTCCCTTCCCCCAAAAATCTTTGGGTGCACTATTTTTGTTCATAATCATCATCCTTCCCACTCCAAACTTGAGCCTAAAGCCCTCAAATGTGTGTTTGTTGGTTATTCTCCTACCCAACAAGGATACAAGTGTTATTGCCCTTCCATTAAAAAATTCCTTGTTTCATGTGATGTCTCATTTCTTGAACACTAACCCTTCTATCCCAATATCTCTCTTCAAGGGGAGACTTCTAGTACAGAGCAATATTGGGATCCTTCCACTTCTCTTCCTATATCTATTCCTACTTCTAATTATACTTCTCATCTGCCATGGCAAGTTGAAATTGGACTTGAAACAGTCACCATCCCTGCCCAAACCTATGTAACCAATCAAGGGGGAGAATAAGTTCCGAAAAAACCAATCTTGGTTTATTCTAGAAGGCCTCGTGATTCTTAGCAAGGTCCATTGTCAGAACTAGAGTCCAAGTCTAGTGAATGACATTTTGGAAGAGGTACATGCAGAGATTGAGAATCTAGTGAATGACATTGTGGACAAAGTGCATGCAGAGACTGATGATTTAGACATACCAATAGCTCTTTGAAAAGGAGTGAGATCATGTGCTAAGTACCCTATTTCTAATCACTTGGTATATTCGAAATTGTCTCCACAGTTCAGAGCATTCACTGCGAGCATTGATAAGATTAAAGTTTCTAGGGACATATACTGCAATGTACAAGTCTCAAAGTGGAAGGCAACAGTTATGGATAAAATGCAGGCACTAGTAAAAAATAACACATGGATATTGTGGAATTACTTGAGAGCAAGAAAGGCAGTTGGCAGCAAGTGGATGTTTATAGTTAAATATAAGTCAGACGGAAGCATTGACAGATACAAGGATAGACTAG
This sequence comes from Diospyros kaki, assembly GCA_036245055.1. Lineage (NCBI taxonomy): Eukaryota > Viridiplantae > Streptophyta > Magnoliopsida > Ericales > Ebenaceae > Diospyros > Diospyros kaki. The sequence continues at coordinate 4,368,106 of BSEG01000012.1, forward strand.
TAGCCCAGGACTTCACACAGACTTATGGAATAGATTACAAGGAGATTTTTGTTCCAATTGCCAAGTTAAATTCAATATGAATCTTACTATCACTTGCTGCTAATTTAGATTGAGAACTACAACAACTAGATGTTAAAAATGCATTTCTAAACGATGAACTAGAAGAGGAAATTTACATGAAGATGCCTCCTGGTTTTGAGACAGAGGACAAGAAAGGGAAGGGGTGTAAGTTGAAGAAATCCTTGTATGGCCTTAAACAATCCCCAATGGCATGGTTCAAGAGCTTTAGTACCACTCTTAACTGGTTTGGCTACAAACAAGGGCAAGCTGATCATACATTATTTACAAAACATGCAACTGATAGGAAGAAGACAATCTTGATTGTAAATGTAGATGACATTATCATCACAGGAGATAATAGTCAAGAAATAGAGAACCTCAAGAAGCAGTTGGAGGGTGATTTTGAGGTTAAAGACCTAGGGAGGCTAAGATATTTCTTAGGGATGGAGGTGGCTAAAAGTAAAGAGGGTATCTTTATTTCTCAAAGAAAGTACACTCTGGATCTTCTAAAGGAGACAGACAAACTTGGATGCAAACCTGCTAGCACTCCAATAGAAAAAAACTAGAAGTGGAAAGAAAAAGATAGAAGTGAACATCCAATGGACAAAGGGAGATATAATAACGTTTAGTAGGAAAACTAATCTACCTATCTCTCACTCATCCTGATATTTCATATATTGTGAGTGTGGTAAGTCAATTTATGCACTCTCCTACTCAAAGACATCTTGATGCTGCATGTCACATTCTCAAGTATTTTAAGGGGACACCAAGTAAAGGGCTATTATTCAAAAAGGGTAAAGACAAAGGAATTGTGGGATTTGCAGATATAGACTGGGCTGGTTTTATTGAAGACAAGAAGTCTATCTCCGGTTATTGCACAAAGTTATGGGGTAACTTAGTTACTTAGAGAAACAAGAAACAAACTATGATAGTATGTGGTGTCATGATCCTAGGGTTTAGCCTAGGACTAGAATGAAAATCGGAAGGATCCGATGTTGTTGAAGTTAAGAACAGAATGTATAGGAAAGAAATTGAAGAAGAATGGGGGGAGAAACTTAGAGAGCATTGAGGGAGAATGGCAGAAAAACGAGGGAGAGAGATTAGAGAGAAATTGTAGAAAGAAATAGGAATTTCAATTATCATTCAACATGTCAAACCCATTCATTTACAACAGTCTTATATAGGCATATTTGTCTCATAACAGCCTTGCACATGCAGCCATGGGCACCTAACTAATTGCTAAAATATCCAAAACAAACTATTCTACCCTATTACACTAATACCCCTTTATTGCTCATAGGGTCATGACAATTCCCCCATCCTTAAGAGAGTTCTTGTCCCCAAGAACTTGCAACAAGTAGCCATGGCTCTTCATCCAATTCCAGCCTTTTCCATCTGGTTCATCCTTCTTTCCTTCTTCCTCCTTCTAGGTCTCTTCTTCTTCATTTTTAAGTTCTCAATTGAAACAAAAATGATAATCATTGCAGACAAGGCTGCATCTTCCTCCAAAAAGTAACATACTATTTCCCTTGGGTTTGTAATAGCTACCAAATTAAGGTTGCTAGATAGTCTGGGGGTCCAATATAATGCCAAAACCTGTCAAAGTGTCCACATCAAATGCCTTCAATGAATTTAGCTGCTCCTTGTCATAGGTAGCAGCTGAAATCTGCAACCCTACAACCTTCAAATGTCGATCATTCTGAAACTCTAACCGACCAGCTACCACATATGTTCCCCTCTTCTTATCATCTCTAAAATTGGCAGCAATATGGTGGCATTGTTTAGGATCAGCAAGTCTTCCTTCTGCTGGGGCTGTCTCCCTCTCATCGTTTGATAAAAATCCCTCCACGTTATCTAATCCTTCAGCCTTCAATTGTTGTTGCTCCTCAACCTCAAAATTTACAGCAACATTGTGGCACATTTTAGGATCAGTTCTACACACCTTCACAACATTGGAAGATATTTCAGCTACAAGTAGGCCATCTTCATAGCAGTTCTCCTTCTGGTTCCGCCTTTCCTTCACTTCTGATTCATGCTCCAACTCTTCCATAAAATGATCAATGCTCCTTGCTTCCTTGTTTGCTCTTTCTTTCTGCTTTTCCTCCAGTTGCTTCATTCCAAGGAATTCCTCCTTGTTAAAGCTTCCATGATAATCATCAAAATATTCCACCGGAAAGTTGTAATGATACTTCTTAATAAGTATCATCGCAAATTCTTGCAACTTCTCGCGGAACATTCGACCAAATTCCTTGCACTCTTCATGAATCTCATTGCTTGTTCCTTTGTCCTTGTTGCTGCCAACTGAAAATGCAGCCTCCTTTGGTTGCCATTGAGGCTCCATTCCAGCTGAAAAGGAAACTTTCTCCTGCTGCAATTGAGACTCCATTGGACTCCTTCATGCGCCACTTCCCAAGGCTTCACAAGCAGGACATTCCATTGAAAATGCAGCATCCTTCGTTTGCAATTGAGGCTGCTCTCTTGCATGAAAATTAACCACTGAAAATGCAGCATCATTCGGCTGCAATTGAGACCCCATTTGTGTCACGTGTGCCCTGCTTCCCATGGTCGACACCTCACGGACATGACACTTGGAAGACCAAGGGATAGGGATTGTATACATACCGCTCTTCACTGATTCACTGCTATTAGTCATTGAACTTCTAATCGCTGAAATTGATTGCCCCGGCCTTCAACTCGGATCTGTCGGAATTGCCGGAGCTCACTGGAATCTGCTAGATTGATGAAGCTTCCTATCTCAGCTTGCCGCAACGATCATCGGAATTTCTCGCAACTCCTTGATTCATCTTCGTCTTCAATTTTTGATCAACCTGAACCGCTCTAAGAGTTGCTGGAAGCTCCGTCGAAATTGGCCCAGTCCCCTTCAAATTCCAAACAGAAATGACAGCCAATAATGGATTGGAATTCACCAGCGAAATTGCCTTGGCTGCTCGGTCAACACTTCCTAGATTTCTCAAGCCGAAAGCCAATCCTCCTGCTACGCGTTCGAAATTCGCACAACATAGCCGAGAGTCGTTTGGGTTGCTCGCCTTCCTTGAGCGATTGTGACACAACCAACCGAATTCTCCGGAATTGAGAATCGATGGCTGTAGTAGTTTATGACTTGGCTTCCAAATCCGCTTAAGTTGCTTCGCCCATCCACTTCGAACACACTTACTGCAATTCGCGGCTGAGCGTCAACCTTCTGCTCGCTTCCAAGAAAAGTCGAACAACTCTTCTAGATCACAAGCCGTGATCGCTTGTACCTCAGCTTCCCAACCGCTCCCTGCAACTCGACCGGTTCCGTGACGCCCGCAAGTTGAACTGGATGTGAACGACAGGGCCTACACCTTCTTCAATCGGTACCGTTACCATCCCTCCTTGTCGGAATTGGCACCTCCTCAATCCAAATCGATCAGCTAAGCCCCTGCACTGTTCGCTATCTGCTTGCAAGGAATTACCTTACAGCAATCATCATCGGTAAGCAAAATCGGAAATCCATAACCGTTCGTCCGGACTGCTGGACTCGCCTCGAATCCTTCCTCTGGTGCTGCCTACTCAGTGGTCGCGATTGATAATGGTCGCGATACCTTCCTCGTTCGCGTCGCCACTGCAACGGAACTCTTGTATCATCCTTCTGTTCTGGTACTGAGTCTCCTGGCCCTCTGCGTTAACACCAGCGGACTCGCTATCAGCTTGGTACTTCTGCACCCGACGTCCAACACCACCGTCTCTATTGCCGCTGGCCGGAATCGGCTCTGCTCACGATTGCTACAGATTCAACAATCGCCTCCCGCCGACTCCTTTTCACCCAATCACCGACCACGGCTGGAGGACTACTAGTCGATGGTAGCTCCTTGAGTTCGCCTGGGTTGCTGAGAATCGTGGCCGTCACCTCTTGACGCTACTCCACCTTTCAATTTCGAACTGCTTAGGATTAATTGATGCAGTTGGCGAGAAGTGCTTTGCTCTCTCTCGTTCAGAACCGATCTTAATATCCTCCAAATGGAATTGGAAACAATCGCCTATCAACAACCGATAATCACATCGGAACTCACCGATAATCATCGTCGGAACTCGAATCAAAACCACAGCCAAGGATGGACTTCTTTGATACCAATTTGTCATGATCCTAGGGTTTAGCCTAGGACTAGAATGGAAATCGGAAGGATCTGATGCTGTTGAAGTTAAGAACAGAATGTATAGGAGGGAAATTGAAGAAGAATGGGGGGAGAAACTTAGAGAGCATTGAGGGAGAATGGCAGAAAAATGAGGGAGAGAGATTAGAGAGAAATTGTAGAAAGAAATGGGAATTTCAATTATCATTCAACATGTCAAACCCATTCATTTACAACAGCCTTATATAGGCATATTTGTCTCATAACAGCCTTGCACATGCAGCCATGTGCACCTAACTAATTGCTAAAATATCCAAAACAAACTATTCTACCCTATTACACTAATACCCCTTTATTGCTCATAGGGTCATGACATGTGGAAGTGTAGAAGCAGAATACCAAGCTATTGCTCAAAGAATATGTGAGGTAATTTGGCTTGAGAGACTAATGAAAGACCTGAACATATCTGCATCTACTCCAATGAGGCTATACAGTGACAACAAATCAGCCATCAACATCATTCATAATCCAAGGCAACATGACCAAATAAAACATGTAAGGATTGACTAGAATTTTATCAAGCAAGAAATTGAAAATGGAGGTATCAGTCTTTCCTATGTTCCTCAAAAGTCTCAAGAAGCAAATATCTTTACAAAAGCTATGTCAAGAATAGGATTTGAAACAATTATAAGCAAGCTGGAAATTATAGATATCTATTCACCAGTTTTTTTGGGGCGGGTGGGGGTTAGAATTTAGCAAGGAATCCTGCCAATTCCATGGAGATTTTATTAGGAAAGTTTTCTTTTAGAAAGTTACAATGCTTAACAATTGCTAGCTGTTATTCTCCAATCAGTCTTGAAAATTAGTCTTTCTATAATTAAGTAGTACAGCTATAGATAGTACAACTGCTGTATCAATTAGTCCTATGATTTAGGAGGCTAAATATAGGAAGGTATGCTGTATATATTGATTGACGGTCGATGAATACAATTATCAGAGAATTTCTCTCCAAATAATTCTGTGTTCAAAATCAATCAAAAAGAAGTGTAAATAAAAGATACTTGAATCATTTAAATAACAAGAAATGAAGAAATCATCACAATGGAAATCAGCAAACTCACTCCCAATAAACAACAAAGGTCTATCGAAAAAAGTAAGAAAGAAAGACACAGTGAGGGGAAAAAAAAATAAGCATGCCAGTAAGCTGCAAAAAAGCAAAAGAAAGAAGAGCAAATCTGTGAGAGACCTGAATCAACAGCTCCAAGCATGCCAGTGAACCTGCTGCAACAGATGACAGTAATGGGGTGATATTATCATCAGTTTCGGCATTGGGCTGCAGAACATTGAGACAAGCAAACATTAGGCTAATAAAGAGAAATAATGTAATAAGAAATGTTTCTATTTTGCTTAGGGAGGTAGAAGGGCCAATAGAAAAAACATATAAGCAAAAAGAAAAGAAAGAAAGAAAATAAGAATTTGTACAAATGAACATAAATAGCACAAACTCCACCTTTGGATCAAGCAATTCCCTAAACACTTCTAATGTTGAAGGTGTTCCTCCTATTTACAGCCAAATCCCTAGCCCGAATAAAAGACAAGGGTTGTGTTAGGTGGCTGTTAGGCATAGGTAGCATAAAACTTGTTGGGTCAAATATCATGAATTAGATGAATGGGAAAATCAATGGGGGCATAACACTCTTGACGATGCACTGTATTGCCTGAGTGCAATGAAAAATGAGCTAGGGTCGTTGCATCAACACCCAAATATAGTGTCAAATCAACAAGGGTTCTTGCATATTCACAGATGAATGCAAGTTAAAGAGTTAGTCTAGGATCATAGATTAAAGATGGCATTATGAAATATTCGAACTTTGACAGGAAATATAAGCACAGCTAATTTGAGAATGTTACAACAGATGTATGGTTATTCAAAATAGCCAAAATAAGAAATATGATATCATATGTATAAAGTTGGAGTAGCGTCTACTGAAGAAAAGACAAAAGAGTCATGCTTAAGATGGTGTGAACATATGACAAGAAGACCGACAGAAGCACTTGTGAAGTGAGTGGAAGAGACAGAGGAAATTTGAAGCAAAAGAGGGAGGTGATGACCAAAGAAAACTTAGTGGGAAACCCTTAGACATGAAATATGATATAATGGCTTCATAGAGGATATGGCTATAAATACAGGTGGTTGGAGGCTAGTATTCATGTAGCCTACCCCACCTAGTGGAATTAAGGCTTCTCAATGTTATTATTTTAAAACATCACGCCTTCACTCTATAACCTTCTAAAAACCAAAAATTATAACTAGCTCACACATTGAATTGCATAAAACATGAAAGACAGACTCAGAATATATACATAAATTACATTAGGCAAGGTAAAATACCTTATTCATCATTATATGCAATTATTTAATAATAAAGGAGAGAAGGCAAGACTGGCAAGTGAAGAAGATTGCATTCTTGAACACAGTCAAGAATTTAACTGAAAGCTATCTCCACAAAATTTTAAATGCAGTATGAAAGAACCCCCCCCCCCCCCCATCATCAAGAAAGCATATGCAAATGGACCAAACTGCAAGTTTAGTAGCTTACATCAGCATTGTGTTCTAGCAATACTTTCACAGCATCTTGTTGCCCATGGCCTGCAGCCCAAACCAGAGGAGTACCAGCATCACTTTGTGAGTTAACATCCACATCTTTGGAGAGTAAAAACCTCAGCAATTCAATATCTCCTGCAAAGATGAATGAAATGAAATTTAAATTACAAAAAGACCAAGAGTAACTAATTTGCGCAGGTTGCTTTAACAGAGAAATCATAGGGATGCAAATATATTATATCTAATATCACTGCGTTTAGACTATGGAAGATTGTAAAATGTTGAAAAGACTGGATGGAATGAAAGATGTTTGTAACAACAATTGTAGAGAAGGACTAAAAAAAACTGGGGAGAAACTCACAGGCATGACATGGGGTATAATGTCCTTAAGAAGATATTGTCACAAATAGAGATGATTGGCAAATTAAAATTCATGTAGGCAACCAATCTAATGTGTTATTACTGTTGTTACAAGTAAAAAATAATCACTTACGGCTAGGGATGGCAATGGGTACCCTACCCTGTGGATACTCACCAAAACTCTACCCTGATAGGGAGGGTTGTGGGTATTAAAAATACCCATGGGGAGGTTATGGGGAAGGTATTTAAAGTACCTATTGGGTACAGGTAGGGTGGTGGGAATAGGGTCCCCTACCCATATCCAGAGTCGGCTCAACCATGAAGTCATTTAGGCGGCTGTCTAAGGCCCCGCATTTACGAAGGCCCAAAATTTTGTAATTTATATAGATTTTTATTTTTTTATTTTTAATAATAAATATTTTATTAAAAAAAATTTGAACCCAAAATAAAATCTAACTTTCAGTCCAAATTTCACACACATACATAGAGACCCAGCCCAACAATCAATTTACAACGTTTTTTGTTCCCCATTTTCTCTTTCCAATTTTTACGTTCTCTTCCCATTGTTCCCAATTTTTACCGTTTCTTCTTGAATATCCCATAGACTTTAAGACTATAAATTTATTTTTTATTATAAATCTTTCAATTGCACACATAAAAAAAATCTCTCAATTACAAACTTCCAATCAAAAACAATAACAATTATCATATGCTCTTGTTCTTCTTGTTTCCTTTTCCTTGAATCTTTGATATTTTTACGTAATTGGCGAGCTGCTTGTGAAGACTGTATACTGTAAGGTGAGTTTATCTTCTTTACTTCTTAATACTCTTGAGAAGGCCCTGACAAACTTTTTCACCTAAGGCCCACAAGTTGGTTTAGCGGGCTCTGCCCATATCATACCTTGACATAATATTTTATACATATTATTTTGTCTAATTATATATTATAATTCATATGTTAGAAAAAAACAAATAAGACATTCTCACAAACTTCAAACCTAACCTAGTTATAATGTCTCTTGCCTCTCACCCTTAACATTAATAAACTAAGGTGGTATTTTTTATTACTTAATGCATTGAAACAATTTAAAATATTGTGGATGTTTCTTTTTAGCTTTTTGCTTGCACTAATTGTTTGATTCCTTTGTTATCAAATTGTTGTGAAATTATTTAAACTATGAATAAGAATTTGTTAGAATGACATATATCGGGTACATCGGTACCCAATTACACTACAGGTATGGAAATTGGGGGTCAAACAAAATACCCTGAGGGTACAGGTTTGGAAACGGGGTCAAGAATCGAGATGCAGGCATGGGGACAGATGGAGGGGTCCCTTACCCATCCATCCCTACTTATGGCACATTTGATATCCCAAATAAATAGAGATGGATGTTGGAATAAAGTTTGAATTTGACTGGAAAATGTGCATAATAATAATAAAACAAAAATGCAATTGTATAATAAAAGGAAATTTAAAAACAACATAGAATCGAATTGAAGTGAGGTATGCCGAATCAAATCTCCTTAAGACAGATTTCGCCCCCTCAATGGTGCTAAAGGATCAATGGGTGTCCGTCTCCCAAGATACAACACCTCTTCTAAGAATTAGTACAGTACTATACTAACCTTAAGCAAAACCAAACTTGATAATACTCTTCTTGTTGACTGAAGGAAAGAGATTAGAATCTCACACGCTTGACAATAATTGAAGTTTATAGAAAGAAAGTATATTGGAGGAGGAAAGAAAGAAATCAATTTACTTGAATTGATTTTTGGATGGAGAAAATGGAATATGGGGAGGTCCTATTTATAGTTTCCAAGTGTCCAATCGTGAAAGTTCATGTTGTTTGACCCATTTCCAAGTGTCCAATTGTGAAAAGTCATGTTGTTTGACTCAGTTTAATTTGGATCTTCAGATCGCACCCTTTCATATTTGGGCGCGACCTGACGATCCAGATTACACTCTCTGGCGAAGGTACATATCTCTTCCCTTGTACCTTTCACATCCAGACATGTCCACTCACTCGAACGAACATGTCCATTCACCCGCACCCCATATAAACAATCGCGTCTAGTCTTGGAGACTTTTCCAATTCACACATTTAAGAATTTAAGACCCATTAATTCCAACAATGGGAAGTCAAGCATGGGATAAAATAGTGATAGGACTAAATAGTCCTATCTCGTATGTAGTATCCTAAGTTTTAAGAATGTACAAACTCAAATTACTCTTATCTTGTGTTTGATACAGTAAATGTTGAATGAGGAATGGCTGGACATTAATAATAAAATGACTATTTTGTCCCAAATCTTAATGGGGAGAGATACAGAGATAAGGGGCAATTTTGTCCCTCCAGTTCAGAACTCTAATCCTGTAGACGTGGGATAAAAAACCTGAGGGGACTTGGGACTAATTTATAGCACTTCTGTGGGATAAAATAAGCCTTGGCTGATTTTATCCCATCTATTTTGAGATTCCAAATATTGCTATACACTGTTAGATGGTATAGCACCCTCTTATCTGCATACCAAACATGCCATTAAGATCTAAAACACTAGTAGGACATATTAAATGTACTTTTCATGCCAAGGTAAATAAGATAGAAAGAATGAACATGAAGAAGCATGGGAACAATAAACCATCTTTTCCATGAAAGTGTTACAACCACAACAAAAATTATCCAACATGTCCTTCAGGAAAAATGGATGAGATGTAGCACCTGTTCCTGCAACATGATGAACAGCTGTAGCCCCTAGCTCACTGGCTATGGCAGGATTAGCACCACACTCAATGAGGTATTTGACAGTAGCACTATGTCCTTGCCTAGCAGCATGAAGAAGAGTTGTCTCACCTGTAAGAAGCCTCGTAAGAATTATTGAGATACTTTAGCAAAAAGAGGTACATCATATATGAAATTTTAAGTCTTGGGTGCCATGTCAGCAATACAAAGTGAATAATATGTGAGATATGGAAACAAGAACTAAGCCCTTCTGGATCATGAACTGATTATATACATCACAAAACCAAATCAACCAAACAAGAAGGGTAGAACTAATGTTCAGACCAGGAAGACTAATGAGGAACATAAGTGGAGTTTTTGTTGAGTAAAAGAATAAACAGGTAGCAAGGTTCCGCAATTATAATTCACGATTCATCAGCAAGTCAAAGCAAATGGTACAAAAAAGATAAATTATTTAATTAATGCATGTGTTTCAGCCCTCCCCATGTATTGGGATAAAGGCTCAATATGATGTTTTATGCTGTTTGCTTCAGCCCCATTAACAGGTTGAATTGAAATGCTAATCACAAAATCCCTATTTTCTAGGTCATATAATTAGCATGCATCAAAACCAACTCAAAATTTATGAAAACCAAAGGACTCCTCAATTTATAGTTTTCCAATACAACTCACGGACAGAACTTGCAAATGGAGCTCAACCAATCAGACTAATAGAGTGGCCCTAGTGCATGAGGCTCCTTGCTGCATAAGGGTTGGGAAGGGCCATTTTTGTAGGCAGATTTGCCCTTGTTTTTTGCAAAGAAACTGTTCCCAAACTTGAATCTATTACCTTCCATTCACAAAGGAGCAACCTTACAGTTGCTACCAAGGGTCTTTGCCTCTTCAACTAATCAAACTAATGCACAAGCATAATCAGGAAATTGCATATCCCTGTATGCCACACATTAAAAATAAATATGCCCCAGGCGGCAAAGTCACATTATGCCTTTCCAGTAAGACTTCCCACATTGGCAGCAAAGTTACTATATGGGGAGGATAACAATCCTATAGAGCTACATATAACCAAAACACATATTGATTTGCCCTCATTTGCCCAATTTTTAGGAACAACATCAGATGGCATAAGAGTGTAATGTTACATTACCATCACTATCTTTTGTATTGACATCAAGCTTCAAGTCCTCCACCAAGTACTTGCAGATCTCGGTCTGCCCTTCTCTGGCAGCAAAATGAAGAGCCCCTCGCTTGTTAGCGTCTTTAATATTGGCCACCGTCTGTGATAGTCCCTTTCCGTCATCAAGCTGTGCTGCTACCTCTGTTCATCAGACCGGTACATACATAGACATACACAAACACAAACATACAAGCAGGCAAGTGAATTGTTGAGCAAAACGACTTTCTATGAGCAGCAAAACTTGGCAAATAAATTATCCGAAACTTACTCTTCAGGACATCGAGGTTTCCGGCACGGGCAGCGTTCAACAACTGTTGAACTTTTTCCCTTACTGCAATCAAAGCAACAAAGTGATTCCATGATTCTATATAAAAACAGAGAGAGAGAGAGAGAGAGAGAGAGAGAGAGAGACCTGCTAGGGCCGCAGAAGCATCGGGAGCCATTGTAATCGACACTTAGAAGGAGGAGAATGTCGGCGGAAGTAGTAGTGATTCGTGGAAAGAACCCTAGAAAGAGAAGCTCTCTGATTTCAGACACTTTTCCGTTGTACTGGAATCCTCCGAGAAGCGGCCCCTGGGAAGAAGAAAGACCAAGCTCGCCTGGGCGAATCGGATTAATTCATAACATTACGCCTTGGCCCCCGAAACTCGTGCCACATTACGCTCCTTCTTAAACCCAACCGAGTGAATTTTCAAATTTGGAGTTAATTTTTAATAAGTTTTACAAATAAATTTAAATATTTAAAGTGATTCACGAAAAATTAACTTTAAAAAAAATGAGATATAAAAAATATTTTAGATAAAAAATACTTTTGATTATATTTGTTAAATTTATATGACACTCAATTAAAAATAAATCACTTGATTTCTTATTTATCAAAAATTAAATAAATAAATCTCTATTCCATCTAGATAAATTTATCTGAGATTTTACATATAAAAAAAAAGACAAATATATCTGCTCATCTCATAAAATCTTCACGCTTTCTTTGATATTTCTATTCATCTTCTTATTCATTTCCATGCTTTCAACGAAACAGTGTAAGATAAAATCCTTTTTTCCCATTTTTTTAACTCCTTTTTGTTCATTAAAAAATGACGATTCTCCCTTCTTTCCCGATCTTAGTATAGATTAGCACAATTTTCTTCTTTCCCGATGTCATTTTTTTTTTTGTTTACTTGTTTTGTGTATTGTTTCCTCTCGTTTGTGTTGACCAATTAGACCTCATATGTCATCGCCTACATCGATCGTCATTGCCTACATCTTCTGTTGCGTCTACTGTTATTGTCTATGTTGTCCACAGTTGCCATTGTATCCGCCCCAACTTGCTTCACCTACAGTCGTCGCGACCTTCTTGACCCACTGCTTGTAGCAGTTTATTTCTCCCTACTTCACCAGTCGTCATCGGCCGCTTCTCACCACCCGTCGTTGCTTCTCAGCCTGTCGCCCATTTCCTTTCTTCAAATGCTCAGCTTCCCCTTGTTTTTGAATGTTCTTTGATACACCATTGTTTTATTTATTTATTTTGATAATAAGCGTGATTGTTTTACTATGCTTCGTTGACGTTCTATATTTTTATTTTCCATTTTATCATGTTATATTATATTGCATTTCCATTTTATATTCTCTTACTTGAATAATCTCATTATTAGTTCAACTCTGTCATGTTTGTTTCATCTCATTATTTGTTTTTTTCATTTGTAGTTGTAATGGATAATATGGATATTGAGGAGTTTGACATTGATGATAACATTAAAAGATTGTTATGATTGATAATTGTAATGTGTTAGCTGTTTAGATCTATAATAAGTGTTATTATAACTAGTGCAAAAATATCTAAACTTAGTTTGGATGACCTTATCTCCTGTAAGATAGGAAATCCTAATAGATATCTAATAACTTAACAAGTTGCTCTATAATGATAGAATTGCAGTATGCACTACAAGAATGAATACGAAAACTTTTTGGTATGTTATGTAATTAGTTAAGATATGTAGGTTTAAAAGAAACTAAGTTTGTCACAATAGAAGAGATTATGGTTGTTTTTCTTAATATTTGTGCATATTGTATGAAAAATAAATATCAAAATGTTGACTGGCCTAGCTCAAGGTAAACTATTAATAAGATTTTCCATAAAGTTTTATCCACCATCTTTAAACTTTACCCAATAATGATTGTGGGTCCTAAACCAGTAACAACAAATTGCTTGGAAATACCTTGAAAGTCTTTTGAGGTAATTTTTTATAATAATTTTGAATTAGTTTTGAAGTTACACATTAATTATATATTAACATTAAAACATTTACATTTTATATAAGGTTGTTTAGGTATACTAGATGACGCCTATATTGAAGTAACTATGTATAAAGATAAAAAAAATCACTATAAAAATAGAAAAGGAGAATCTCTACCAATGTGCTTTGAGTAGTTGATAAATTTGGCAAGTTTGTGTGCGTTTTGGGAAGGTTTTTAGTTGATAGTAGAGTTTTGAGAGATGCAATAACAAAACCTAATGGCTTCAAAGTTTCAATTGGTAAATTATTTAAAAAATTATCTTTAAATTTTGTGAGTTATCGGGCATTTAACTAATTAATTATTTTTTAATATCTATAGAAAAATATTATTTAGTTGATTTGGCTACACAAATAGGCTTGGTTTTTTCTCACCGTTAAGGGTCATTGATATCACTTAGGAACCTTTGGAAATGGACATTCTCCTTCTTCAAATTATGAGGAGTACTTCAATTAGAGACACTCCCAAGCTCGCAATGTAGTTGAGAGAGCCCTCAATAGTTTTAAGACTCGTTGAAAGACATTAGGCTATGGATCTAATTACCTCATCAAAATAATGAACAAAATTATTATTACTTGTTGTGTTTTATAAAATTTCATTTATAAGGAGATGAGAACATTTGTTGGATGAATATGCAGGGGATAATTACAACGACTGGAATGCTAACATTGATGATAGTGTAAATATTGTTGAACCAACCATATAATGGACAACATGGCGGTTGCATATAGCCTAACAAATGTGGAATAAGTACACAACTAGGTATAATTGAATTATATTGTGTAATATGCGATGTTGTCTGTTGTGTAATTTTTTTATTGTTTAATGAATTATGTAATGTGTAATATGCAGAATTGAACAATTTTTTTAATATGTATCATGAAAATTTGGAGTGTTTTGTAATAAATTATATAATTAAATTTTTTGTGTAATTTTTGTTATTTGCGAATTGTAAAACTAAATTATGTATGTACTAAAAAAACTTAGTGTTCTTATAATTTTATATGTGACATCTAATTTTTTTATCAATTTGTAATATAATTTATTTGTTTCTATCTTTATGTATTTTTTACTCATTAATTTATAAGTATTTTTTTAATCATTGTTTTAAATAGAGATGGAAATCATAGATAGCTCAAGCAATTCTAAAGGAAAAAATATAAAAAAATCTAGAGATAGTTCTCATATTGATGATGGTAGAAAAGGCACTAGGATTAAGAGAGTGTGGAGGGGAAATAAAGAACAAGTTCTCTTGGATTTGTTAAAGGAGTTAAGTGAGTATCCTAAATTCAAACAAGATAACCAGTAAAGAAGTGGTTACTTGGCTAAGCTATAGGCTAGGAAAAATGTCATTTTCCTCAATACAAATCAGATAACCAGTAATGAGGTGGTTACTTAGCTGAGCTACAGGCTAGGAAAAATGTCATTTTTCCCAATACAAATCTGAAAATTATGTCGAATATCACTTCAAATAATGACACTTTGAAGATGTTCTATAATTGTCTTCAAACTTTGATGAATAACATTGAATTTAGTTAGAATAACATGCTTAAGATAATTGAGTATGAAAATGAAAAGGTATGGGCCAAGTTTGAGAAGGTAATGGTTTATTTATTGATTTTTATTTTACTACTTTTATTGTTATTTATTTTTCATATAATTTTTTTATATTTTGTTAAAATGTTTAAGTTTAAATTTGTAGAAAGACAAATATGTGAAATATGTGAGAAGCAAACCCATGCCATATTATGATGATTGGGTGAAAATTTGAGAAAAGGATAGAGCCATAAGGGAGTATACCCAGTCATCTAGTGAAATTCTCCTTGACCTGAACAATCATCAAGAACAACAACAACCAAAGGGGTAGGAGGTTAAAAATTTTGGGGAGCAAGGAGAAAAAGCTGCATCAGCTAAGACTACTTCTAATTCCAACAAAAGTGGGAGTAAGAAAAAGAGGAAGATGGTGTTCTTTTCTTTATGATGAAAAACTTTATATATTTAGTATTTGAAAATGAATTATATTTTATCTTTAAAAATTGAAAGTTATCAAACCACTCAATGCCAAAGGATAAATATGCTTTCAATGTATACAAAAAATCTTTTGTATTTATTTTGTAATCAAACATCTTTTTGGAGTGTGATAAAAACTCTTTCAAAATCACACTCTTTTTAAAAGTGTAAGTTAGAATTGTCGACGTTGTTGGATAACTGTTTTATGCCTTTGAAATTTGGGATGTCGATTAAAGGCAAAAATGTCAACCGATTTGTTACAATTGTCTACTATTTTTGACTTTTTAGCAAAAATAATTTATCATTCTCTTGAACCATCATTAGGGTAAAAAATGTCAAAAGCTAGGGTATAGTGTCAACTTTTTCTCAAAACTATCAACCTAGTGTAAAAATTGTCAACCATTTGTCAAAAGAAGTTAACTATTTTTTTTCAAAAAGTTGGAAGAGTTATTTTCAAATTTCTTGAAAAAAACTATTGATTGGTTTGGTAAACTATTGATTGTTTCTTCACTAACATTTTTTAATGGCTAGTTTTTGTAGGTATTAAAAACTCCAAACGTCTCTATGACTAGTATATTCAATGCTTGGGAGAACCTTATAAATATCAGTCCAATGATGCACTATAAAGGTTAATGAAATGATTAGAGCTCACAAGTGTTTTCATTTTTTTCATTAGTGCTTATGCTTTAACTTTTCTCTCAAAAAGACTACATGTATCGTTTGTAAAATCTTGTTTAACCCTTTGTGTATTTATTTGAGAGATTAATTTCTCAGATCATCTTTTTATATTTATCGTTCTATATTTCTTAGCGGTTGTGCTAGAGAGCCTACTTGGGTATAAGTAGGGGATTGTAAATTCCTAATGGTTTTGCTAGATTACTTACTTGGTAATTTAGGAGGTTTAATGAATTTTGAAATCTCTAATGGAGAGTTAGAATAGTGGAGTAGGTTGGATTGAGCTGAACTATTCTAACTTTCTTGTGTCTTTAGCATATTTTTGATCAATTCTTTTTTTTATATTTCATTGTTTTGTTATTTATCTTTGAAAACCTCAATAAATTTTTAAATTCATAAATACCCAATTCAATCCCCTCTAGAGTGTAAGGTGTCATTGATTATACAAAGCTAACAGATGGGAGTAAAGAGATCTTCAAATGATCTTTCAACTGTTAGTTCTAATATAATTTATTTGTTTGTATCTTTATGTATTTTTTACTCATTAAATTTATAAGTATTTTTTTAATCATTGTTTTAAACAGAGATGGAAATCATAGATAGCTCAAGCAATTCTAAAGGAAAAAATGTGAAAAAATCTAGAGATAGTTCTCATATTGACATGGTAGAGAAGACATTGGGATTAGGAGGTTGTGGAGGGGAAATAAAGAACAAGCTCTCTTAGATTTGTTAAAGGAGTTAAGTGAGTATCCTAAATTCAAGCAAGATAACCAGTAAAGAGGTGGTTATTTGGCTAAGCTACAGGCTAGGAAAAATGCCATTTTCCTCAATACAGATATGATAACTAGTAATGAGGTGGTTACTTGGTTGAGCTACAGGCTAGGAAAAATGCCATTTTCCCCAATACAGATCTAAAAGCTATGTCTCACATATCACTTCAAATAATGATACTTTGAAGATGTTCTATAATTGTCTTCAAACTTTGATGAATAACACTGGATTTAGTTAGAATAACATGCTTAAGATAATTGAGTATGACAATGAAGAGAGGTATGGGTCGAGTTTGAGAAGTTAATGGTTTATTTATTGATTTTTATTTTACTACTTTTATTGTTATTTATTTTTCTTAGATTTTTTTTATATTTTTTTAAAATGTTTAAGTTTAAATTTGTAGAAAGACAAAATACGTGAAATATGTGAGAGACAAACCCATGCCATATTATGATGATTGGGTGGAAATTTGAGAAAAAGATAGAGCCATAGGGAAGTATACCTAGTCATTTAGTGAAATACTCCTAGACCTGAATAATCATCAGGAACAACAACAACCAAAGGGGTAGGAGGTTAACAATTTTGGGGAGCAAGGAGAAGAAGCTACATCAGCTGAGACTACTTCTAATTCCAACAATAATGGGAGTAAGAAGAAGAGGAAGATGGTGTTATTTTCTTTATGATGAAAAATTTTATATATTTAGTATTTGAAAATGAATTATATTTTATCTTTGAAAATTGAAAGTTATCAATCCACTCAATGCCAAAGGATAAATATGCTTTCAATGTATACAAAATATCTTTTGTATTTATTTTGTAATCAAACATCTTTTTGGAGTGTGATAAAAACTCTTTCAAAATCACACTCTTTTTAAAAGTGTAAGTTAGAATTGTCGACGTTGTTGGATAACTATTTTGTGCCTTTGAAATTTGGGATGTCAATTAAAGGCAAAAATGTTGACCGATTTGTTATAATTGTCGACCATTTTTGGCTTTTTAGCAAAAACTGTTTATCATTCTCTTGAACTATCATTAGGGTAAAAAATGTCAAAAGCTAGGGCATAGTGTCGGCTTTTTCTTAAAACTACCAACCTGGTGTAAAAATTGTCAACCATTTGTCAAAAGAAGTTAACTACTTTTTTTCAAAAAGTTGAAAGAGTTATTTTCAAATTTCTTGAAAAAAACTATCAATTGATTTGGTAAACTATTGATTATTTCTTCACTAACATTTTTTAATGGCTAGTTTTTGTAGGTATTAAAAACTCCAAACGTCTCTATGACTACTATCTTCAATGTTTGGGAGAGCCTTATAAATATCAGCCCAATGATGCACTATAAAGGTTAATGAAATGATAAGAGCTCACAAGTGTTTTCATTTTTTTCATTAGTTCTGATGCTTTAACTTTTCTCTCAAAAAGACTACATATATCATTTCTAAAATCTTGTTTAACCCTTTGTGTATTTATTTGAGAGATTCATCTCTCAGATCATCTTTTTATATTTATCGTTGTATATTTCTTAGCGGTTGTGCTAGAGAGCCCTACTTGGGTATAAGTAGGGGATTGTAAATTTTTAATGGTTTTGCTAGATGACGTACTTGGTAAATCTATGTTGCACGGAAACACCTCATAGGTGTCGTTTCTCCATTTTTGAAACGTTTCGGAAACGTTTCTTATTCCCGTTTTTGACCCTATTTATGCCTATTTTTTTATAAAAACGTTCGTTTCCACGTTTCCATTTCCTATTGGAAATGTTTCCTATCCCGTTTCCGTTTCCATGCAACATAATGGTAAATTATGAGGTTTAGTGAATTTTAAAATCTCTAGTGGAGAGTTAGAATAGTGGAGTAGGTTAGATTGAGCTAAACTATTCTAACTTTCTTGTGTCTTTAGCATATTTTTGATTGATTCTTTTTTTTATATTTCATTGTTTTGTTATTTATCCTTGAAAACCTCAACAAATTTTTAAAATTCATAAACACCCAATTCAGCCCCCTCTAGAGCGTAAGGTGCCATTGATTATACAAAGCTAACAGATGGGAGTAAAGAGATCTTCAAATGATTTTCAACTGTTAATGATTCAATTGACAAACTCTTAGAGAGAATGGAGAAAAGTTTGTGCTCAATTAGTGACAAATTAGGACATAAATCACAATAGAGGAAAAAGTTGGCCAAATTTCTAGATGTCGTCCCATTCACAAACATAAATGAGAGGTTCATGGTTGCTAGTGAAATTGGAAAAAAGCCATAGTTACTTGACTATCTCTATATTATTGCTCCAACTACGATAATTGATATAATTAACTATGTTTTTACTTATTTGCAATAGATATTAATTGGAATATTAATTATTTGATAAAGACACGTAATGACTACTTTGGTTTATTGTTAAATATTGAATTTTCAATACAAAAATATATTTTATATTTTGATTTTAATTGCTTATTGCTTATTTTATTACATTATTATAATAGAGTATGACATTTATTTTCAAAAAAAAATTTAGTTTACCAATTGGGTCGCAAATAGTTGTTCAGTTAATTTTAATCATAACCTTGTTAGGGATGTTAACAAACAATTTTGAATGAATTTGGAAATAGGGATATTTTGGTAAAAAAAATTCTTATCTTGATACTTATCACACATATTTTAACAAACATATGAAAAGAAAAAGTGTAATTCTAAGTGCATTCCAAAAATTTTAATAAATAATCTGATAAAAATTTTAGAATAGTTCACAGAGTCTTATCTTGACAATTTTATATTTTGATCTAAAAAATATTTTAACATTTTGTTACTCATTTTAATAAACACTACCTTAAAATAACAAATTAAAATTAAATTATACCTAAGAAGACTTTGAGTTGCAATTGCCGAGGGCGAGCGATGACAAAAGAAACAGAGATAGGTGGCAAATAGGGAGGGCATTTTAATCCACAAGCAAATTTTGTACTCAAGACATGAAATGTATTTTTAAATTCCATCTGTTTTGTTGGAATTTGAGTTAGTATAGTTGAATTGAATTCATATAATTAACTTTTACAATTTTTTTATTTCAAATGTAAAAAGTTAGAATTAAAAATAAATTTTACAAATTTTTTTATGAAATTCATTCATTCCTTCCAAAGAGGGGATTTGGGTAACTTAATAGTAAATTTTGAGTTTTTGTGAATTTTAATTGAATTTAAAAAATATAAAAGTTTGAGACAAATAACGAACTTTAACAAAAAAAAGTGTAATTCTCATTGCGATTTACTTTGGGAAAGGGTTGATATACAAAACCAAAATCAAGTTTACTCTCAAACACCCAATGGTTTGGCCTAAATTTTGGTTAAATGGAGCTTATAATCGCGATTTTAAAATAGGTTTACTTATTTTTTTAATTAGTGAGATTAATTTTTTTAACATGATTGACTTACCATAAATAGCTTATAAGCTACTATAAATTTCTTACCTATTTGTCAAGTCATGAAGAGTTTATAAATTCTTTTAAAAGCTTATTTGGTAAGTTGCATGGTCTCACAAGCATATGATTACTCCCTAATGCATAAGGCCACTTGTATGTCATGTGTGCTTCAAGTTCATGTGAGTTTATTGATATACAATTATGTATTTTTAGGAGTATTTTTTATTTAGATATCTTATTTTAAAGAGTTATGTGCTTGTTTTAAGGAAGACAGTTGGCCTCACATGAGCAAGTGAGGCGCTACACGATGACAACCTCTAGCCTTGTGATAAATGGTATTAAAGCCAAATTTTTTATGGCATTTACGGAGGCATGCATTGAAGGATTTGGGGGTTAAGGCGTCAACAAGTATACAAGGTTGTATTCGATGACTACATAGGAGACAACACAACAAATTAGAAGCATTCACACGCCAAACACTTCACGAGAATTGAATAAATAGGGGTCATCTTATAACGAATGCTTTGTTAAATTGGTTGGGGTAAATTTGTCACAAGCATGACTTTTCATTGTTGAGGGTCAGCCATACATCATGGTGTTCTCCAAGTTCCTATGAGTTTATTGATATACGGTTGTGCATATAGGTACGTTTCTATCCAAATGCCTTGTTTTAAAGAATTATGTGCTTGCCACTCAGGTAAAAAAGTTGACCTTGCATAGGCAAGTGAGATTGTAATATTCAAAGTATTTAGAAAATTTTTAGATATTAAATATTATTTTGTAAATTAATTAAATGAGATAGATCTAGCAATAATTGAATAAATTATCAAACTTATAGAAGAATTAGCAAGAACTAAAAGTAATTTGATAAAGAAGTAGAACTTAAGAGTAATTATTCCAAATTGCTAAATAAGACATTTTTCACTAAGTTAACTAGCCCACTTTGGATGTAAAATTTGAGCATAGCAAATCAAATTGGCCCAAGTCCATCATTAGTCTTGTAGAATAGGTTTGAGATGAATCTACAAGACTTTGTTTTATTAAAAACATGGAACAAATTTAGAGATATTCATATTCAAAGTAGCAACCAACTCAAGATGACCAAACCACTAACTAGACTTTAAGCTTGGATAAAATGAAAATATGTCAAAATAACTAAACTAAAGTTGAGGTTTTGGGGAATCCAATAGGGTTTTAACTCCGAAATTCGATTAACTGAGTTTAAGATATCAAACACTAAATTTGGCGAAAAATTTTGCCTAAAAACACAAAACTAGTTTATAATGACTCTTTTAAACTCAATTTTAGAATGATTGAACATTAATTGGAACAAGCCTACGGATAGGTCTTGAAGATGACATGAAATAAAGTAATTTGGTGATTTCGATATGAAATTTTAGTCACAAACAAATTAGAAGTTAAGGGCCAAATATTGAATAAATAATGCGGTCGATGAATTGAAAAAACACCAAACAACCATCAATTAAAGCCATAAAATAATCAAATATTGCTTGAATTTTAATCCAAATCCAATGCAAATCTGGTTCAAATCTATCTTAAAACTAGATATGGAAGGAAATTGAAATAAATTTGGCAAGATTTAGCAAAACCTATGAAAAAATCGGCGATCAAATTCACAATCATCATTTTCGTTGCAAATCAAATCTAACAACAATACAAATCATTGGTGGTAGAGAAATCAAACGACAATGGATATAAAAGCCAAGAATGTTCGAGAAAACAAGAGTAGGCAAGAAAGGGGAAAAAGTCGCGGTTTGTTGAAAAAACCAATTCGGTAAACTAAAACTCCAAAAATTTGAAAAAAAAAAAATTTCAATAATTTAATAGAAAAGGTTAAAGGGACATGGTGGTCAACAAACAATAGGAGAATGATTCTGACAGTTGATAGGCAACAAACAAGTCTAATTGTGGCCAGAGGCTCGTAAGCTGCTGGAGTAGAATGGGCACACATATAATTTCTAGAAACTCTAGGGGAGGCAAGTGCAATTTTAAAAAGTTTCTAAACTTTAGAATATGATATTTTCACCCAAAACTTTTATTTTATTGTAATTTTAACCAAATAAATTTGGAAATTTTCATTATGCCCTCAAATTTTATTAAGACCCCACAAGTTACTATTTAATGCATATATGACCACTTATTTGACATTTTGTGCATAATTAACTTCGTGAAATTGCATATTAGCCCAAATTGTTGGAATCTTGATGCATATGCTTAAAGTTTTCTATTAAATGCATTAAATTTTGATTAATTTAATGTCATTGAATATGCATACATAGTCATATCATTTCCTTATAATCTGATGACTAAAAGTAGTCTATAATTCATTATTGATGAGTAAATGGTGTTAATTACCTCTAACTATGATGTTAGATTCAATTGAAAATGAATCAGTATTTTTGCATTCCAATTCTCATAAGGTGCAGGTAATTAGATCATAAACATGCATATATATGCATGAAAAACAAAATGATTTGTCGGTTATCAGTTATTCAACATGTTAGGTAGTCCAAATACTTCCAAAAGAAATAATCAAGAATAAGGGAAATAATCGACTATTTAATAATCAATCACCTATGCATAGGTGATTTGTAATAATTAGTGTTTGCTAAGATTTTTTATATGATGTGCATGGCGATATAAACACTTACTTCTTAATATCCACTATAAATACGATTTAGTTTTGACTATTATATAAATATATATTTATCTTCACATGCCCATGCACATCCGTGTTGCTTATTTGTGCTCTACTCGTGCTCGTCTAACATCCATATTTCACCTTGTCTTTGGTCTTGCCACCCCTATGCCAAGTGTTTTGGCCTATCTCTTTATACTAGGTTGGTACATAGATAGAAGGTACGTACTTATGAATATGTCATAATTGTTTTTTAATAACTTATAAATTATTTTAAAAAAAATTCATATTAACTAAAGTCCATCTCCAAATTAATTTCAATAAAAAAAAACTCCTTACAGAAGTCATTTAAACTTAAAATCTTATAGCCTACAATGATTAAAGCTAACTAAGCGAAAGGGGCTCTTAAAGGAGAGTATATAGTTTTACACTTGTAAAAGTATTATAAGCTATTAATTGAAAATTTTGTTAGATTGGGTTAAAATGGTAAAATTAATTAATTTTATTTTAATTTTTTAAATAAAATAATTTAAAAAACTACTTTATTGAAAGAGTTTTATGACACCAAAACGATTTGTTTGCTTATAAAATTAAAGAATATATATATATATATATATATATGTTTTGTGGTCAATTATGCAATATGTTTATCGAGAAAATGATATTTAACGTACAAAAAGGGTTTTATATAGAGAAAAAGTGTAGGTAAGATTGGATAAAATTGAAATAATTTTAAATAAATAATAAAGTAAAAAAAAGACTAGTTTAATAAATTTATTTTTTTGGATAATTAGGAGTTAAACAACATGGACGATATCTCAATTATAATTCATGAAGTGAACTAAAATATAGAAAATGTTATTAACATAAATAAGTTTAAAAAATAACTGTCACAAATTGACTTTATATACCTAAATTCATAATAATTATATTTAAAATTAACAATAGACCTACTCGTCGCTATAAATTATTATTAATTTTAAATAAAATTATTATAAATTTATATATTTTAAATTAATCTATAAAAAATATTTATCAATATAGCATTTCCCATAATATTTTAAGTAAAGTTGGAGTGTATAATCCAAAGTGGCATCTCACTTGTGAATTAATGTCCCATAGGCCATAGGTGATGGGTTATTTATGGATTATCCAAAGGTTAGGCAAACACTAAATGATTACTATTATAATTAGTGGAAATGTCACCCCACCAAACTCTAATTGATTACTCCCACTCCTTCAATAAATAAATAATCAAATATTTATATATATGCATATATATATATGTATGTATATATTGGTTTTGGGATATGGTCATGGTCACGGGTTGGTTTGGCACTGTATTTTTTTAAAAATTAATTCTAGAAGTTGTTAGTACTCTTCTTTGTAATATTATGCAGGCTTTATAAAATAATAATAATAATATTTATAAAATAAAGTGAATATTATAGTTCATAAGGGAGTTAGCATAAAGATGTAATTAGGTATAGGTTAATTATTTATGTTGATTGAACTTATGTTTTTTTTTTCTTCTAAAAAAATGGTTTAAAGAACAAAATTAGTGAATAACTTATAAACTAGAGGGGTTGGCTCGGGTTTATCAACGTGAGATGACTTTATATGGTAAAGTGAGATGAGATAAAAAATATTCTATGACAAGGTGGGGGGAGAGAGTCGGGTATGCGGATAACTCTCCTCGTGAACTAAGAATTAATATTAAATAATTTTTTAGTCAATATGTCGTTCAATGAACAACGTTGTGGGCATGAGCAAAACGGATTAACTATATATGTATATATATATTTGTTTGGTATGAGATGGTTTAAGTAGTATGAGATCTACAACCAAGATCTCAATTCAATTGGCCTAAGGCGTTGGGGTTGGGATGGAGAAGGGTTGCTATCAGTTGATGGAGTAGAAGATGAGGCATGGCATTGGGTATGAGTGATGGGTGACAAACGTTGGTGTTTTTGGAGACACTTGAAATAGCATTAGGAAGACAAAGAGAGTGGGGAGAGTGGGGGAGGGCATATATATGGCCACCTCATGGTATCATTATTAGAGGCTTGCAATTGGCACAAATGTATATATATATATTTATTTATATGTGTGGTTTGTCACTTTAATATCCCCCAATTGGCTAAACATATAAATCAATCAAATTAGGGTTCTTGTTTCGTGCAAGTCAAGCCATGCTCATCCATCCACCCATCACCTCCAAATCCATATTCCTTCCTATCATTTTGATCAAGGACATCTTTCTTAATGCATAATCATCATAAAATTATACATTTCTTTTTATATTTTTTTGATTTATGTGCCATTATTATTTCTATTTTTTTAATGTAAAAGATATGAATTAATACTAAATCAATATAAAATGTGTCGAATAAGGACACTATATAATTCCAAATGACACTAAATTGATAAATTTTTAAATAGGTTCGTGTTAAAGACTAGGTTAACTCGAAAACAAAATGGTGTCAAAATTTAATTTAACTTTTTAACTTAAAAAAATATAAATATAATTAAACCATACATATTTTTGAATCTTTGGTATTGGTTGATGGCTAATAAGAAGAAAATTCTAAGAATTACTAATTCTTACAATATCCCAATAATTTATTTAAACGGATCAATTTTGTCAAAATTTCTACAAAATAATAGGATTAATTAATAAAAATAGGACAAACTTATATTTTTACAACTTTACTTTTAGGGTTTTTATGTGATTATTTAAATTTTTTATTATTTCGATTACAATCTAGATTTATATTTTTTAGTTATATTTAAATCTTGTATTTTAATTTTTTTATGTGTTAATTTAAATTTTTTATTATTTTAATTATATTATTAGATTTATATTTTTAAATTAATTTAATTTTTACATTTTAATATAAATAGAGTGTCATGTGTATTTTATTATTTTATTTTATTTTTTTATATATAAAAGTACAAGAGTCAAATTAATTTTAAAATGAAGATTTAAAAATATAATTGAAATAATAAAAATTTTAAATTATTATATAAAAATTAATTTAAAAATTAAATTTAAATATATATAATAGAAACAACCGATTTAAAAAGATAACACAAATCACAGGAACAAAAATATGAATACGGCCGAAGAATCTTTGTGAGGTCAACCGTGTTGTCCCCAATGGGGCCCAACCCCCATTAAAGAGCAGCCCCGAAACCCCACAAAATAGGGTTCTGCACACTCAATATTCCCCCTCCTCTACAGCTCATCGCACGTGGCTCCGTCCCCGTCGTCCACTCCTCCCCCCTTGGGATGCCACATTGCACTTGTGGGCCCCACAAGTCAAATTTTATAATAATAATTTTAAGTAAAATTGCAATTAACTTAATAATACGAGGGCTTGAAGGTAAAATGTCATAAGTAGGACATTGTAAAATTGTGGGGTCCATTATTGACCATGTAAGAGACATGCGTGAGATGAAGGTTAGAGGGTTGAAATTTTAACATTAAAATAATCATTCTTCGCATAGTCTCTTAACGTGCCCACTTACCCAAGTCTCTTAAATCTATGATATTAATTGAATAACTTTATACAATCTATTAATATTAA
This sequence comes from Diospyros kaki, assembly GCA_036245055.1. Lineage (NCBI taxonomy): Eukaryota > Viridiplantae > Streptophyta > Magnoliopsida > Ericales > Ebenaceae > Diospyros > Diospyros kaki. Next base: position 4,394,566 of record BSEG01000012.1, read on the forward strand.
AATAATAATAATATGTTCTCTTACATCCCTCCCAATCATAGCATTTTGTTACTTTTGTTAAAAAAAAATAATCGTATTTCAAAATATCTACCCTTCATCTTTAACAGGAACAAATAAAAGGGTCTTGAGACATGAGTTGTGTGATCAGAAGGGTAATATATTGATATCAATTTAGTAGATTGTGAGTTTGATTGTCGTTCTGTACAAGGGTCAAAGGTCTAACATATAATTTACTTATCTTGACGTAATCGAGAGCATGATTATTATTCAGTAGGTCATGAACTTGATTCTTCTTCCATGCAAGAGTCAAAGTCTCAATTTACGATTTACCTCCTCTTATGTAATCGAAAGTATGAGCACAAAGAACTGCACAAGGACAATCATCTGAAGAAGGGTTAATTACATCAATAATTACTCAACTTTGTATTCTATGACTGTTTGGTCATTAAATTTTAAAATATTACCTGTTAGTCACTCATATTTCAAAACTGTTACTATTTAGTTACTTAATTTTAAAATGTTACCTGTTAGTCATTAATATTTATAAATTGTTTCTTACCCGTCACTCGTTAATTACTGAACTTTAAATTCACAACTGACATATGAGAAATAATTTTGAAATACTAGTGACTAAGAGTTAATATTTTAAAGTTCAATTACTAAATAATAATAGATTTGAAATATCAATAATTAATGGATAATATTTTAAAATTTAGTGATTAAATAGTAACAAAATATAAAATTGAATAATTATTTGTGTAATTAACCATCTCAAGAATAAAGTAAAATAATATTATTTTGTTAATGAATCAATTATTAGACATATTAGTGTGCCAACTCAATGAAAACGTCAATTAACCCATACGCTAGATTCATAGAGAATAAAATTGATATTAATTTTAAAGTATGAAAAATAAATTAAAATAATATAAAATTTAAAAATATCCAAAATTTAGGCACACTATATAAAACCGCGGTTCCTCGGGGCAAAAACTCACGCGGCGCCCGGATCGTGTAATACACGTTCAAGTTCGAGTAGCATAATTATTTTTATAAAAAGAGATTTTTTTTAAAGTAAATTAAATTTTATTTATCTTTTAGAGAGAAAAAAACAAAATAATTAATCTTTGGTGGGGCCCTTCCTTCGAATCTTTGACAGAGATGTCAGTTCCTCACAGTGCTCTGCAACATCTTCTTCCTTCCTTCCCTCTCTTTCTTTGTGCAGTTGTAATTTTGTTCGCTTTCTTTCTTTTATTGGGATTTTTTAATCAAAAGAGAGACTTTGTTTTCTTTTGGTTATCCAAAGTCCAAAAGCGAGCCAATCTTCTTCTTCACACCTGCAAATGCCTGTCCCATTGAGCTCCAACTAGCTGCTCTCCATTTCCGAAGATAAGAAGAAGAAGAAGAAGTAATTCCTTCTTATTTTCCCTTTTTGTCCGCCGTTCTGGGTGGAGATGGGTTCTAGATTTTCTCTTGCGAAATCGGTGATTTCCATGTGAATCTATCTTTCGTTCTTTTTTTTTTTTCCCCCCTTTCCAGCATCAAGCTTGGTTTTTGCCGAGATGGAGGAGGTTGAAAAAGCCAATAAAGCGGCGGTAGAGAGCTGCCACAGAGTCGTTAATCTCCTGTGCCACTCGCAGGATCAGGTTCAGTTTAAACACTTAATGGTGGAAGCAGAGGAAGCTGTGACCACGTTCAAGAGGGTGATTTCTCTTCTCGGCAATGGCGTCGGCCATGGTAGGGTCAGAAGCCTTCGCAAGATGAAGAAACCATCTTTATCCCACCACCTGCTCGTGGAAAGTCCCAACTGTCACCAAACCAATCCGACTCCAAATGACAAGCCCCTCCAGCTTCTGCCCTCTAGATTCCTGGAAAACCCAACTTCTTTGCAGCTTTCGCAGAAAATGTTTCTAGAGAATCCTGCTCTGGATGGTGCCGGTTCGTCCATGAAGATTCCTCTGCAAGCTGTTCAGCCTAGGCCATTGCAGCCCCATCATCTTCTTCAGATGCAGAGGCTGCAGCTTCAGCAACAGATGAAGTATCACGCTGAGATGGTTTATTCTAGGAGTACTAACAGTGGTGTAAATCTCAAATTTGATGGCTCTAGTTGCACACAGACCCTTTCATCCAACAGATCGTTCATCTCATCTCTGAGCGTGGATGGTAGTGTGGTAAATTTGGACGGGAATTCGTTCCATTTGATCGGCGTGCCGCAGCCTTCTGATCAGACTTCCCAGCAATCCAGGAGGCGGTGCAGTGGTCGGGGAGACGATGGGAGCGTGAAATGTGGTAGCAGTAGTAAATGTCATTGCTCCAAGAGGAGGTAAGCATACATAAGTCTGTGTGTAGACTCTGGTTGCAGTCTAGGCCATTATAGCCTCTTTAAGACGAGGCAAACCCTTGTGGGTGCTTTATTTGGCCTTGAAATGGGTGTTTTGAGTTGGTGTCTTGTTAATTGCTTATGTGCATGATTCCAGGAAACTGAGGGTGAAGAGATCAATTAAGGTGCCTGCCATCAGTAACAAAGTTGCAGATATTCCGCCTGATGAGTATTCCTGGAGGAAATATGGACAGAAACCTATCAAAGGATCCCCACATCCCAGGTACCCCCTAATTTAAATCTAATGGCTTTGTCTTTGTCTACTTTGTTCCAGTTCACACTAATTGCCTTGTATAGTTGGAGATAAAGCCATAGATATAAATGAACAGCGAGTGAGAACTCATGTAGGCTACCCCACATAGTGGGATACAAGCTTGGGATGTTGTTATTTGCTCTGTATAGTTTTAGATGATAACAAAATTTTGCTCAGGTTTAGTTCTGAAACTATTTCTTACTGTGTCTCCTGGCTTTAGTATAGGATGCAGAACTAGATATGGGCTTGATTATAAGTTAATTACTGCATCTGTGCGGGAATTTTTTTATGGAATCTGATACCAAGTGATGTGGTCATAGGTTGCCTTATGGTCTGGGAATCTAGACAATTCAACAGGTCTTGACCCATGTGACCAATAATGGGTTAGTGTAAAATGATATCACGACCAAAGTTCAAAATCTTGCCTAGTCTCTACTAATTGCTTAAATCATTTGGTGAAGATATAATGTTAACCGTGTCTCCTTTGTTGCTTATTTTTTTTCAACTTGTTATTTTAGCTCCTCAGAATTTACTTTAAAGCTGTGGAATCTGATTATACGGTTGCTTGCCTACAGGGGGTACTACAAATGCAGCAGCGTGAGAGGCTGCCCAGCAAGAAAACATGTCGAGAGATGCTTGGAAGATTCTGCGATGCTAATAGTGACCTACGAAGGCGAGCACAACCATTCTAGGTTACTACTGCCACAGTCTGCCAATACATAAAGGAAAACTTGATGAATACTTTACCTAACTGTATGTATGAGATCCAACTCATAGATTTCGGCTTGTGTGCATGGATCTTCTGAAACGAAGAATCTTAGTTGGCGTACGTCTAGAAGCGAACCCGTCCTGTATATAGAGTATAGGGTTTGAACCTTGAACCCCACCCCGCGGCTAAAGTTGGTGGAGCCGGATTTGTACCAATATAGATAGATAGATAGATAGGCTTCTATATAGCTAGCTCTTCCACGGCTCGGCTTTCCTGGTCAGCTGGTTGAAGAGTCCTGTGCATTCATGTAGAAAGGGCTTGAATTTGTAAACTCCCGCTCCCCTGAAACTTAAATAGTTAGTTAGTTCTTGTCCATTATTGATACTGTCCCTTCTGCTTTCTCTATTAAAGCATCTCCAATGTTGGATATCAAATTTGACGTCATTTTGGTGTCCAACAGTGATTTATGCCAATTTGGTCTCCACTATTTTGGTATTCTTTCTGATGTGTAAGCACCAAATTAGTGTAAAAGAGGATCTTTAAAGAATATTTTATAAATAAATATTTAATAAATATTAATAGTATAATATAATTAAAAGTAATTAGTCATATTTTATAAAAAGATTAAAAATTACAGTCATAATTTTTGTGATTATGGAGGAAATGGGGATGATCAATTTTAAGGAGGAAGTGGATCATCAAATTCATTTGGTCAGTATTTTGGTAGTTATAGAGAAAATGAGGATGATTTTTTGAATTTTTTAATGGTACTTTAGAATTAAGAATAGAAAGCATTTTATTTTTAAGTCATGTTATTGTTGTTGTTTTTATTTTAACTTTTTTTTTCTATTTTCATCATGTATTTTTAATTTAAGTTAATGAAAATGTTGTTGCTTTTTATTATATTATCGAATTTTTACATTAAAAATATTTTCTTTCTATTAAGTAATTATTAAAATAAAAAAATTCATATACATAAACAAAAATATTTCATTTTATATTAATATAATATTTATAAAATATATTAATATTTTAAAAGAATAGGTCGTAATATGCTAGTGTTATTGAGGTGCGAGTTCAAACCTTAATATCTCAAGACACTTTCTGTAATTTATCTTTTTTTGTGAAATTAAAGACATAAATACAGAGACAGGCATCATATAAGAACGATCATCCTAAAATGGAAAAAGATTTGGCAACCTCCTTAGCAAGTGGGTTACATTATTTAATGTCATTGTGATATTAGGCATCGCATTCACATGACATTATAATTATGTTTTTTTCCTTCTAGTGGGGTGCCAAATTTGCAAGAGGGTGATATTATAATTTCATCTTTTGATGGGTGCGGGCTTAACACTTCATTGGGACGAAAAATCATTATCTAATTAAATGATCAAAAAATTTAATATATATATATATATAGTATCAACTTGGTCTCACCAAGTTATTATATTTTGTTGTAAAAAAAAATCTAATAACTTTACAAAAGCATATTAATGTGAAATCACGCATGTAGTTAATTTTATGACAGGACATATAATGTGACGGGAAAACTCACAATGTTTTGATTAATGAGTGAAGTTTTTATCGTTAATTCAGCATGCGACATTAATTAATAAATTAAAAATAATCTCTAAAATAAAAATAAGATAGAAATTAGATACTAAAAATCAATATCTGGTTGTTCTCTTCGTGTTTCAGTTTTCAATTTTGAGTTTTAAATTCAATTTCAACTTTGTATTTTGAATATCTATTTTGAGATTGTTGAAAATATGTTCTTTTTGTCTGTAGCGTTTTTCGCGTTTTAAAAATTTTTAACGTGTTTATGATAAAAACAGTCAAAATGATTTTTTGTTATTTTGAGTTTTTTTATAATTTTTTTATTTTTAAAATATAAAAATAAATAAATTTTATAATTTAAAAAAACTAAAAACAGACTGAAAATAGTAACAACTTCCAAGTTGTTGCCACCTGATTCATTCATGCTTCCAAGTCCAATTAACAAGAGAATGGAAAGTATTGAAGATCAAGAATGGCAGAGGAGATAATGCAGTGTATATAAAGAGATTTAGATCCAATCCTAGTTTTCTTAAGGTTTTGTCAATGTCTGGATCTGAGCTAAGTTCAATCCTGATTCAAAGGATTTAGATCTAACAAAAAAGAAAAAAAAAATGTTTTGATCCAAGTGTATTTGTATTTGAATCAGTTCTTATAAATTAAGATTTGATGGGTTTACATCAGATACATATTATAAACAATATGAATTTGACTTAAAGACTTGTTTTTGCTTTTGAAATTAAATATCTTTGGGTAAATCACACTAAAGATCACTTTGGTGTGTTTTTTATTTTAGTCACTAAATTTTAATTTTTTGTAATGTGATCACAGAAGTTTAAAAAATTTTACAATATGGTCACATATAAGATTTTTCAACTGATGTGATAAATAATAAAAATTATTGTGTAATAACTACCAATCATAACATGCCACGTGTCAATATATATATAATAATATTATATTAAAATATTATTACATAATATTTTTATTGTTTGGCACATCAGCGCCACGTCATCCACTATGACTATAAAGTGGTTGAAAAATTTTATATCTGACCACATTATAAAATTTTTTAAATTTCTGTGATCACATTATAAATAATTAAAGTTTAGTGACTAAAATAAAAAACACACCAAAATTTAATAATTTTTGGTGTGATTTACCTAGATATCTTTTCAACCATGATGTTGTCTATATGTTGAAAAAGGCAAAATTTATGGAAAAATGAAAAATAAAAACAATAGTAATACTATATGAGCATAATTCTTATATAAAAATTTTGTATAAGAATTATTTTTAATATAAATTTTTTTTACATCAAAATGTAAAAAAAAAGAAAAAAAACTATTATATAAAAAGTTTTGATAAATCATTTTCTTCTTAGTAATCATTATTTTGAGAAAGAATTATATTCAGACATTGAAAACATTATTAGATGTTCTAGTGTTTTCTTTTTTAATATAATTTTTAAAGTAAAATAAATTTATATGTAAATTATTTTTTAAGCATAAACAATTTTGCATTTAATAAAAATAAAAAATGTGTTGAATTAAATATTAAAATTTAGAAACATATGATTTTGTTGTCAATTATTTTTTTTGTAAAGAACTAATGATACAATACTGTCTCTCGTAAAGAATTTATATTATAGATCTTTTTTAGTATCATATTCAATTGATTTGATTCAGAATTCACTCAATTATAAGTGAAATTATTGGATTTTTTCTTTATCAGAACTATATCAAATCAGGATTAGATCCACATGTAAATAGATCAGGTTTTGTGAGTTAGATTTTATTGGATCTGACACATTGATAGTCTCATGTTTGTTGGTAAATCTAAGACACAAGCTTTCAGCTATATTTGGGACAAGTTGGAAGAAAGCTGAAGGGATGAAAAGTAGCTTAGGCGTCTGCCTTTTATGCTGATAAGGCTACTTCCATTAAAGCAACAGCTTTAAGACTAGCATGCCATGTAATGTTGTCTAAAGCCATAAAGATTGCCATCTGAAAGTTTGGGCCTGGGCTTCAGGAAGCTCCATGATGTGAACAAGGCCCTGCTTTCAAAGTTGGGTTGCAACTAATACAATGGGTGGATTATGCCTTGGTGGTACTAATGGAGAATCAAAGCTGAGTTCTTGCATATATGGAAAAGAGGGTCATAATTCTTCTGTGTGGGAGTACTGTAGGGTTATTACTGTTAGGAAAGGAGCTTGCAGAAGAGTAGAAGGTCATGAGATAGATTTATGATTGAATGGACTCATAATTGGATTCCAAATTCACCAAAATTTAAACCAAAATGCAATCAAATTAGTTGTTTCCTAAAGCTATAAATGAAGGTTGCAGAATTGATTGATTAATTGGAGGAGTCCATTCCTGAACCTATATACATATATATATATATATATATATAAGGGATTTTTGTTATAAACTTATTTGGATGATGCCTTTAATAATGAAACAATGGGCTAGTGGTGCAGTTTTAAGATATCATATGGGAACTGTCATTGGTAATAACTTGCCTATGTTCTTAAATAGGGTGGTGTTGGGTTTTTTTTTTATTTTTGGTCTCCTGTCCTTGAGAAAAGAAGCTGGAAAAAAACTAAAAAACAAAAAGTAAAAATCTTTTAGATATAACATTGAATAAAAATAACCTTACATAAAATATGATTTTAGATAGAAATGCTTGGCAATTTGCAATCCATATGACAAGTGCAAATGCAACGAGGCATTAACTGTTCATAGCTAGTCATTCTAAATAAGAAGAATTTCTTTAGCTCTGCACTCCTGACATCAAATACCCACGAAATTTAAAGTCATAGAAAACCCAATAATTTTTAACTTTGAGTTCATGTTGGCCTAAATTTCCAAAGACTGCTTACCCTAGATCAACAATACAAATTGTGCAAGTGCAGGAGAAAAGCTTATCTCTAGGAGCTAGCTTGTGTAGTGAAAAAGCATGGCTAATCGACCTGAATGGCAGGTCGGCAACAAGCAGTATTAGATAGAATCACCAAGCATAGGTGTTCTCAGTTTAGCCACTTCAAATTTCAAAACCTTCAGTTGAAGGAATGAAGTTTCCTGTCTCCGTTCAACTGGTAAATTAATTCCCCAGTTATTTGCCTCGTTCAGACAAGTGATATTTTTCATTCCAATTCTTGAAGCTCAACTTGGAAAGGAAAATCCTAAAAGAACCGGAAACTCTGGAGCAGGAAGCCATTGAAGCAGCGGAAAAGATATAAATTTACTTTTATTTGGAAGTTTAATATAAAGGGTTTACCAGATGAGATCAAGGGGCTATGCTTCCAAGTTCCACCATAAAAGAATGTTTACCTGAAATTTTTGTATGGCAGAACTTTGCACGAACTCAGGTTTTAGCTAAAATGTGGAAGAAAGAAAGAAAGAGAAGAAAAAAAAAAAAGAACAGCGAAAGAGTTTGCAATATTCAGATCAGAATATAATCCGAAAGAGGAACTATCTCGCTGGCATGAACCATCAGTTAAAGAAGATGAAATTGTAGAACTAATTTTCTCGTAAAAATATAGCGTCTGTGCACGTTAGTGCTCAGATCCACATACAAACGGACTTAACGAATCTGCAAATGAAACTTCATTGAAGACTGAAAATCATTAGTACACGGAAGAAGTACCGAAATAGATGATATCTAAAAGCACCCAAATTGTTCAGGACTGAGTCCTCAATTTGACATCTATGAATCTAATCCAATCCCCAATTGAAAATTTTACATTCTTACTAATAAATTTTGACAAGCAAAAAAAATAACCCGCGCAAAATCCAAAGAAAGATACCCAGGCATAAGATGACGACGGCGATGGTATCAGAAATAGAAATCAATGTAGATCTTGGAGTGAGAAGGCAAGATCATTCTAACGAAACGCAGATCATAAGAAGAGAGGATGTCAATGACTTGATCCATCACGATCATCATTCGATCTTGATAGATCGCCGCGAACGAGTTCGCGGTCTCCATGGTTGAAGAACAGAATCCTGATACTTCGACGGGCATTGCATCACTCTCCTGTGCCTCCGTTTAAGCATTGAAATCGATTCGATTCCATCTTCCATCTCTAATTCCGTCGGCGCTTCCTCGACGACTTCGCCTCCGGCCTCATTCTTCAACGACTGAGCAACAACGAGCTGGTTAAATCTCAGAGCTCGTCTCCTTCTCCTGATAACGACTCTTCTCTGTATATATGGAACCCCGACCACGGATCCTTCCGAGACTTGGTGAATTGCCTTCACCAGGAGATCCAGACCTTCGCAGCGCGAAGATGAATTCGACGGCCAAGAGGTGGAGGACGAATCTGTGGATGAGGCAACGGAATGCGCACTGATCGATGAACGCAAGCAAGTAGAAGACGAAGATGACGGTGACGACGTAGTCGAAGTAGAAGCAGGTGAAACTGAGTTCATCGAGCTCTTCCGGATCCTCATCGGAGTTGGATAAATTCCGGAGAACAAATGGTACGGACAAGGGAACGGAAGGAGTCCAGACGAGAGAGAGAGAAGGCTTCGAACTCTTTAAATGGGAGCGGAATTTACTGCTTTACCGCTGCTTATTACTCCACAGTGACACCGAAATTTGATTTTAACTCTCATGTCTGGCCCACCAGTAAAGATAAATTACACTAAACACATGAAATTTTATATTTAAAAAATAATTAATGTGGGGGAGGAGATTTAAATGGCTAGGGTTAAGTTAAGAACACCTAATTAATAAGGTTCAAGCCCAAATTAAAGTTTAGTTCACTTGGAGGTGGGGCCAAACCAAGCTTATAAATATAAGAAGAGATCATTTAGATAATTTTATATTTTTTCTATTAACTTAAATGTCAAAAGATAATTTTAAAAACACTTTAAATAGTCCTAACTTTTATTTTACAGATCTGACAAGAATACTTATCTAGCCTAATCGTTGCAATACTCGTATTCGATTTGAACATTAGTGATGCATTCTCCGACATCATCTATAGTAGAGATTATTTTTAATTTTATAACTTCACCAATGTTTATTATATTTACTATAGGTCGTGTAATATATTTTAATTTTTTACTTTGCAATTATAGAGTTAATTATTATATATTTATTAATTTAATAAAATTACATCCAAATTCGATTCTAATTCAATTAATCAACTCTTGGATCATCTACAATTTTTGGTTCAATGTTTAGTATGGTTCTCAAAACTTTGGTAACAAGCTAACAAAAGAATAGAAAGAAGATGTGTAGAATTACTTGTGTAATAACGACATTGCATTAAGGCTATCTTTAACGAGATTGCTATTGTAATACCCGAGAAATTCTAAAGGACTCAAGGGTAATTTATCTTGGGGCAAAAATGAAATTTAAAGATAAATTGAGGGTATAACGGTAATTTATTACCGTATGGATGACTGAATCGACTGCCGGGAGTACCCTGGAGCCGAGATGCCAAAGGAAAATGATGTGGCATTAATGAGCACCCCAAGCTAGGATTTATGGTGCCGAAAGAAATCGGATCGGGAGCAGTTTTCGGTATAGCTAAAAAGGCAGCTGCCAATTAGGCTGTAATACCGAATTGTCATAGATGACTTTTAGGAAGTCAACGGAATCTTGAGGGGGTTTCGGTTTATCATGAGGAACAACCCTTCAGAGGTTTCAGGAAGAAACGAATGAGTTTAAGTCCAAAAACGAAGATTCGGGCCTAAGTGCAGTTTTTAGAAATTGCTAGAGGGAGCTCGAAACAAGGTTGTTCTGGAATTTTCGAGGGTCAAAATGATGTTTTATGACTTTTTGGGTCTAAATGCAATAAAGGAAAGTTGAGGGGTTAAGTGGAATGGGCTAAAATGTAATAGCCAAAAGTCAAGGGGCCAAAGTGCAATTAAAGGAAAGTTTGGCCAATGGTAATCGACCAAGGGGTCTCTGGTCGTCGATTTCAGCCGACCCAACCACGAGGTTGTGTAAGTCTTGGTCGGGAGACCAACTTTTGTAAAGGCATGGCCGACCAACAGTCATTATGGTGGCCAGAAATCGAAGAAAATCGACTGAATTTTCGGTCGTTCTTGTTCGCGCCTGCAAATGGCTTTCTTGGTCGGCAAAGGTCGATTAAAGGGCCATCTAAGGGAGGTAGAGCCTCTAAGGGTCGTGGGTAAAACGACCAAAGGCATTAGAGGCATCGAGGATGCCTATAAATAGGAGATCTATGGAGGCCAAAAATTTAGGGTTTTTGAGCTTCAAATTGAAGGCTCTATCGAACGAATTGGAAGCTCAAAGCATAGGACTTTTGAATCCCATGAGAGGTAGTCTCGTTCTGGAGAACTTCAGAAATTTTCATGGCCGTTTGGTGGCTGTTCGAGTTTCGCCGGAAAAAAGAGGCGGACGCCTAGGCCGAGAGTTTGAGCCGTCGGTTGACGGCCTTCCGGTGGTCCTTTCGAGCTCCAAGGTATGCCAAATGGATCGACTGGAAGAAAGGAAGAAGATGGTGGAGTCGCCTCAAATCGCCGGCGACCGGATCGTCGGAGAAGACGACCGGCACGCGGCATGCATTGCACGCGCTGGCCTTCACGCGCCCCACTCGCCTTAGGCACGTGTGAGCGCGTGGGGGCACGTGTGATGGTGAAAAATTTGGGAAAAATCTTGGAAAATAAGAGAAAATTATTTTATGGAGGTTTGTGCAAAAAGATTGGGATTTGGGATTCCCAATGTCTCGATTTCTGCACCAAAGTACCTCGTTTTGTGTAAAAATGTAATATCCGGGTAAGTTTAGTATTTTTCCTTGAAATTTCATAGCATATAATGAATTGTTGTGAAGTTAGATTTGAGGAAATAGTCTCGATATATTTATTGGGATTTTTAGAAGGAAAAATAAAGGAAAATAAAAGAAAATAGGAAATAAATGAGATATTGAGGATATTTAGTAATTAAATATTATTTTATGATTGAGGAGATCGAGATGATAAGATTGGTGCAACTTTTGAGAGTTGGCACGAAAATCGAGGTGGGACACGCATATCGAGGCGATTCACGCTTTTCGAGGTGTCTTGATCTTTGGGCAAATGTGAGTGGTATTCTCACAAGAACTTATATTCATGATATGTTTGTTATATATGCATGTTATTATGAATTGTAATATTCATTTGTCATATTACATTGAAAGTCGTGATATTTATATTGCACGATATTATTGTTATATTGAAACTTGTGCATGGGGATGGAATGATACCCTCAGAGTGTAGCCGTAATTCCCCTAGGGTATTGAGGGAATAACGTTAGGCCTATCCCGCAGAGGTTCGGGATTTTCCTAGGATTCCTAGCCGGGCTGGGGATGCCTGGAAAGTTACATTATGGGTATATGTTTATTCATGTTATTGCATTATGCATCATATATATGTTTTTGGACCCTCACTAGAAGTTTCATCTTCTAATGGGTTATGCCCCTGGAACATTCAGCGTTCCAGTTGAGACTTGCAGTTAGGGCAAGGAACAGGTTGAGATATGACGGCACGTGATGGCGTGGCCGATGGATTCAATAGGTGGATCCAGTATTTTATTTATTGAGAAATGGATATGTATGTATTTGAGATTTCATATGATTGCACTTAGGGTGTTAGATGTTATCTCGGGAGACGTGTCTCAATGTATTTATGTAATTGAGGATATGATGGTAATATATGGTACAGATTCTTATATTGTTTTAAATATAGTGAATTCAAGTATGTACCGTATCAGGTTTCGATTATTGCTTCCGCATTGTGAATGATTTGCTGGGGGGTTTCCCTTTGACATACGGCATTTGATGTATAAGAAAAGGGATTATGTATGTATATGATGGGCCCCAGCATAGTGACACGCCCTTCGATGGGACGGGGTGTTACAGCTATTTTGCTCGCCAAGCTAAACATAAATTGATGTTGCCAGCGTTGCTTGTCATTGCCAAATGTCGTGATTGAAATCTGCCAAATATCATAGCCATATAATGACCACTAATGCCGAAAGAGGCTCGACTAGACATCGCGAATACGAAATCAGCCGAAGAAAAGAAGTTGCAGACACAATGACAATAGATTCGGAGAAAACGGTTGGAGAAGACAAGTTGTAGGCACGGAGGAAGACAAAATCAGGATGACGACCACTAGATTCAGCAGATGCGACAATCATGACGATGAGTAGAATAAGTGACGGCGGGTGCTTGCTTAGCATTTGACACAAGTTGTCCTTGTTGGTCGATTGATTATTTTGGAATTTTAATTTAACATATTAGAATTTTAAATTTTGAATTATGGAAACATTTCAAATAATTTTGTTAAATAATTGTATTTAAAAATATTAGTAAATTTATTTGAAAATATATTAAATATTATAAAATTTTAATATTTTCATTTTTATTATTAAATTATAAATAAATAATAAATTTCTATAGTAGTGAAAATTATAAGTAAAGTAAAGTAAATTGAATTGAAGTTTGTTAATAAATAAATAAATAAAATAGGGAGTCAAATAAAAAGGAGAATAAAGAATTTGGTTAGAACAAACATAATTTTTAAGTCAAAATCAAAATAGAGAGTGAATTGTTTATAATATAATAAAGAACAGAATAGAGAGCAACGTTGGAGATAGCCTAAGGAATGGGTTAATTTGTGTACATGGTTCATTATTCAAATTATTTTAGGGTAAATTTTATATATTATTCTTCAGATTTGTCTAAATTGCACCGACTACTTTTGTATTTTAAAAATAGCACATACTTATTTTTGAATTTTATAAACATGAATCACTTAATCTCCTATCGTTTACAAATGTTTGATAAATTTTTCTAAATTTTCAAAATACCCATTTCCATTATTATTACAAAACTAAAAAAATTAAAGAAGATGTACAAATGGTTGGCGATGCCATCACTGACTATTTGTGAATCTAGGCTTGATCCTAGAAATCTTGAATTGAACATTTGAGACACCAACAAAGAGAGAGTGAGATCCATAAACTTATAGAAAATTTTCAAGTAATAGAAGCCAAGGGGTACTTTTGTAATGTTACAAGTCATTGAAAACATCCCCATGGTATTTTGGGTAGTATTCCAAAAAAATAAAACATATCAGGGCATTTTGAAAATTTTAAGGCATATGAATAAAGAATTTTTAAGAAAATAGAACTATAGTGTCATTTTTCAAAGATTCTTGGGGTGTTGATATAAATAATAAAACTTGGGGAACAAAAGCTGAAAACTAAAACTCAATAAAGGGAAGGCCTATCTACAAAGGGCTAAATGAAATAAGAAATGACAATAAAGGGTAAAAGTGTAAATTTTAAAAATTCAACATGGTAACATGCTTTGTCGATCTCTATTGCTATTTCTTTCCTTCTTCATCCTTAGGTTAGATCTTCTGAAGATTTAATGGCGGCATTGATTTAAGTTGAAATTGGCAATAAATTGGGATTTTTTCCAACACACAAGACACGCATTTGAGACAAGAAGAAAATTGCATAGAGAAATTGAGAAAGGGCTTTGAATCAAGAGGTTGTGAGGATGAGTTTGGTGGCTTGATGGAGTGATTTGGTGAAGATTTAACAGAGGTTCTAAGCCTTTGTTAGAAAAATCAATTGAACAAAGAAAAAGTTGTAGTGTAACTACGAATTTGATTGGAGAATGAAGTGAAATAAAAGAGGAGAAGAAAATAATAAAAAAAATCAAGCAATTATAATTGCTAACAAGGAGAAAGTTGGTAGAAAAGAAAATCGAAAAATGACAAGGTCTAGCACATGTATCACATGCACTAGGTTGAGGCACATGTGGTCAGCTCTTATGTAACACGTGTAGGAAGAAAATAAAAAAAGAAAAAGATAAAATTTTAAATAGAAAATTATAAAAAATTACCAAAAAATTGAGAAAAACATTTGGAAGAAAATAAAAAGCTTGGGAAGCTTTTGAGACTTGAAAAAATATTTTGGGTGCATCTTGGTCACAAACGAAAAGATGGAAGACAACACCAATGCAAAGGTTTGCTTATTTTTTCTTCCAAAATAATTGAGACATGAGGCATGAACATTTTATTTGCATAATTGACATGAAAATATAAGATTGCATAATATCATGTTGAATAATATATAATAAAATGCGAAAACTGATCTTGTAGAGGAAGATATTAGTTGATGACTGAGACATGAAGATAATAAATTTGTTCCTTAGGGTTTTAAAGTCTCTTTATATATTTATACTCTTATTTTGTTGTATTTTGAACAAATTTATACTGGTAATTAAACTTAACTCAAATGTATATGCAAATACTATTCATTGAAAGTTTTATGCTTTAAATTCGATATAGAATGCATTTCATGGGTTATTCTATTTACCTACCTTGAGTTTAATTTTATTAAGGATGTTATGTTAAGAGGGTAAAAAAGTAATTTTGAAAATTTTAGTATCAAAGTGTAATTATTGAAAAAAATCTTAAATTCTCAAAATTATAACATGTTTGGAAAGTACGATGTTACAAATAGACTTATAAATGAATATTCAACCTCTCCAACTAGCACCACAAATTTATTGTAACACTTTTACCATTTTCAACAAGCCTATCAATCAATGGAATCAATCGATCATCATTGATCGCTAAACCATTTTTTTTTTATGTACATGTAATAAGAGATAAAAAAGATTAAAGGAATCAAACAATTTTAGATTCTAGATCTTTAACCATATTCTCACAGTTCTAGATATGAAATGAAACTAAAAAAACTTAAAGAAAGAGAAATACATTATCTTAAAATGATTACTGGAAAACTCATTGAATAACATAATGACCATCAATAAGTTTTAGAGGTAAGAGAGGGAGAGAAAAGAGA
Organism: Diospyros kaki; assembly: GCA_036245055.1. Taxonomy (NCBI): domain Eukaryota; kingdom Viridiplantae; phylum Streptophyta; class Magnoliopsida; order Ericales; family Ebenaceae; genus Diospyros; species Diospyros kaki. The sequence continues at coordinate 4,410,307 of BSEG01000012.1, forward strand.
TGGGGAGATAAGGGGAGGACGAGAGAGAAATAAATATAATTATGAAGGTAAAAAATGATTATTTTTGATGCTCTGTAATTCTTTTAACCTCAAAAGAAGTAAAGTGCTATTTTTGAAAATATAAGTGTGGTTAGTGTAATTTAGAAAAATATCAAAATGATGTGTGGAATTTTTTCATTATTTTGTCCTTTACCATCTTAGATGGCAAAGAGACGAGAAAAACTTATTTTAGAGTTTGGATATATCGCAAACCTTAAGTACGAGATGATATATAATCGAGAAAAACTTATTTTAAGGTTTGGATATATCACAAACCCTAAATACGAGGTGATATATAATCAATCGATAAAAGGACAAGACAAGACAATTTTTGTTTCCTTTTGTCGATGGTGGAAAGAGATCACAAATTTTTAATTGATGCAAAAAAAAATAATTTGCCTACTCTAATGTTTTCTAGTACATGGTTTTTTAACGTAAAGTTTAAGTGGATTCAAAAGCAAAAAGAAAAATTTAATGCAAAATGTCTCCAAAATTTGATAGGAGCCCAATCTTTATATTTGAGAAAATCTTAAACATACACTACAAGAAAAATTTGTTTTACTCACAAAATTAACAAAATAATGGAAAATCCACTCCAAAAAGTTTTGTTGGTATAGTTTGGAATGAAAAAGAATGAATTCTTGGCTAAATACTCACAAGACATTTTTGTAACAATCAATCTGTGCATAATGGATGGGATGAAGTTTGGTGGCAAAAATTTTGTCACTGTTTTTGCTTAATTAGTGACAAATAAATTCGTCTTCATTTAATTAGCGACAAATAGTATAAAATATGTAAAATGTAAAATATTTTTTGTGGCAAATAATTCAGCAAGAATAGATCCATTTAGTGGAGGATAGTTATGTCACGAATACATCCATTTAGCGACAAATTTATCACTTTGATTATTTCACATAACTACAAATTTTGCGATGGAAAATCTATCCCAAATATTAGGAGGGAGTTTTTCTTTTAATTTAATGTATTTACAATGGAGTATCCTCAAGAAAATCTATCCCTAAACAATATACTTATATTTTATTTTTTATTTATATTATTTACAATTGATCATCATGAACAAAAACCCACTAAAAGAGCCTAAAAATCAAAAATAACTTTTTGAACTAAAAATGTAAACCAAAAATTGTCTCCAAGAGACATGGTCACTCGAAGACCTAAAGTATCTTTGGGAGTCCACGTTTACCAGAGACAAGTCTCAAAAAATTATTTAATTTGTTGCAAAAAAATAGAAAGTTTCATGCTAAAGTTTGTCACAAAAAATTAATTAAGTTTAGGAACAATTAATTTTATTTATTTTGTTGTATCAATTTAAATGAACTTGACAAATAGAATAATTTCCTCACAAAAGCATAAATAAGTAAGGCCAACATAACACATAAGTAGAAAATAAAATTACATATAAACAAAGAAAATCATAAAATTCATATAAAAATAAAAATAAAAATGAAGTTCAATAGTACATGAGCAAAATGTCAAAGCCTATTATTCAAGAGGATCCTAATGGTTCTAATGCTATTGAACATCAATTTAGGGGTGTGAATTTGGTTATAACTGAACTGAATCGCCTAATTTTAACTAACCGAACTGAACATCTACACTAATTGGTTCTGAATTTGAGCTCATCAAACTGAAACCCTACCCAAAAAATCGATTTGAACCTACACAAAAACTGACCTAACCGAAACTGAATAACAAATAATTAACATTCATTCATTCAACCTTATTTGTAGGAAAATAATAGCAACCAAGTACAACAATGTGAAAAATGAAAAGAAAATTCAGAATCATAATAAGACTTGATTGCCTTTATTTCAAATATGAAAACAACAATGTATGACATAGAAGATTGAATGATAGAAAATGAAGCAAAATATGATACAAATCGTGCAAATCGACAAGTAAGAGAACTGGACAAATTGGTGTTTTGAAAATGAGAAATGATATAAAAACATAAATTCTACACCAAGAGGATTTAGAGGAAGACTAATCGATTGATAACCATAAATTAAAAAGAACATCCAACATACGCTTTACGACATCATTCCAATGACATTTTTTTGTATGTAAAATTTGTAAGAATATCATCATTTTCCTTTGAGAATTTACTCGCATCAGTTCCACCTATCAAGGGAACAAGAAATGTAGGGATCATCACAACAGTGCCCAATGCTAAGATATAGTGTTGGAAGCACATCGCAATTTCCTCACCTGTTGAAAGACGTGAACAAACTTGAATCTGAAATAAATTAACAAATGAACAAATTGACAAAAGAACAAATTGAATCTGAAACAAGTTAGGGTTAGCGTTTTGAAATCACTAACTCTCGGTCTCTTAAGAAAGAATGGATGAAGGCGTGATGACTCAAGGATGAAGGGAAGACAATCAACAACGAAGGCGACGTGAGGGTTAGTCGGTTAGGGTTTGATTTGCTCTCGCATTCGACGGGTGGTGTAATACCGCATGTTCATATGAAGTTTCCACATAATTCGGATGAGTTTAGAATACCGAAAAAGTGATTTTATAACAATTTTAGGTACCGAATCAACTGAAGGGAATGCCTCAGAATGAAATTGTCCAAGGAAAATTATATGGTCTCGACGAGCGTATCGAGATAGGGTTTATGGTATCGAAAGAAATCGAATTCGGAACAGTTTTCGGTACAGCAAAAATACAGCTATCGTTTAGGCTGTAAAACCGAATCGTTGTAGGAGGCTCCCGAAAAATCAACGGAACCCTAGGGGGGCTCCGGTTTTGCGTAACGAGCAACCCTTCAGTGGGTTCAGGATGAAACAATAGCCCGGTGAGGACACTGGGGCGAATCGTCATCTTCAACTAAGCTTTGAAGTTATTAATTTTGTGTTTTCAGTATCGAAATGTCAATTAATTCAGTGTTTGAGGGCATATTTGCAATTAAGGTATTTTATAAATGAAATAGGGATAAATGTTTAAATTAAAATATATAAATTTCTTTAATTAAAGTACAATATATAATTATATATACATATGTATGTGTAAACGTGGTTGTGTGGCCGATCAAACTTTGCAGCCAAGTTGCAGAAGAAATGGCAATAAATTGAGTATCCCGTACGCCAAAGTTGGCTGGAGTGGTGGCCAAGTTTCCTTAGCTATAAATAGGTGAGAAATTGAGAGGCTTGAGTAAAGGAAGAAGAGCAACAAAGAGTTGCAGAGAAAGAGAAGGAGCAGCCGCGAGCAAGAGAGGCAGGGGCGGCTGGCGAGCATCCTGCAAGGTCGGCGGGGCCATTGGAGGCTCGGGAAACGGTCAGTAGCGGTGATGAAGTCCGAGAGATGGCCGAGAGCAGCTAACCCGCGGCCATGGCAGCCATGGCCGCGAGCTCACCGAGCTGGAACAGTTGCCATGGTGATGGCAGCGGGGTGCAGCCGCGATGTCGATTCGGGGAGGCGCAATGGATCTCGAGGAGACCAATCGGTGAGGCCAAAGGCGGCCATAATGGCCGCAAGCTCGCGGCAACAGCCATGGTCGCGAGCTCCAGCCATGGCTGTCGCGACGCAAGGGAGGCTGGTCGGTGGAGGAGGGCGTGCAAGCGGCGGCTACGGGGTCCGGTGAGGCTGAGGCAGCCGGAGGAAGGACGAGCGGCGGCCAGCGGAGGGCCAAACGGCGGCGGCCGCGAGCTGGTTGCAGGTGGTCGCGCGGAAGCCGCGCGCAGGAAGGAGAAGAGGAAGGGAAGAAGAAGAAGAAGAAGAAGAAGAAGAGGAAGAAGAGAAGGAAGAAGAAAAGAGAAGAAGGAGAAGAAAAGAAGGAAGAAGAAAAATGGAGGAAGGTGGGCATGCGCAGGTAACAAGGGAGGCGGAAGGAAGAAGAAGAAGTGGAGAGAGAAAGAAGAAAAAAAAAAGAAAAAAAAAGAAAAGAAAATAAAGAAAAGAAAAGAAAAAGGAAAAATGATGAGAAAAATTCTAGAAAAATCCTGAAAAATAGGAAATTATGTTTCAGTGATATTCCGGAAATTTTGGTAAGAAAAACGGCTCGGGCACGCTTTTCGAGAATATCGCACGCAAATCGAGGAAATCGAAGATGCTAAGCCAAGGTGAGTAAAAATTCTCTAGAAAATTACAGAAATTCTAAAATATTATTTTATGAATTTTCGTAGTGAAATATTTGAGAAAATATTTCTAGAAATATTTAATTTGAAATTATTGAGGAAAAATAGGAAGAAATAAAAGAAAAATTAAAGAAAATGCCAGAAATTATGGAAAAATAGGATTTAATATTTATTAAAATGCCTATGGTGATTAGGATGCTTTGAGGTCAAAGTTGAGGTGTTTGGTGCGAATTTTGAGGTTGGCACGCAAATCGAGGCAATACACAAATTTTGAGATAGCCTGATAAGCTCTAGAAGGTAAGTGGTACTTCCTCGAAAATGTTTTCATCATATTGACATGCCCTGATATGTATCTATCACGTAGAATGTATACATGATTATGAAATGCATGATTACACGTTGATATCATTGATCACACGCATATGAGGCCGTAGGGAGTACGAACTGGCACCGCTGCCTTACCAAGGGTGCACCCATACACCCCGGCTTCGAAAGAGGTGGCCGCTAAAATGGTAGGTAGCATGAGGGGTGCAGTTGACACCTACGAGGAAAGACATTGCATACACTCATGACATAGTATTACGTACCCTTACTTAGATGGTTCATCATCTAACTTGGGTTCGCCTCTAGAACATTCAACGTTCTAGTCGGGACTTGCAGAGATGATTTCGAGATTGATGATGTGTGGTGACGCGAGACGTCAGGAAACGAGGAAATGTGCCATGTTATGTTGCGATATGAATAGTTAAGGATTATGTACATTTGTTTTACTTTTCGAAGGTTATGTAACAACGTTTGTAATAAGTACTTGTCTAGTTATTCATGTATATATTGCCATGAGCAGGTTCGATTCAGCTTCCGCTTTGTAAATTGTATTTATCTCTAGTGTGTAAATTAAACACTAGATAGGCCTTAGGGAATTTCGGGATAATGTAATGAATAAAAAAAAAATATAAGACCCAATTTTCCTAAGGCATAACACGCCTTGAAGAAGTGGACTGTTACAGTTGGTATCAGAGCTTAAGATTTTTGGAAGCCCTAAGTGACTCAGATGTCGTTGAGATCGAAGTTAAACCCTATTTGGAGATTAAGGAATAGTAATTTGGAGACTTTAGAGGATCTGATAGAGCCAGTTAGTAGGAACCCAAAGAGGAGACTCAGGGGAAAGAAATTAAGGGTTTGTAAAATGAAATCCCTATTTGGAGATTTGGGAATGGTTGGTTGAAGTCTTAGAGGTTATTGACTTGAGGATCTAATCTTGCTAAGCAATATAACGACCGATCAAGATAATCTAGCTATTGATGTTAGGATCTGATGATATGATTCGGGTGTAAGGTTAACTCAGTAACCATGATTATTCGGAGACTGTCAAGTTGAGGTAGTTAGTTGAAATCTCTATAATAAGATAGGATAACTATGATTGTTAAGAATGATTTGATCATGGATGATTAGTCTAATGTGACGTGACCTAGTTAAAGAGTTAGGATCAAACGATAAAGAATTTTCGAGAACCATTTAGTGTCTCAAGAGTAAGATGTGTAAGATCAGAGACCCAATGGATTGAGTCAAACAAGAGACCGAAGGTGGTCAAGTGATGACAGGTGAGTTGCGTCAATTGATGAGATGGCAATGGTGCAGCCAGTGAGACTCACAGAGACGGGACAAGGAACCCTAAGAGTGTCTAGGGTCCAATGATCTAGGATGTAAGGTGGGCCACTAGCTACGATTAATCAAGGCCGAAGAATCAACCCTAAATGAAATGAATTGAATATAGACTGAGAATTGCATCGAGGTTCGCGGTCATCTTGGAGAGGGTGACACGACAAACATTTCGAGACTTAAGGAGTAGAATACCTCGGTATCTAGTATGGCAATGGGATCATGAATGGTCGTATGCTGATAATGAGATGTATCTAAAGAGCGAAATGCAAGAGTCAGTAGATTCTCAGTAAACGAGATTTCGGGTAGTAGAGCATGGCCAGTTCAAGGCCTTGATGATGATCTCAGTTCAAGGTAGAGTTTGCGTATCGAAAAATGAAATAGTTGTTTGATAAAATGATAAGGAGACCTAGCCAACAGAAGTTGTGATTACGATTCAATGTGCCAAGTAAGCTTGAGGAATCAAAAATAAGTTAGCCTTGTACATCGATATAAGGACCTGAATCATTATTTTAGGTTTAAGGTATGCTTAGGTAAAGAGTCCCGGAAAGTTTTTGAGGTTCGATTCTTTATAAGAAATGATCTGAGCCAATTAACGCAATCTGATCCGGGATCTTCAAAGATAAATCGATTTGGAATTTTCAAGGAATTTCCCCTAAGGATTTGTGATGAGACTTTAAAGTTTTCCAAAAAAAAAGAATTTGGAAGGTCCTTAGGTAATCTCGTTAAGGAAATAGAGATTGATCTTCTTTAGCTGTGAAAGTCATGAGTCAGTAAGAATCAGGGTACCATGAGAGATATAAGTACATACCCATTCCAGTTAGCGGGATGATTACGGATTGATGTCTTTGAAAATCTATGGCGCGTTTGAGAAAGACAGGTGATGACAGATGTGTTAGGATGTTAGTAATAGATCGAAATCTATTGAAGATCTAGAATTTTCAATTTTGGGAAAATGGAACTCCTGTCGGGCTAAACGATTAGTCTAGATAACCCTGATGGGCAAATCGGGAGATGTGTAGCTAAACGATCACTAAAGTGATGTAAGCAAGTTATGAAAATAAGGAGCTTGTCAATATGTGGTACGACCACTTGTGGCCAATGAAAAGCCGTGAGAAAATTGAGGAAGTGAGAGAAATATCAGAATGTGCTCTCGGAAGATTTATCGGGATTATTTCTTAGTGATGAAATTGCCAATAAATAACTTGAGGTTATTAGACGCTTAGTTATAAGTAGCTCAATTGAGGACGTAAATCATTGAGCTTTGAAAGATGTGATAATTAAGAGTCGATATCTTTACCTCAAATTTGATGAACAGTTACAAGAGACTGGGGTAATTGTGATTGATGTGCGATCGAGGGATGAGACATTCTAAAAAATCAGCAATGGAATCATGATTTGATGATTTGACCAAAGTACCAATTGCATTGAAGTCACGTGGTAATTGTGTCTATCGAGGATATATTGGTGTACTCCTCAAATAGGGAGACGCATGAAAAACATTGAGGATAATGTTAGGGAACATCGTGATAGATGTTGAGACTGAAACTTGCTTGCCAAGTCAAAAATAATGAGAGCATGAGGCTCTGTGTCGGGAACGTGAAGTCAAGGTCGAGGATTGAAAGTTTCGAAAGATCAGATATTCCAGTCGGATTCGAGAGACGGACCCAATGTTTTGAATAGAGGTTGGTTCAAGCAAAAGTCAGTAACTTGAGTAAGTAGCTCCAAAGGGATCGAGCATGATTAAAGTTAGTTGATATAAAACGTTATTACTAGGAGAGTAATCTGAGGATTAAATGATTAATTTGATGATATAAAATGTTATTTGAGGATCACTTCGAAAAGTTCGAGGGGTTATTAGTTTGGCAATCAAGTAACAAAGGAACAAGCGATGCAAAGAAATTAGTATTGCTAGGCTTGGAAGACAACGTTAGATTTCAGTCGATATTAAAGGAAGTCTTGGAGACAAATAGAATCTATTAATAAAGATTTCTTGAGGAAATAGTTACATTACATAATTAAAAGATGATTGTGGTCAATTGACAGAAACTTGAGATTATATCGGGTAATGAATACCCACAAGAATGAGAAAACAATATAAATCTTGAATAAATTAGCACAAGAAAAGATTTAGCAAATGACTAAGTTTGAGATAATCTAAGATGAGGCATAACTAATTTTGATGATATGTGATGACGTATATTTGTGATATTTGAGGACCCAATGATACTGAAATAGTTTGATGACATAAGAATACTTCTATGATGATTCATTTAATAAAAGTCAACTATATTAAGATCAAGAACTTATGTGATAAGGTAGGTAACCGAAGTTAGTATCAAGGATTCGTGAGATTGGGAGATCCAGGCTGGTATTGAGGTATGTTCTTTCCAGTTAATTGATTAGTTCAAGATAAAAGACGTCGTAGAATGTCGTGATTAAGGAGATTGATTGGGGGACTTAGTAACAAGAAAACTTGGAAATTGAGAAGGTAGATATGAGAGCCGCGGGCTCATTATGATGCGAGTACCAACTTAGATAGGAGCTCGAGTGAAGATTCCTGACCCAAGGACCGAGTTATGCGATTATAATTTGAAAGGTATGCATCGTTGACAAGTGTACTTGTCTATAGGTTGATGGGTATGGTCAGTCTAAGGGTTCGGATTTTGATATGTGCATTGGTATTCACGAGTTTCGAGTGAGATCTTCTTTATTTGATCAGTCAGGTGTCGATTTCGATGATGAAATTTTGAGATTTAAAACATGTGGCAAATTTCGAGGACGAAATTTTTGTAAGGAGGGGAGAATGTAATACCCCATGTTCATATGAAGTTGCCACATAATTCGGATGAGTTTAGAATACCGAAAAAGTGATTTTATAACAATTTTAGGTACCGAATCAACTGCAGGGAATGCCTCAGAATGAAATTGTCCAAGGAAAATTATATGGTCTCGACGAGTGTATCGAGATAGGATTTATGGTATCGAAAGAAATCGAATTCGAAACAGTTTTCGGTACAGCAAAAATACAGCTATCGTTTAGGCTGTAAAACCGAATCGTTGTAGGAGGCTCCCAAAAAATCAACGGAACCCTAGGGGGGCTTCGGTTTTGCGTAACGAGCAACCCTTCAGTGGGTTCAGGACGAAACAATAGCCCGGTGAGGACATTGGGGCGAATCGTCATCTTCGACTAAGCTTTAAAGTTATTAATTTTGTGTTTTCGGTATCGAAATGTCAATTAATTCAGTGTTTGAGGGCATATTTGCAATTAAGGTATTTTATAAATGAAATAGGGATAAATGTTTAAATTAAAATATATAAATTTCTTTAATTAAAGTACAATATATAATTATATATACATATGTATGTGTAAACGTGGCTGTGTGGCCGATCAAACTTGGCAGCTAAGTTGCAGAAGAAATGGCAATAAATTGAGTATCCCGTACGCCAAAGTTGGCTGGAGTGGTGGCCAAGTTTCCTTAGCTATAAATAGGTGAGAAATTGAGAGGCTTGAGCAAAGGAAGAAGAGCAACAAAGAGTTGCAGAGAAAGAGAAGGAGCAGCCGCGAGCAAGAGAGGCAGGGGCGGCTGGCGAGCATCCTGCAAGGTCGGCGGGGCCATTGGAGGCTTGTGAAACGGTCAGTAGCGGTGATGAAGTCCGAGAGATGGCCGAGAGCAGCTAACTCGCGGCCATGGCAGCCATGGCCGCGAGCTCACCGAGCTGGAACAGCTGCCATGGTGATGGCAGCGGGGTGCAGCCGCGATGTCGATTCGGGGAGGCGCAATGGATCTCGAGGAGACCAATCGGTGAGGCCAAAGGCGGCCATAATGGCCACAAGCTCGCGGCAACAGCCATGGCCGCGAGCTCCAGCCATGGCTGTCGCGACGCAGGGAAGGCTGGTCGGTGGAGGAGGGCGTGCAGGCAGCGGCTACGGGGTCCAGTGAGGCCAAGGCGATCGGAGGAAGGACGAGCGGAGGCCAGCGGAGGGCCAAACGGCGGCGGCCGCGAGCTAGTTGCAGGTGGTCGCGCGGAAGCCGCGCCCAGGAAGGAGAAGAGGAAGGGAAGAAGAAGAAGAAGAAGAAGAAGAAGAAGAAGGAAGAAGAAAAGAGAAGAAGGAGAAGAAAAGAAGGAAGAAGAAAAATAGAGGAAGGTGGGCATGCGCAGGTAACAGGGGAGGCGGAAGGAAGAAGAAGAAGTGGAGAGAGAAAGAAGAAAAAAAAAGAAAAAAAAAAGAAAAGAAAAGAAAGAAAAGAAAAGAAAAAAGGAAAAATGATGAGGAAAATTCTAGAAAAATCCTGAAAAATAGAAAATTATGTTTCGGTGATATTCCGGAGATTTTGGTGAGAAAAACAGCTCGGGCACGCTTTTCGGGAATATCGCACGCAAATCGAGGAAATCAGAGATGCTAAGCCAAGGTGAGTAAAAATTCTCTAGAAAATTTTAGAAATTCTAAAATATTATTTTATGAATTTTCGTAGTGAAATATTTGAGAAAATATTTCTAGAAATATTTAATTTGAAATTATTGAGGAAAAATAGGAAGAAATAGAAGGAAAATTAAAAAAAATGCCAGAAATTATGGAAAAATAGGATTTAATATTTATTCAAATGCCTATGGTGATTAGGATGCTTTGAGGTCAAAGTTGAGGTGTCTGGTGCGAATTTTGAGGTTGGCACTCAAATCGAGGTAATGCACAAATTTTGAGATAGCCCGATAAGCTCTAGAAGGTAAGTGGTACTTCCTCAAAAATATTTTCATCATATTGACATGCCCTGATATGTATCTATCACGTAGAATGCATACATGATTATGAAATGCATGATTACACGTTGATATCATTGATCACACGCATATGAGGCCGTAGGGAGTACGAACTGGTACCGCTGCCTTACCAAGGGTGCACCCATACACCCCGGCTTCGAAAGAGGTGGCCGCTAAAATGGTAGGTAGCATGAGGGGTGCAGTTGACACCTACGAGGAAAGACATTGGATACACTCATGACATAGTATTACGTACCCTTACTTAGATGGTTCATCATCTAACTTGGGTTCGCCCCTGGAATATTCAACGTTCCAGTCGGGACTTGCAGAGATGATTTCGAGATTGATGATGTGTGGTGACGCGAGACGTCAGGAAACGAGGAAATGTGCCATGTTATGTTGTGATATGAATAGTTAAGGATTATGTACATTTGTTTTACTTTTCGAAGGTTATGTAACAACGTTTGTAATAAGTACTTGTCTAGTTATTCATGTATATATTGCCATGAGCAGGTTCGATTCAGCTTTCGCTTTGTAAATTGTATTTATCTCTAGTGTGTAAATTAAACACTAGATAGCCCTTAGAGAATTTCGGGATAATGTAATGAATAAAAAAAAAATATAAGACCCAATTTTCCTAAGGCATAACACGCCCTGAAGAAGTGGGCTGTTACAGGTGGAAAGGGTGATTCTCGAGCTATTGTGAACAAAAGGGGTTGGGTGGTGGGTGGGGAAGAAGCCGACGACAACAGTGTTCTAGTTCAACGGCGACGGCGAGGTGAGGGTTAGCTGGTTAAGGACCTAGGGTTCGATGCTGTCGCTTTCGACGGGTAAGGGGTAATTCTCAAGCTATCGGGTGTGCAGGGGTTGAACAATGAACTTGGGTTGGGGGGGTTGAGGGGGGGTGTTGGGGGCTATGCTTATACGGGTTGGGTAGTTCAGTTTGATGGTTTGATTATTTTGACCCAAATAGCCAAACCAATCTGACTACCTGGTTTTTTGCTAAATGGGTAACCAAAACCGAACTGATCATCAAGGCTAACCAAATCGAATCGGTAAGTTAGATTCGATTAAATTGGTTTACTTGATTTTTTGCACACCCCTAATCATGATTGACCTTGGTATGTATCTGACGAAAGGGCATTTATTTGCATTTATTAGATAATTTTGTATATGAATTCTTATAATTTTGCATATTAAATATGATTTTTTTTAATTACTTTCTTAAGGAGTGAATCTCCCAACTATTCAATGGTCGAATGTAAATCTTCCTTGATGTTAATGTTTATGTAAGTGGCCATATGTGATGAATCTTCATATGTTATAAACACATCCTTTCTTCTTACTCTATTAAAATCTTCTAAGACAAAAAATAAGAAATCACTAATTCATTTATAAACATTTAATTCCAATAATACTAATTCTATCGTATTATTTATATTCTTATATATTTTAATATAGAAAGAATTCATCACAAATTACAACTTTTTTGTGACAAAATATGATATGGATGTTTAAAAAATTATTTTTTCTCCAATTTAGAGATGGAACATAATGTGAAAATGTATGCTCGAGAAAATGGGTTTGATATAATATCTTGAGAAAACTGCATTCTTGTACTGTATTCTTTGATTTTTTTTTATTTTTATTTTGCAATGGGTATATATATAAATCCTATGACTAACCTAAATAGGTAATAAATAAATTAAATATGGATAGATTACAAAAATATATGAAAAAATCTAAAAAATAGTCAATAATTGTTCTTGAAATATTCTAACATTCCATCATTGACAAATGACGACTTTGATTGGGGGAAGGAACAAGCTATGAGATTAGAGGGTGTCGGTTGAAAGAAAGTCTTGTAATATTTTCAACAAGTCATGCGATCTAAAGGGGTGTGTGAGGGGCACAAGGGTATTGGGGGTGAAGGTGTGAGTGGGGCAAAGGCATGAAAGGGCAAGTCTAAGAATGTGAATTTTTGAGTGTGCGATGGCAAAGGTGCAAGGGCATGAGGTTAAGAAAGTGAAGGTGCGATGGTAAAAGTGCAAAGGCTTGAAGTTAAGAAAGTGAAAGTGAATATGAGATTTGTACCAATAATGACAACTATGACAAAAGTACCATCAACAATTAAAGGAAACGATCATTTCATCTCATTAATTGAAGATCACTCAATCATCAATTGACTTCAATTATAGTAGTGATTTGGGAGTTAAACTAGAGTAAGTGGCAACAATAATGGAGGTTTAGTGGCAATGACTAGGGGTGTGGCAACCCCACTCCTGAAATCCCTAGGACCAAGAAGTCCAAGAGGAGATGCCATAAAAATGGATACAAAATAAAACTCAATTAAGAACATTTCCTCCATTAACACAAACTAAAAACGACTATAACCACTTTTCCATTCAAGACAAAATACACACCATTTTTTACATCTCATTAAGCTTTTCAAAAGATACACATCAAGCCTTCATGACAAAAATACACCTGACTTCATTGCACAAACAAACCAATCTCCCAAGACCTTTAGCTTGGAAGAGCTTTGTACACATCTAGCCCAAAAAGATTATGCCCCACTATGATCACCCTCCACCTCAGTCTTGCATTTACTTGGAATGATGTAAAACAAGAATGAGTCACAAGACCAACAAGTATAATACGAAAAGACATGAGTCATGGAACAATAAAAATCAATATTTGGATAGGTTTGTTGCACATGAAACTACTAATCATACACAATGTCACCATGCCGTACATACTCATCTCACGCACAAGGGGTCATAGTAATGTAAGATGACTCTTTGAAGTCACATAAGTTATAGCACATAACCACCATTGGGTCCCATTAGCTCATCTCAAGACCTATGCTTGCAATCACATACTGCTCTTGGGAACCATTAGCTCAACTCAAGGTCATGGACATATCAAACACCACGAGGTCTTTGGGGCTTTTTAGCTCAACCCAAGGTCTATGGTCACGTACACATACGACACTTGGGGCCCGTTAGCTCAACCCAAAGCCCTGACACACATATAACATATATGACACAACACATGAAGTCATGCACATAAAATGCATCCCAATTCATAAGTCCCATGTGGCCCAACATTAGCTTGTTATTATGGTCATGCATGCTTATTTATTCCCCAAAAACATGTACCCAAGATGAGGAATAAAAAACAGAACATTTAAGAAACAACCAAATTTTGGTAGTAGGAAAATAGCATAAACGATCAACAGTTGCCTCACTCAAACCAATCGGTTGATGGCCTCAGGCCATTTGTCGATCGATAGTGCGTTTGGAGGCGAACAATTGACAACTCCCAAGTCATCTGTCGACCAACATAACGTTTTGCAACCCAAAACAGAACATTTTCAACCCCTCCACATGCAAGCCACACCAAATCCCTTGCATGTTCTATACCCTAACAAGAAATACATCATTCCCATAGAATTATAAGGTGGCACAAACCCTATTTGAAGAACCAAATGGTTTCAAACAAAGCCAATAAGAATCAAGGGAGATTTACAAGGTTTTCTATATAGACATCATGTAAGAACTATTTCCAGAAAAATAGGAATTTTTCTCATGAATAATCTCAAAGATACATGAATCCAAGAGTTTTAAAGCTGTAAGAAGGAATATAACTTGTCTTACTATGCATCTCCTTTTATTTAAACTTGTAGAAGCTACCACAAAAGAGGCAAACTTGCCTTCCAAAGTGCAAAATAGAGAAATTGGACAACAAGTAGGAAAAATAAGAAACACAGTTCCTACTAGCACTTTCCACTCTTTATGGAGCCTCTATGATCAAAGAGAAAGAATGATAGAAGAAGAGAATAAGAAGACCTAAAAAGCCCTAGCTTTTTTTCTCTCACAATCGGCTAGCTTTCACTCTCTCAATCCTTCTCTCTTTTCTTTTTACTTCCATGCTTTATATACATAAATAGAATATCTAAAATATCACCACTTATTCCATATATATATATTAATACCACAAATTCCAAATATATATATATATATACCTTGAAATTTGGCAGCCCCACATCACTTACTCCATTTTGACTTTTTCAATATTTAACATCTTTGCTTCCTCCTTAACTTTGAATTTTTCAACATCAAATTTTAGCTTCTTTTACTTTGATTATTCAACACTCGACTATATAGTTTCCTTTGCTTAATTTTCCACATGCCACCTACATTATCATGTATATATTTTCCACAAATTCAATACCCAAATTAAGGAATATTCGACCCACTTAATAATAATTCTCAAGAGCTTAAATCTGCTAACGAGTCGTTACAAGGGGTCATAGTAATAGAGCATTAGTCCAATCCCATATGATCAGCCTTAATCATAGCAATAAAGCATCAACTCCAATCCCACATGATCCGCCTTAATCATAGCAATAAAACATCAACTCTAATCCCACATGATCTACCTTAATCATAGCAATAAAGCATCAACTCCAAACCCACATGATTTGCCTCAATCATAGCTCATTAGGCAATAGTTTTTCATTTAGTTAGTAGCTTGATTTTATACTAAATATAGAACCTAAATTTACTCTCCATCATTTCTATTCTTGGAAATAGCCTTTGTATATATATTACTGTTGTACCATGAATAATGCTTGAGGTATTCTTCTATTTTAATAACTTCTACATGGTATCAAAACCACAAAAGCTCCAATGAGTGTAGCCTATTCCAACCACTCCCACCATGGGAAAAAACTGTTAGAAATTATGATTTGATCATACGCAGCGAAAAAATAAAATCTTATTTTGTTGATATCCTGTTTTTCAAATCTTATGGTTAAATCGAAGACATAAATAAAAGGTTACCTTCGCGACGAAATTTGATTTCGTTGCTGATTAGCCTGTCGTATACCTCCCACGTGTGAGATGCCGAGTTGGTCCACCTAAAATCGCCAAGACTCCATGAGACTTGAAGAAAGAAATGACGTAGAAATTTTTCTCAAAAATTTTCGTTTGGATTCAACTAATTGATCTCATGGAGGTTTAATGATATATTTGTAGACAAAAACCCTAAAACCCTGAGTGTTGTTGGACTGAGATTTAGGTGCTAACAAAAAGCCCAATTCAACTTGATAAATAAATAATTAAATAAATAATTATATTAATTATTTAATTATTCTTATTTATCTAATAAATAATTGCACTTATAATTTAATAATTTCATAATTACTAGATTTGCCATTTTTCTTTTAAAATGATTTATATTGGGTGGGACTTTCTGGTTTCATAATTAAATTGGCAATGAGAATTAATCAATTATTAATTCTCGTAAATCATGAGTGACATCTAGTAATATGTCATGATTATCCAATTTAATGTGAAGCAGAAATGTGAACCTTAAACTATAGTGCTATACAATACGGTCCATCTATCATCCTATATCCTGACGAGATATGAGATCATGAACAACAGATCAAATCTCTTGATCTCGTTATATGACCAAATCCAATAATCCAACTTGACTAATATGAAACAACCTCTACGAAATCTAAATTTTGTCATCATATTATCTCGACTAATGATTTATCGTCAAGTAACCACTAGATCGTATAGGATTTCCTCCTTGTATATCTCGAGGTGATAGATTTTATGTCTGATGCGCACATATCTCATGTGTCATTGAACTAGGCACATAGATACGTACGATTATCCCTAATTAGGACAACCATATTATATTATTGATATCCTAATCCACCAACACATAGATATCCATGTCATTTTAGGTCTAAGGACTAATGCAAATTCATAATTAATATTAAATCATTGACTCGTGAGATAAAACCCATGTGATTCAATATTAATAGTCCCTTTCAGTGAACTCGTTCCTATAACGAGCACCCATTCGTCTTCCTTCTATATCTCATACAGAGTGGTATGAGACTCACCAATCTTATTTTTCAGTATCTTATACCTAACAAGGAGGAAGACGATATGCCGGCCTTTGCAAGTTACTAATTATCCGATTTAGGAATTCTATGGGCAGGAACATATTTATAGTATAACGTATTGTGGATTATCCATCTCAATTATTCTGAACAATTAAGAATGGTATCCACTCCTTATTATACTAAAGGATATTTGTATGTTCAATTCAAACCATATCGCAATTTAAATTAAACATAAAACTTGTCATTAAATAGAGTTTAAAGAATTATAAGATCAAGCCCTATTGTGTCACTAGAACTGATTTTAAGGGTTTATATCTAACAAAAACACTACTGTAAAATCCCAAAATACCAATGATCAAATAGTAGGAAACTCCATTGTAACATCCCAAAATACCAATGTTTAAATAGTGGTAAACAACTCTCAAGCCAAATCCTTGATAACCTTCAATGTTGTCTCCCAAATTCCTCTCAAACTCACTAGTAACAATACATACCCAACATGGAGAGCACAAATCACCACCCTACTCTATGGATACAACCTAATGGGCTACATCGATGGTTCTTATCGATGTTTTGCTATCACAAACTCGCTAGAGTATATGCGATGGACCAGATAAGAGATAACATTATTCTAAATGTTATCATAGCCTCAGTTGATGGCACTATTGCTCACATAGTAGCAACAACTAAAAATACTAAGCAAGCTTGGGACAACCTCACTATAACATATGCTAATAAATCAAGAACTAAGATCTATGGCCTATGTGCAACTCTAGTCAACACTGCTAAAGCCTCCAAACTAGCAGTAGAATACTTAAGAGAAATTTGAACCATTACTGATGAACTTGCACTAGCTAGATCTCTTCTTAGTGATGATGAAATGGTGATAAAATTCTTACCAGTCTTGGATCTGAGTACAAAGAGATTAGTGTTGTTATACGTGCTCGTGACACCCCAATAACATATGAGGAGCTATTTGATAAACTTGTTGGCCATGAAACCGTCTTCAAATACTAGCAAGAAGGAAGCAATTAACATTACAACTCAATACAATCAGTGTTCCGACAACTCCAACAGATCCAAATGAGGCAATTGTAATAACAATAACAATAGAAAAAAAAAATATTTCTCCCAAAATGGTGGACAACAAAGCACCAACAATTAGTAAGGGCACTGCAACCCAGGTAACCATGGCTTCAATCCCAATTAACATCTACCTTCATCAAACCTGGAGGTAGAATCCAATGTCAAATCTGTGATAAGTTTGGTCACTCAACCAAGGTATGCAAGTCACGAATGACACTTGAGCCTTAAGCCCACCTCTTAACTCAAACACCATCAATGACAATAAAAAATTGGCTCATGGACTCTAGAGTTTCTTATCACATTACCTATGACTTACAGAATTTGTCCGTTCATTTGAGTATAATGGCAGGCTGGCAGTGATGAAATTCTTCTTGGTGACAATAACAACATTGATATCACATATACAGGGTATGTCGTCCTTAATACCCCACACCATTCATTTTGCACTTAACAATGTTCTGTGTGCACCTCACATCACATGAAATTTGTTGTTTGTTTCCCAATTTTGTACAACCAACTCCACCTCCATTAAATTTTTACCATCTTACTTTGTGGTGAAGGATTTGTGCACAAGGGCAACACTCATCTGCGACCAAACTAGAACCTCTATGAGTGGCCATCCGTTGCCTAAGCATTTTTTTCTCCTCGTTTCCAAACTCATCAAACATTTACTCGCAATCCCACAACACGTCCTCCCATATCTCTTTGGCATCAACGCTTAGGTCTTCCCAACAAAAGAATGCTAAATTTCATTGTTTCATCTTATTGTTTTCCTATTTCTCGAAAGACTCATTTGAATCCATGTAATTCATGTTTCTACAATAAAATTCATAAACTACCTTTTGGCATCTCTTTTCTTCGTAACTCAAGACCACTTGAGTTACTCTACATAGATATATGGGGTCTCGCCCCCATCACTTCCTTTGATCACTTCAAAATCATGTTCGTTGATCACACCAAATACACATGGCTATATCCTCTTAAACATAAATCTAATGTTACTAATGTCTTTGAGCAATTCAAGACTCTTGTTGAGAGATATTTTCAGTTTCCCATTGTTATTTTATACTCTGATGGAGGGGGAGAATACCAAGGCTTAAATCATTTTCTCTATTAACCTGGCATTCAATATCTTTATTCTCCTCCTCATACTCCTTAGCGTGTTGCCACTACAGAAAGAATGCATCTTCACATTCTGGAAATCACTCTTGCTCTCATGTATCAGGCCTTAATCCCTCTCAAGTTTTGGACTTTATCTTATCAAATTGTTGTTGACCTTATAAACCACATGCCTACTCCTATTCTTTATCAAAAATCTCCATTTGATGTTTTCTTTCATGTCAAGCCAAACTATCAAACACTCAAGGTGTTTGGTTGTCTCTGCTACCCTTGGCTTAAACTATACACACATCATAAGCTACAATCCAAATCTCACCTATGTGTTTTTCTTAGCTACTCCACCTTTCATCGCTGTTACCAATGTCTTGACCCAACAACCTCATGCATATATCTCTCTTGCCACATTGTCTTTGTTGAAACTTCATTTCTTTTTCATTCTATGTGCTAACAAGCTCCTTGAGTTACTGAAGTCACCATTTTTGCTTGGACTTTTCCCTCAGTTAGTCATATCTCCACCTCGCTAAGTCCTGATGTCTCACCTTTTGCCATTTGCTTCTCACCACATCTTGATCCCGTAATACCTGTAGTCTTTGTGCCATCTATTTCTCTATCTTCTAATCAATTCGCCTCTATTCCATCAGGTCTCTCATCTACGACCTCCAATAGTGTAGCCTCCCAGTCGTCTTCCTCAACGCAGGTAAGTCCTTTACCTCTTCGTTCTACCATTGTTACCCAGTTCCACAACATCATCTTCAAACTTAAAAAGATTTTTGACTACCTTGTTGTTTCTGAACCTCTTGAACCCTTTACCTTCACCTAAGCCTAAAAACAAACTCATTGGTCCCATTACTATGAGAGATGAATTTGATGTGCCTGTAAATAATCACGCATGGGATTTAATTCTTGCTTCTAACACATAGAACATAGTTGGTTGCAAATGGATTTACAGGGTAAAAATGCAAAACTAATGGGATAATCGATCGTTATAAGGCTTGCCAATGGCCTAGCTAGTATCGATTTTCACTTTACCTTTTGTTATTGTCAAAAATACAACAATTAAAATTTATGATGTGGCGTCCAATCGAGCTTTGTGTCGAGTAAAGTTAGATTGCCGTGAGAGAAACTACCTGAAGGGAGTCCGCCAAAAGGATGCCCGCCGCAAGGATTTCACCACAAGGTCTTTGCCACAAGCCTTATTAACACAAGGTCTTTGCCACAAAGTCTTGGATTTACTGCTAGGTCTCGCCACAAGGTCTTGCCTTCGCTGCTAGGTCTTGCCACAAAGTCTTAGCTTCGTCACTAGGTCTCGCAACAAGATCTTAGCTTCACCGCTAGGTCTCGCCACAAGGTCTTGGCTTCGCCATTAGGTCTTGGCTTCACCGCTAGGTCTCACCACAAGGTCTTGGCCCTGTTGATACTTAGAAATGGGTTAGAAGGCTCACGAGAATCCTCGCCCGCGATGATCCTCCGATGCCTAAGTCAATGACGGATCAAAACAATTATTCACCAAAATAGTAAAAATGCAGTTAATAGGTCAGAAGTTTACTGAAATCGAAGTCTTGTTCACTGTCTTGTAGCTACGTATTTATAGGGCATGATTTTCAAGGGTGCTTGATGCTGACATGTGGCATCTACTGAATGGAGTTTTGGCCTTGCCCGAAAGATACTCTCTACCGTAAGGGCAAGGTGTCGCGAGACTTTTAGGTTTGTTGCAAGGCTGGGCTGGTTGAAAAGACCTCATGACAGGGGCTTGCGACATGGCATAAGGCAAGCCCAAGAGGCATGGTTGCAAGGCCGGGTAGCCGCGAGGCAGGCTAGTCGCTAGGCCTTCGCGGCAAGGGCTTGCGAGTCTTGTGGAGAGACCTAGCGATGAAGCCAAGACCTAATGGCGAAGCCAAGACCTTGTGGCGAGACCTAGCGGCGAAACTAAGACTTTGTGGCAAGACCTAACGGTGAAGCCAAGACCTTATGGCGAGACCTAACGGCAAAGCTAAGACTTTGTGGCAAATACCTTGTGGCAAGAAAGCTTGTGGCGAAGACCTTATGGAAAGAAGGCTTATGGCGAAGACCTCATGGTGAAATCCTTGCGGCATGCATCCTTTTGGCTAATTGCCTTAAGGCAGCTTCTCTCACGGTAATCTAACTTCACTCGACACCAAGCTCGAGTGGACCCTACATCATAAATTTTAATTGTTGTATTTTTGACAACAACACTTTCGATCTGGTCATTAAGCCCACAGTAATCTGTGTGATCCTATCCATTGCCATTTAATTTGCATGGCCCTTCTGCCAATTGGATGTCAAAAATGTCTTCTTTCAAGGACACTTTGAGGAAGAAGTTTACATGCAGCAGCCACTAGGCTTTATTCATCCCCAATTCCCTAATCATGTATGTTAGTTGCGGAAGGTTATCTATGGTCTTCATCACTCTCCATGAGCCTAGTGTACTGAATTGAAACAATTTCTCCTTTCTTGTGTCTTTGTTAACTCTCAATCAGACACATTTCTCTTCATCACCTCTTATAGCTAAACATTTGTTTCTTTACTTGTCTACGTTGATGATATCATCATCATCATCATCAACAATAACACATGTCTCTTCTCAATCAAGTCATTCGGTCTTTAGCTCATTGGTTCTCCCTCAAGGACCTTGGTGACCTCAATTTCTTTCTTAAGGTAGAAGTCTTACATACCAAGGGTGGCCTAATTCTCTCTTAACATAAATATATTGCTGATCTTCTCCACAAACGTAACATGAGTGATGCAAAAGGGAGTTCATAGTCCTTTCTCCACCATGGAAAAATTGTGCTTACATGATGGCTCACATTCGATGGATCTTTCCCAATATAGGCAAGTCATTGTTTCTCTTTAATATATATCTCTCTCTCACTCTAATACTAATATCTCATATTTAGTGAATCGTTTATCTCAGTCTTACATAGTCCTACTACTTCTCATTCGTCCACTACCAAGCATGTTCTTTACTACCTCAAGGAAACCATTGCTCATGGTTTACTTTGGTGCTCCTCGTTTAAGACTCTTTATGCATTTTCTAATGTTGATTGGCTTGGCAATGCAGATGACAACACCTCCACTATACCCTATATTATATTTCTTGGTGCCAACCCTACCAGCTAGTCCTCGAAGAAGCAACGCATTGTGGCTTGTTCATCCACTAAGAATGAATACTGAGTTGTGGATGCCATTATTGCTAAACTAAATTGGCTTCAAAATCTACTATAAGAACTTCACTTTCCATGTTAGCACTACCTATTTATGTTAAAATCCTGTGTTCCACAGCCATATGAAGTATATCACGGTTGATTTCCACTTTATTCACTTTCAGATCCAAAATAAGCAGCTCCATGTGGTTCATGTCCATTATGCTGATTAGTTGGTTACTCTCTCACAAAACCTCTTAATCGTCACCAACAACAAACTCAGTGTCTCAAGATTAGCGTTGTTGACAACACACCTATCTTGTTGGGGGTATAATAAAGCCTAAGCTCCAATCCCACATGATTTATCTCAATCATAACAATAGAGCATCAACTCCAATCCCACATGATCCACCTCAATCATAGCTCATTAGTTAATAGTTTTTCATTTAGTTATTAACCTAATTTTGAATTTAAATATAGAACCTAAAATTACTCTCCATCATCTCTATTCTTGGCAATAGCCTTTGTACATATATTCCTATTGTACCATGAATAATACTTGAGGTATTATTCTATTTCAATAACTTCTATACATAGTGCTAGTTTAAATTGTGATAAAGTTGGGTCTTCTTGATGAAGAAAATTGAGTGGTTGGAACAAAAATGGATTGAAAAAAAAAAAAATTGGAACTAAACTAAGACAAAATAAAGCAACTGGAGATGGAGTTTCCACAATTAGTATCATGTCTCAAACATGAGACAATCAATATGTCATGGAGGCTCTAATACTATATTAGAAAATATGGAAGCTTTAATACCATGTTAAAGACAAAGAAAATTGTATGTTTGTATTATAACTTTTGATTTGTTTCTGCAATGGGTTTGGGTACATGTATAAATCATGTCACTACTAAGAAGGTAATAAAAAGATGTGAAAAAATTATAAAAAATATATAAAAGATCTATATAACATTTTAACACTATTTTCAAAATATTCTAATAGGGCTAAAAAGTAATCTCAAATATGGCCTCTTTAATAGGTGTACAATGTGAGTTAGCCCAAGTAAATGAACTTTAGATTAGGCATAGGAAAGGTAAGGGGACCTATAATTTAGTAGGTTAAATAATAGGTTGATAGTGAAAAATAAGTGATAAAAAAAGGCATAATGAGAAACTCTAATTTTGGGCATGGAATTCCAACATTAGACCAAAATCTAAGAAAGTAAAAATATAATATAGATGAATCAAAAGGTCTAAGGGAAGGACTAACAAAAGAAGGAAAGAAAAAATGTTGCTTGAACAAGATGGCACCGAAATGGGCTAGAGGAATTGTTTGGTAGGGTCTTGTCAAGTTTACATAAGTTGGATTAGACTCGAGAAAATATTCAATGTAATAGTGATTCTATATTATTGAACTGATGTGGTATCACAACTCAATAATATTTTTACATGCATTCATGATTTGGATATATTCTAATTGGTAAAGAAAAAATGTATTTTAAAACTATTAAAAGCAACTAACTACCAATTATTTAGTTCATGAACACATGTTTGAATGTTATTAGTTTATAAATTCATCTCCCATAATTGAACAAAATGTTGAATAGCTTGAATAGTGTAGATTATTCCAGGAGGTAGGTTCATGTTGTATTGAATGGACTATACTAAGGAAGGAATATAAAGGATTGCATGAGTTCTTGGAATCTCTTTTTCTATAAACGACAAAAAACACGTTATAAAGGAAATTTATGGTAAAATAGTTACAACGAGACCTAAGAAAACTTGATAGAAAATAACATAGATAACGGTCATGGATGAAGCTAGATAAAGGTCTAAAATTTATTTAACTCCCATCTTGTGGCATCAATAAGGCTTTCATTTTTTTGTCGTTCTACCATAAGAAAGCCATGGGTCAATCACATGCATTGTGGCATAAAATCCAACAAATAAATTTCTAGAATTAATCTACCATATTGAATAGTCGGGGTGAGGAAAGCTCATGGTGGACAAAATTGTAACATAAATGAGTAAAATCAATTTTTGTCACGGCTAAATGTGAAATAGTTATGCCCCACGGTGATAAGAATATTACAGCAATTCTTGAAGTCTATTTTTGTGGGATTCACAAACCTTTTTAATAGGATAATCATCTTTGCGATATGTTTTCTTGGTTTCCAACACTTTTCCAATAGCAAAATGATTCTTAGACCTATAGAGTTTTAACTAATTTTGATATTCTCTAAACATATGAAGCCTTGGATAAATTTTTATTATTTGCATTCTTAAGATCAACCTTCAAAACTATTGAAGAATGAGTTTTTGGTGAATTTTCAAAAAAAAAAGAAAAGAAAATGTTTGTTGCCCAAGGAGCTGGTGCGACAAGTCTCGATAGATTTTGAGATCCCACAAGTATGTCATTTGTCGGGTACCTTATCTTGGTGGATTTAAAGACAATCAAAGTTTGTTTCTTTTGATATGAGATGACCATGCACGATGAAATGCATTGGCATCTCCTCGCATTAATATGATTTTTACTGAAGAGCTAGAATTATATTATAGAGATACATGTTGCAAATTTTCTATGATCATCATGATTGCCTTGTTAGATTTTTGGTGGTGTCTAACAATCAATCCAAGGGAAATTAAGAAGCAACTTTTGGAAGATGCTTGGTTGGAATCAGAGTGAGAGATCCATCCATTTTGGAATTGCAAAGGACTTGCACAACTATAAATTGATTCTAATGTCTAGATCAATGCCTATCAAAAGTTGGTCTCATATATTCTTGTTAATCATACTTGTGCTATTATTTTCACTTAGTAAAAAAAAAATAAGGAATAGATAATTGGGGTTGCTCTTCATCAAGGTATGGTGTGTGTGACTTCCGTCTCTTCTTATTCATATGATTTGATTGACTAGCAAAATTTTATAATTCTGAAATTTGATTTAATATTTTTGTTCAAATAGTCTAAGTTGATAAATCTAGCAAGCTTATGTAGACCCTAAGCCTTTTTTCATCACATGAACATCAATGGCAGTGCCATGTTTGTACTTATTTATGTCTAAACAGATAATGTGCTATCGTGTTAATTGATTGATTTGCTATATTTTAGTATTTTACACCATTTGTTAGATTCATTCACAAAATTATGCGTAATTGGATTGTTCCTTGATTCTCTTTATTGAGAATACTTGATGGCTACTAGTATCAACAAGTATTAAAACGTCACTAGTAGAATGACATGGTTAGAATAGTCGAACAACACGATTTAGGTAAATAAGAGGCAACTTAAATGTTCAAGAGCTTCTCATACGACATTAGTAATGTTGTATATGAACTTAATGTTTTTGTAATCTATCCATTTCTAAACATCAATTGCCACATAAATACAAGTGATGCAGTAATAGTATTTTTATGATTTAACAATCATTATGTACCGTATAATTTTATTTTTCTCAACATATGGAATGTTATCTCCACTTCATTTACACAAGTATGAGTAAATTTGACGAAGAATAAATAAGAAAGTCATGCGATTTATCTTTTATTTTGTAAGTTATTCTTATTTGGTTTGAGATGTTCATCTTCAATCGTATTTCATTCTATATTTGAATAACCATTTAATAAAATAATTTAACTATTTTTGAACTGAGAGATTCTTTATAACGCTATAATAGTATTTGACAAAGAAAAAGTTGATTGTTGTAAAAAATTACCTTATAAAACCCTTAAACTAGAACAAACTCGAAAAAAACTCTTATTCAAACCACTACGACTTCAAACTCAAGTTTTTCTTACATTTTCCCAACACCATAATCGAAACAAGTAACCATTGGAAAGCTGAAGTCCAGAGCTACAAAACCAAGAAAATCTCATTGAAATTCATCAAATGTAGCCCAAGTTATACTCATTTCAATTGGGGTGGAAAACACACCCAAAATGAGTTGGCAATGAGCCAATATGGCAAGAACCCTAAGCTCGGTCCATTGACAGAGCAACGTGGGCCGTCGATTAGGGGAAAATCCAACAGCCCAGATTTGAAATTTTAAAGTGAGTGAATCCGTGTGCCATGGCTTTGGACCAATCAGCGGTCGCCGTTGCCTCGTCTATACCTGCTGAAAAGGCTATTTAAATGGCTCTCCAACCGTCATCCTTCATCGCTAAATTTCGAGTTCCATTTCCTTGTCCCCTTCCCTATCCAATTCGCCCTTGCTCGAATTTAGGCCATGGCCGCCGTCGAAGAAGCTACCGTCGCCGTTGAGGTTGCCGTCGATCCGGCGGAGGCAGATGCTCCGGCGGAAGATCCCGCCGCCGATAAGTCAAAAAAACCGAAAGCCGCCAAAGAGCCGAAACCTAAGAAGTCTGGTTCCAGTAGGAAGCCCAGGGTCCCGCCTAGTCACCCCCCTTTCCTCGAGGTACTCTTGCTGCCCCTTTATGCTATGTGTTTGTATTGTTGCATGCGTGTTTCGATTGTCATTGTTTGTGAATCTGATTGTGATTGTTGTTTTTTGGTGAATTGAAACCCTAGATGATAACGGATGCGGTTGTTTCTCTGAAAGAGAAGACTGGATCTAGCCAGTATGCTATAACTAAGTTCATTGAAGATAAGCACAAGCAGTTGCCTGGAACCTTCAGGAAAATGCTCTTGTTTCACATCAAGAAGCTTGTTGCTTCCGGCAAGCTTGTGAAGGTTAAGAACTCGTACAAGCTCCCTTCTAAGGCGGTGCCGCGTTCTAAGCCTGTTTCTACTGCGCCGGCGAAGAAAACGGCTGCTGCCAAACCCAAGGCTCTTGCTGCCAAGAAGACAGCGAAGGCACCAGCCAAGACCACCTCCAAGGCGAAAGCATCGGCTAAGCCGAAGGCCAAAGCGGCTGCGAAGCCGAAATCGGCTGCCAAACCGAAGGCCAAGGTAGCTCCAAAGCCGAAAACGACTGCGGCGCCCAAGTCCACTGCAGCTGCGAAGCCAAAGCGGCCTCCGCCTAAGACAAAGGCGGCGCCGGCAGGCAAATCAGCAGCCGCGTCCAAGACCAAGGCCAAGGCGGCGGCTAAACCACCAGCCAAGGTCGCGAGGACATCGACAAGGAGCACTCCAGGGAAGAAGGCCCCTGCAAAGCCGGCTCCGGCAGCAAAACCTGCTGCGAAATCCAAGGCGAAGGCGGCTCCAGCGAAGAGCACGAAGAAGGCAAAGAGCACGAAGGCTCCGGCGGCGAGGACTTCGGCTAGGAAAGCAAAGAAGTGATAGGGATAGTTGAGGTTTTCTCAGGGTAGTAGATCTGTAAATTTGTTGTTGAGCTTGGCTATTTACAGTCTTTAGAGAAGATACAGATTTTTTGGCCCTTTTTTAATTCTCAGTACATTATAAATGAGTTCTTCAAAGCCATTTCGATTAATCCATTTTATCTCAACTCTCTCTACATCAGCTTAACACATTTTGCTTTAATTGGTCGCCTTTTGTTCTCTTCGGTAGTTTATCGGTTGCGGATCGGAGGTGAGAGTGAGATGCCTTTCGTTCTTTTCACGCTTCAACTAGTGCACGCTAGGAGCACTAACTGGAGAGACGGATCGAAACTGGTATCGTTCTGCCCTATTGTGCAATTTAATCCAAGGTTAAGGTAGCAATTTATTCCATGCCGTCAATTTGTGTTGGATTTTCTAGGAATGTTTATGGGTTTATGATTTCATGTGCGACAGATGGAGGTGATCGATTGTTCGTTATTACTTCGACGTGGTCATCCCTCTCCATTGAAATCTGAGTGTTTTCCTTCCAATTTTTGTTTTGCTAGGGTCAAGGTGAGTCAACCGTGAGTGATTTGATGTGCGGGGAAAGGAAGCTCTTGGATGTGAATGCAGGAAAGCAATAATCGCTCTTTGAGATATAATTGCAAAAGGAACATGATTTGTTTGGGAGCTAAGAAAAGTAGAGAGGAAAAGGAAGGAAAAAAATTCAGGTAGCTGGCTTCTTACCTAAAAGAAGAGGCTTAGGATTAAAGCAAAATTGGGGTACGCCAAAGGTGGAAGTAGGCAGATTCTTTATTTTTCAATTCAGGTGGTTTTGTAAACAAAATCACCACCTGCACTCTGCAATTCATGCCTATCTCACATTCAACACCATACTTAGGTTTACATTTCTTCAATTGACTGCTGATGGAAGCTCAATATCTTGCAGTTGGGTACGGATTTTACTTCCTGCATTTCTCCCCATGGTAGTGGCCGACATAAGCCTTTGTTGTTCGGTGTTTCAAGCATTTTCAGGACAAAATAGTTTACTATCTGGTAAGAAGATTCCTGGTTCCAATTATTGATGTATCTACATGCATTTTCCACGCAATCATTCTTGCCCTTTCTTTTGATTTGGGATATGCGATGGCACTGTTGATACAGCCTGACACTGCTGGTTGCTATGCAACAGTGACTTGTTTCGTTGTAAGTTCAAACTCTATACACAAAGCATGATAGAGCTTATGATATCCATCTTCAGGTTGCTGGAGGAAGACTTAACTTACAATTTCTTGTATGCTTAAAGAGGAGCATTTGCTTCTAAGATTGTAATTTGAATAACTAGTATAAGGTACAGATTTATAGTGGGGAGCTCTAATTATGGCTTGAAATTCGTGATACTCAGGGATCCTTTTTAGGTTTTGCTTAGTGATACTGAGGGATTCTATGATATTAAATTCTAGAATAACTTTTTCCCATATTTTCTACCCGCATTTGCAAAATTAGTTGATTATGATAAAGGATTTTTAGCAATATTTGAATTTCTAGTGAAGTTGGAAGTGTCTAGGCGACCATGGACAAGCAAATAAAACTAGTTAAAATGTGGCAGCATGTTGAGCAGAGTTCCTCTGATCACTAGATTGCTAAAAAGGTAAGCTAGTGCTGGTTAGTTGTAAAGGGGTTAGAGTAGTCCTTGACCTTCAAACTGAATCCTTAGAATCAGATGTTGGGATTTGAAAAGTGAAAAATTAGCTATTTTTAAGCATAAAGTGTGTAGAAGAGAAGATTGGACTGTAGTTGAGTCCAACCAATTGTGGATTGAGATAGTATTGCTACTGGAAATATGACAAAACACTTCTATAGTCGAGGGGAAAAACTCCAAACTTAAAAAGAGTCCTGATGGTGGAAAAAAAAGATACAAGAAAAATGAACATTATGAGCGGTTATGACAAGACCTTACATGCATGATATAATACTTGAATAGGTATAGTTTAAGAAAAAAAGAAAGCAAAGAAGGCAATCAATAAAAGCGCATTCAAAAGTCTCTGGAAATTTGTATTATTGGCTTGACACAGAATATGGTAAACAGATATAAGTTAGCTAAAGCAAGAGAGAGAAAAATAATGAGTTTTTAGTCAAGTGAAGCACATATAAGATGAAAATTAGAAGGTTCTAGTAAGTGAGGAGATGGTCATGTAAAGATGAAAAGAGTATTTCCTAGAGCTATTCAATGAATGTGGAGAAACAAATCTTGTCTTGGAACATCTTATTGATTTCAAAAAGTCACTTAGTAAATTTGGAGAAACAATTATTATTTGTCGGGATCTTGAACCTGACAACCTAAATTCTCAATCAATGGCGAGAATTAGGGTATGAAGTGGCGAGAGATAATGCCGAAAAATAGGGAGAATTTAAGAGAAAATTGAGAGAGAGAGAGAGAATTCTAAGAGAGAGAATTTAGAAACTGAAATTTAGTATTTTCATTGAATGAGTCTCTAAACAGATTGGTTAGCTTTACATAGCTAACCCATTAACAGTTACAAATTGTAACTGATCCTCTACAACATTTATATGCTACAGCTGTAATGCAAATTTAACTGCTACATCCTACTAAAACCCTAGGAACCTGACATTTTCCCACCCTTGAAAATTTTCTTGTCCTCAAGAAAAAAAATAAAAATAAAACAAAGATCTCTTATAAAAGTAGACTCCCAGCATTCTAATCTCAACCTTCTTTGTTTCTTCTCTTCCACAGTTTGTATGGAGAAATCTTGAAGAACTTCTATAACTTCTTTCCAGAAATTAGTTTAGAGGCTCCCATCTCCAAGTTGTCGGTGAGAGTTACTTTCTTTCCTTCCTTTTCAAAAGTAACATCCAATATGATTGGACTGAATGTTCTCATTCAATCCACTCCTAATACAATATCACATTCACCAAATTTTAATAACCGCAAGTCAGTGATAAATTCAGGCCCTTGCATTTCCCAACAAAAGTTGACACACTTGGATTTATTCTACATTTTACGTCCATTTGCCACAGTGACTGACAAATGAAAAGTATTCTTCAACTTACAACACAAGTTCTTGGCAGTGTTTTCATTAAGAAAACTGTGTACTGCCACCATCAATCAATATCATCTACTTCTTACCTTTTGTATGATCCTCCACTTTTATGATTTTATTATAGGGATAACCATTTAAAGCATGCAATGAAATCTCCCCTTCTTCAATCTCATAAGTGGCTTCTATTTCATCTGTTAACTCTTTTTCTTCATTTCTACCTTCCAAATGCAACAACTATCTTTTACAATGATGTCCAGGAGAATATTTTTCTCCACATTTATAACAAAGTCCCAGCTGCCTCCTTTGTTCTGTACTTAGCAGCTTTTTTCATATTAGGTTGATAGGAAGATGATGGATTGTTGAAATCCTGAATGATTTGAAGGGGATTTGGAGGAGATTGTGGTAAGAGATTGAGATTGAGAGATCCAATATTTGGAATGTTTAGGCTGATTATTTGGGGCTAATTATTTGGGTGTAATTTTATGTTTCTATATTTGTTTTCTTTGTTCATGTTAAATAAGGACTAAGCATGTAAAGGGTTGTAAGACTTATGGAATAAAAGTCTGATTCGATTTCCATATTCTCATCATCTTCATGGTATCAGAGCCCAGGTCACTGTGAAAAACCCTAGCAAGCCATGGTCGCCAGCCATGAGTCCACCAAGTCGGTAACTCAAGAAGGAGAATCAGAGATAATCCCCTCTATGGGTTCGATCTCCGAGTTTGAAAATTCTTCAATTTGTCTTACCGTAGAAAAGCTGAATGGGAAGAACTACAGCGAATGGGCCCAATCCATCAAGCTGGTCATCCGAGGCAAAGGCAAACTGGGCTTTCTTACTAGCGAGATCAAACAACCATCTTCTAAGGAGGTGGCGGTCTTCCAGAAATGGCGGTCTGAGAATTCCCTCATCACCTCCTACTTGATCAACTCCATGCGACCAGCAATCGGCAAAACATACATGTTCCTGCTGACAAAAAAAGATGTGTGGGAAGTTGTTCGTGAAACCTATTCCGACGCCGAGAATGCCTCCCAAATCTTTGAGATAAAGACTCGACTGTGGCAGATGAAGCAAGGAGAAAGGGAGGTGACAGAGTACTACACGGAGATGCTGAGTTTATGGCAGGAACTGGATCTCAGCTGTGAAGAATCTTGGGAGTGCATGAGTGACAGTGTGCGATTCCAAGAAGAGGATGGAGAACGAGAGGGTGTACGAATTCTGGCTGGGCTCAATAGAGAGCTCGACGATGTGAGGAGTCGAGTCTTGGGTCACCGGCCATTACCTTCCATTCAGGAGGTATTCTCCGAAATTTGGCGTGAAGAAAGTAGGCGGAAGGTGATGATGAAGGAGAAAATTGGATCTGGCCTTGAGGCTTCAGCCCCTGTGACCCGTGGGCCTCCCACAAGATCTGGGCTAAAACAAAACAAAAAGCCATTTTATGACCATTGCAAAAAATCAGGCCATTCCAAAGATACTGGGTTTTACATGGTAAGCCTGCTGATTGGAAGCCCAAATAACCTAATAAATCTCATGGGTACCAGGGCTTGACTGAACAACAAATAGAAACAGCTTATTATACTCAGTCAGCCTCTATTGGGGTTTTAACCTTGAGCAACTTGAGAAATTATATGCTCTTTTTTCAACCTTTTAAGCCTCGGGTCAGTCTTCTACGCCTCCACCATCGGGTTCCTTAGCCCACAAAGGTACCTTTTTGACTGCTCTTAGTACTACTTCGCGTCATACTCCTTGGATTATTGATTCTGACACATCCGACCATATGACTGATACCCATCATTTATTTTCCACATATTCACTTTGTGCTGGTAACTTGAAAGTAAAAATTGCAGATGGTACTTTATCCCCAGTAGTTGGCAAGGGGAGTATTCGTATCTCTGAATTTATTACTTTGGAGTCTGTCCTACATGTTCTTAATCTATGTTGCAATCTGTTGTCTGTTAGTCGGCTAACCAACCAATCTCATTGCTCAGCTACATTTTTGTCTTCCCATTGTGTCTTTCAGGATCCATCATCAGGGAAGACGATTGGCAGTGCTAAGGAATGCGAGGGACTCTACTACTTTGATGATGCTCACATGAGTAAACAGTGTCATCCTTCTATTTGTAATTCTGCATCTAGTCCTAGGGATAGTGACCTTTTGTTATGGCACAAACGCATGGGTCATCCAAATTTTCAATATTTAAAACGTTTGTTTCCTTCACTTTGTTTGAATAAAACTCCATTGGATTTACAATGTGAAGTATGTGAACTTGCAAAACATCCTCGGACTACTTTTCTTTCATGTCCTTATAAACCATCACTGCCTTTTACTCTGATTCACAGTGACCTTTGGGGGCCTTCACATGTTCCCAATAGGACCCACACAAAATGGTTTATTACCTTTATTGATGATCATTCTTGTCTCTGTTGGGTGTATTTACTACATGATAAATCTGAAGTTAGTTATGTCTTCATGAACTTCTACACTATGATTTGCACTCAATTTCACACAAAAATCCAAATTTTTCGTACTGATAATGGCACTGAGTACTTTAATCATTCTTTGGGCCCCTATCTTCAAGACAAAGGTATTGTTCACCAGAGTTCTTGCGTTCACATCCCCCAACAAAATAGGGTTGTTGAACGGAAAAACCAACATATTCTTGAGGTAGCTTGTGCCCTACTGTTTACCTCTCAAATGAAAAATAATTTTGGGGTGATGCCATTCTAACCTCTGCATTCCTCATCAATCAAATGCCTAGTCGAATTCTCTCATTTGCAACCCCTCTCCAAAAATTCCAAGAGATCTTCCCTAATTCTTGGCTCAGTTCATCTCTCTCCCTTCGTGTTTTTGGGTCCACCGTGTTTGTCCACATTCACGCCTCCCAACGTACTAAGTTGGATCCGAGAGCCCTCAAATGTGTCTTCCTTGGTTACTCCCCTACTCAGAAGGGTTACAAATGTTATGACCCTATTTCACAGAAATTATATGTTAGTCTGGATGTCACATTTTTTGAGCATACTCCCTACTACTTGCTTCAGGGGGAGTCCTTGAGTGAAGCTCGATCCTCAAACACCGACTTCGATGTTGCGATCTTTGAGTCTACCCTTATAATATACCCTCTCCTTCTTTGTCCAACGCAGAAGGAATCTTGAACTCAGGGGGAGATGTAGGAAACCAAACAGACAGGGAACCACTTGTCTACTCAAGGAGACCTAAATCAAAGCCCGATGAGACTCTCGCATCCGAAACACCAAAAGAGTTTGAACCGGTGATAGCTCCGACTATTTATGAGCCAAAATCCAATCTTGACCAGGTAAAAAATCTTGATGACTTACCCATTGCTCTTAGAAAACAACCTCGTTCATGTACTCTCCATCCTATCTCAAAATTTGTATCTTACAATGTCTTTTCTGTCAAGTGTCATGCTTTTACGTCTAACCTTGACAGAATCCAAATTCCTAAGAATATTCAAGAAGCCTTGGAGATTCCAAAATGGAGAGAAGCAGTGATGGAAGAAATAAGGGCATTAGAAAAAAATGGAACTTGGGAGGTGATGACGTTGCCAAGGGGGAAGAAACCAATAAGCTGTAAGTGGGTGTTCACGGTGAAGTACAAGGCAGATGGCATAGTAGAGCAGTACAAAGCCCGCCTAGTTGCAAAGGGGTTCACTCAAACATATGGTAGTAACTACATCGAGACATTTGCACCAGTAGCAAAGTTGAATACTATACAAGTTCTCTTGTCCTTGGCAGCAAACCTGGATTTGCCACTCCATCAGTTTGACATCAAGAATGCCTTTCTGAATGGTGAGCTAGAGGAAGAAGTATTCATGACACTACCACCAGGATTTTACAAGGAGGGAAAAGAAACCAGAGTATGTAATTAAGAAATCTCTATATGGGCTCAAGCAATCACCAAGAGCGTTGTTTGATAGATTTGCGAAGGTAATTAAGAATCAAGGATATCAATAGGGACAGTTAGATCATACTATGTTCTTCAAACAATCCAATGATGGAAAGAAGACCATTCTAATCGTGTATGTCGATGACATCATACTCACTGGAGATAACATAAAAGAGGTGGAGAGGTTGAAGAAAATCTTAGCCACAGAGTTTGAGATAAAAAACCTAGGTCAAATGCGATATTTTCTAGGAATGGAAGTCACCAGATCCAAGAAGGGAATTAGTGTCTCTCAGAGAAAGTACGTTCTTGACCTTTTGACTGAGACTGGTATGCTTGGTTGCAAGCCAAGCAATACCTCGATTGAGGCAGGGAAAATAATGGAAGACGTTGGAAAGCCTGTGGATAGAGAGAGATATCAGAGGCTAGTAGGTAGAGTGATCTACCTATCTCACACTAGACTTGACATTGCTTTCGCTGTAAGTGTTGTCAGTCAGCATATGCATTCACCAAAGGCGAGTCACCTAGAAGCAGTGTATAAGATTCTCAGATATCTAAAAGGCTTACTAGGGCGAGGTCTATTCTTTAAGAAAAGAGACAATAAGAAGATAGAGATCTATACAGATGTAGATTGGGCAGGTTCAGCAGAAGACAGAAGATCTACTACCGGCTACTGTACTTATGTTTGGGAAAATCTAGTAACATGGAGGAGTAAGAAGCAAAATGTGGTAGTCAGAAGTAGTGTTGAAGTTGAATTCAGAGCTGTTGCACAAGGGATGTGTGAAGGGCTATGGTTACAAAAGCTTTTGGAGGAACTACATATCATAGTAGAGTTTCCCATCAAACTCTACTGCGACAACAAAGCTGTTATCAGTATTTCCTATAATCCTGTTCAGCACGACATGACTAAACATATAGAAGTGGACAGACATTTTATAAAAGAGAAAATTGAGAAAGGGATAATCTGCATGACCTATATTCCTACTAGAGAACAATTGGCAGATATATTCACTAAGGGGTTACAGAGGTCTAGCTTTGAAGAGTTTATCTGCAAGTTGGACATGATCAATATCTATAATCCAACTTTAGGGGGAGTGTTGAAATCCTGAATGATTTGAAGGGGATTTGGAGGAGATTGTGGTAAGAGATTGAGATTGAGAGATCCAATATTTGGAATGTTTAGGCTGATTATTTGGGTGTAATTTTATGTTTCTATAATTGTTCTCTTTGTTCATGTTAAATAGGGACTAAGCATGTAAAGGGTTGTAAGACTTATGGAATAAAAGTCTGATTCGATTTCCATATTCTCATCATCTTCATGGATCTTGGGGAAATTTTTGCAAGAATTTTCCCTTATTCGTACCAGAATTGAAGTTCCTAGTAATCGATGAAATCTGTGCTTCACTTGGCTCAACTTCTTTATACGAAATTATGTTCTTCTTCATCAAAGCTTCTACTGTAAGCTCTTGCAAGTTGGCACCGTCTGCAACTTGTTTTACAATCATTTGTTGAAGCATTTTGGCTGTAGGTCATAATTCTTGTTCAAGCCTCTAATGAAGCTTGAAACGAAGTACGCTTCAGTTAGATATGGATTGAGATTCAACATCAAAGACTTCAATTCCTCAAACTTCATTTTATACTGCTGGACATCAAAGACTTCAATTCCTCAAACTTCATTTTATACTGCTGGACAGAACTTTATTGCCTCAGTTTATTAAACTCTTCTCCTACATTTGTCATATTTTTGTCTCCAAATCTTGTAACAAAATCTTCTACAAAATCTGTCCAATGGTAATTGTCTTGTAACTGAATTGTACTCTAAAACCAGGAGTCTGCCACATCATTCAAGTATGCAGAGGCTAAGGGCCTGTTCTCTTTGCTGTTTTCGACCCGTTTTGAGTTTTCAATTTTTCAAAACACTGAAAATGCGTTCACTTTGCTATTTTCAAAAACGCATTTTTCAAAACGAAGAAAAATTTTGTAAAGAAAACCCAAAACAACATTTTGTTGTTTTGGGTGTTTTCAGTGAAAACTCACCCAAAACACCAAAACGCGGAAAACGCGTCTCTCCCCCCCCCCCAACCCTCTGCGCAGACCCACTTCTCCCATTTCTTCTCTCTCTCTGCTGATCGTCGACGACCACCACCGCCATCTCCATATCCGTCGTCGACCGCTTCTGCCACCGCCACTGCAACAACAGCCGTCGACCGCCCCTTATTGTAAACCCTTGAATCGCATCCGCTGTCGACCGCCCCCAGTCTCCTTTCTCTTCTCCTCTTCTTTTCTGGCCCGCCACCGCCACCGCCATCACCATCACCGCCGTCGACAACTTCCACGACCACTGCCACAAAACCTTGGGTCACGTCCGTCGTCGACCGCCCGCCGTCTTCTTTCTCCTTTCTTTTCTTCTGGCTCGCCACCACCATAGCCATCGCCATCGCCATCACCGCCGTCGATCGCTTTCGCCACTACCACCGCAACCACCTCCGTCAACCGCCCCCCAACACAAACCCTTGCAAGCCGTCCGACGTCACCGCGCCCTGCTGTCCGACATCACAGCCCCATCGCAAACCCTTCTGCAATTTGATTTTCTTTGTTTCATTTTGCTTTATTTTATTTTTTTGTTTTATTTTATTTGAGTATTAAACTAAATTAGTAATATGATTTTTTTATTAATTTTTTGAAAGATATATTTAAGATTTTGGATTATACTTATGATAAATTAATGTTATATTATTTTGTAATTTTAGTTATTTATTAATAAATGTTTAAAGTCTGTTATTAGATTTTAATGTTTATAGTATGGTATTTTTAAAGATTTTAAATTTTTTTATTCTGTTATTAGTTTTTTGTTATATTAGTTTAAATTGTTTAAATTAAATTTATTAATAAATATTTATAATTTATTTTGAATCAAATTTATTAAATAAAATATTATAAAAATAATTTTTCAAAATTACAAAGTAAACGCGTTTTCTAGTTTTCTATTTTGAGAAATAGTTTTTCAGAATGATAAAAAGAACGCGTTTTTAAAAACTTCAAAACAGACACTCAAAACACAAAACTGAAAATGAATTCAAAACTCAAAACTCAAAATTGAAACACAAAGAGAACACCACCTAAGGTTCTGCTGATCCGGTATGTGGTACAAGGTAAAGAGCTTCTCACAATGCCTAATCCACCACCTCGGATTTTGGCTTTCAGACATAGGAATGTCCAGTTTTGGCATTGGAAAATAAGGCTGATTAGGTGTTGCCCTGTGTTTCCTGCTGCCTTCGTATATCTCTTTCCTCTAAATTCTCTCCAATTACAGCAGGTTCCATCTCAAAATCCAAGGAACCAGCTGTCCTAGGAGCTGGTCCAAATCCTTGAAGGATTGGATCAGTCTTTTCTCTAGGGAGAAAATCATGAGGTATACTCACCTAAGGCATTTTAGAGAACATCATCATGAATCCATCAAATCTCGTTGTTAGGCCATCCATAGATGCCTCAAACGTCTCAAATTTCAGACCCAGTGTCTCAAACTTCTGATCAAACTTCCAATCCATTGTAAAGATTGCCTCATGGTTTCCATTGGATCCAACTTCCAGCGAATCCACACAAGATTGCAGTTCCAAGATTGTCACATTCACCTGCTGCGGCTGAGATTCGAATTGCTTCATGCGTGTACCATCAGCCATGGTGAAAAATTTCACAAGCAGAAGGAATCGAAGGCCAAGGAACAGCTTTGATACCAATTTGACAGGATCCTGAACCTGATAATGTGAATTCTCAACCAATGGCGAGAAATAGGGCAAGAAGTGGCAGGAGATAAGGCAGAAAAATAGGGAGAATTTAAGAGGAGAATATTGAGAGAGAGAGAGAATTCTGAGAGAGAAAGATCAGGAGAGAGAATTCAGAAACTGAAATTTAGTATTTTCATTGAATGAGTCTCTAAACAGATTGGTTAGCCTTATATAGCTAACCTATCAACAGCTACAACAGTAACAAATTGTAACCGATCCTCTACAACATTTATATGCTACAGCTATTATGCAAATTTAACTGCTACATCCTACTAAAATGCTAGGAACCTGACATTATGTTGGAGCATCTTATTAGTAATCCCCAAAAAATATAGGAATTACATCATGTTGGTTTGGTTAGAACTAATGTTCTGTCTTCTGATCTGGCATTATTAGTTTCCTCTTAGACTGACATCAATGTTCGGCTATTAGTTCGTCCACCTGGACGCATTCCAAACTCATGTTAGCTAATCTCTAGCTTCTTGAATTTGAGGAGGGATGTTAGAATATTTTGATAATATGGTTAGAATTTTTTTGTATACTAAAGATCTTTTATAAATATTTTTGGAATCTTTCATAGTGTTTTTTTAAATCTTTTTAGGTTAGTCACAGAACATATATATATATATATATATATGCATAATATGCATTCTACAGCGCAAGAATATGATAGCATACAATGAATTTTGATATATTCTGTCGTCTTTTTCTTCCATCTTTTCTAACGTGGTATCAAAGCTATGATCTCCTAACACTTACAATCCAAAATTGTTAAGCACTATCGAATAACACAACCTTATTAAACACGATTTAAATGAATCTAAGATTATGTAAAATCCCAATCAAAGAGTAACATAAACATTTACTTAGTCAGAAGAAGTAATAAAAATACTAAATTAATGTATATTTGTTAGTATTATAAGATGTGGTACTCAAGTATTTTTCGCAACAAATTAAAAAATCATTTCTTATTTACAAAAAAAAAAAAAAAAATCATTTCTGAAGTGTCCTATAGTCATAGATGCAACCTATTGTTTTCCTCATTACATTGTGGTTTTGGTGTCTTTGCTACTTTCTGGGGTTTGATAGAAATGTTGTACATTCAATATTCAACTTGTTTTTTTTTTTTTTTTGCTTTTAGTCTCTTGAAAAATAGAAAGGCTTGACCATTTAAATGGGAAATAGAAAATAAATGCAAATTTGGTCCCGAACTTTACTTTTTCAACTTCTATTGGTTTGAATACATGTTTTTTTAATTCATTGGTCATATTTCTTTCTTTAGATTAAAAGATTTATCGTCTTTTCCGAAGAATGTGAAGGAGGAGCTACCAACTTCTATGGCCCTATTTGGTATTGACTTTTTTATGGACCCAGCTAGCTGGAAAAACATTTCAAGGAGGGGGGGGGGGGGGAGGAGCTTGCTGTCAAGCTCATATGGTGCAGAAAATATTGTGAGGACCATTTTAGTAGATTATTTTCACTACAATTGGTGGTTAGCAGTCAGTTGCATCATATAACTGCTTCTTGGTTAGCTGTATATAAAGTTACACCAACTTGTATTAGAGAATAACAAAAATTTGAATGCAATTCTTATATTCTCTCTCTATTCATTTCTTTGTTTTTCTCTCTATTTTATCTCTATTCCTATCTCAGTTTTCTCCCTCTTTTCATTCTTCCTTCCTGTTCTACATTAGAAACCCTAGATTCAAGAACTAGGCCTTGACAATTTTGGTATTAGAGCAATCAATTCTTGGACTGCTGGTCTAGACAACTTGGATTTACCGGATTGAGATCTATGGCAGATGGAACTAGCATGAAGCAGTTGAAGGCGCAGATTAACCAGGTTAATTCCTTGGTGAGTAACCTACAGACTCAAATGGAAGCACTGGAGGTTGGATCGAGTAAGAATCAAGAAGGCATCCCGTTGTTGGAGAATAAATTGAATGCTTTGATGAAAGGCTAGGCTAAAAGACTCATTGGATATCTGCAGATGTTCTCTAAAATGCTGCAGATAAGTTTGTTGATGGACTTCCCGTTCGAAGGAAAATGCAGATCCTATTCTGGAAGGTAATGAACTTAACCCTAGACAGTCTAAATTACCCGTGATAAGAGATTGAGAATACGCATGAGAGAGAAAATATGGCAGATCGGATGTTGATAGACAGATGAAGAATAATCCTGCTAATAATCCATATAATCACAGTAATGTTCCTATGCCAAAGTTAGATATTCCTATGTTTGATGCAAGAAACCTAGGTGGTGGGTGAGACGTCAAAAATTCTTTCAATTCTATAACATATTGGATTCTCAGAAAGTTAATCTGGCTTCGGCTGATTTGAAAGCTTTAGGGTGGAATGTGTGTGGAAAGATTTTGCAGAGGAATTCTGTGACAGGTTTTGGGGATAAAAACATGACTGACAGTATTTAGGAATTTAATAAGCTGAAACAGGTTGGATCAGTGCTGGAATACCAAACAAAATTTGAGGAACTCAATTCCTTGATGATTATTACTAATCCTTCCTTGTCTGAAGCCTATTTTGTTTCTTGTTTCATTAGCGGCTTTAGCGAAGAGCTTAGGCCGACTGTAAAGATGCTGCAACCTGCAACAGTTAAGCAGGTGGCAGAAAAGGCCAAGTTATAAGAATTGTCAGCAGAGGCTCTTTTAAAGAAACGTAGAGTTGAAACTGGCCTGGCAGTATAGAAACCTCACCCATTACTAGAAATGTTAATTCTGGAACTAATAAAATGAATACTTTTCAGAAGTTTGCTCAAGGTCAGTTATTCTCAAACTCCTGTCAACCTAATGTGGCAAAAGCTTCCATTTCAGAACAGAGGAGACAATCAGGACTTTGTTATAAGTGTGGAGGAAAATATACTCCAGGGCATTATTGTAAGTGACAACTGCTGCAATTAGAGGGCAATGATGAAGGAGAGGAGGAAATAACAGAGGAAATCAAAGCTGCTGATAAAAACCTATTTGAGGATGAAGATGGGGAGATCTCGTTGCATGCCTTAAAAGGATGTTCTACTAATAAAATCATAATGGTGGAAGGGATAACAGGGAGTAGAAAATTAATGGTGTTGATTGACAGTGGTAGTACATGCAATTTTCTTGATGAAAACACTGCCAAAGACTCGCATTGCAAATTGAAGAGCACATTTCCTTTATTAGTTATTTTGGCAACCTGAAGTAAGATGCATAGCAAATCCAAATGTGTTGATTTTCATTGGGAAATGCAAGGACAATAATTTATTACCGATTTGCAGTTATTGAGGTTGTGACGTAGTTTTGGGAGTGAATTGGTGAGAACTGTCAGCTTAATAATATTTGACTCCAATAAACTGGAAGTTACCCTTGAGAAGGATGGGAAGAGATTGACTCTAATAGGCAGCCTTGATATGGGAGCTTGCAAATTGATTTATGGGAAAAAAATTTACAGAAATTCTTCAAGACTAAAATGGCTCAAGTGGCTCAATTGTTTTCAATCCATGCTGTGGAGGTAGGAGAGTCAGAAGAGGTTGAATTTATGGAGCATTGGAAACGATGGACTGCTCGCAGCAATGTGATCCAAACCTTACCAGATGCACAAGTACAACACTCAGACCCTTTGCATTCACTTTTGATTGAATTTGAGGAGTTATTTGTAGAGCCTAAAACCTTAACCCATAGCAACCATTTGACCATGCCATGCCTCTTAAACCAAAATTTGAATCCATTAACATTCATTTTTACAGATACTCTCCAATTCAGAAAACTGAAATTGGAAAACTAGTCAAAGAAATGCTTGCTAATTCCATAATCCAGACTAGCCATAGCCCATTTGCATCCCCGATCCTCCTTGTCAAAAGAAAGATGGTGCTTGGAGGTTTTGTCTCAACTACCTCAACTAAATGCCATTACCATCAAAGACAGATTTTTCATACCTATCATAGAGGGCCTCCTTGATGAATTAAGGAGAGCTACAATTTTTTACTAAACTTGATCTAAGGGCAAGATCCCATCAAATAAGAATGAAACTAGAAGACATTCCTAAAATTGCATTCCAAACCCACCAAGGCCTCTATGATTTTAAAGTCATGCCCTCCAATGCTCTCGCCATTTTTCAAGCCTTAATGAACCATGTTTTCAGTCCATATTTGAGAGACTTCATTCTTGTGTTCTTTTATGATGTTCTTGTTACTATAACTTTTGCCTAGCACCT
The DNA here is from genome assembly GCA_036245055.1 of Diospyros kaki. Taxonomy (NCBI): domain Eukaryota; kingdom Viridiplantae; phylum Streptophyta; class Magnoliopsida; order Ericales; family Ebenaceae; genus Diospyros; species Diospyros kaki. The sequence goes on from BSEG01000012.1 coordinate 4,452,325, forward strand.
TGACTACCTCGGGACCACATTTGATGTCCTTCGATTCAATCAATTGTATATTAAGAAGTTTGAATGTACCTTTGCAAAAAACATGAGTATTTGGGACACATCATTTCAGGTGAAGATCTTAGTACAGACTCGAAGAAGATTGCAGTTATGGTTGAATGGCCTAGACCAAATTCGGTCAAGTCATTATGTGGGATTTTGGGACTGACTGGCTACTATAGATGATTTATTCAACATTATGGGCTTATAAGCAAACCCTTGACTGAACTGCTTAAGCAAGATGGGTTTCAATGAAATTCCCAAGCAGAGGTAGCCTTTCTTGAATTAAAAAGGGTGTCACGCCCTAGGGTTGGGCTAGGGTTAGAAAGGAAATTGAGAAGAATATGGGGGAGAGAGAGTAGAAATGGAGGGAGAGACATAACAAAATAGAGAGAATTGAGGGAGAACAAAGGAGACCAAGAGAGAGAAGACTGAATTCAAAATATCATTCCATAGTATAATTCTCTACCTACTCTAGCCTATTTACAGGCTGTCTAACTGAAAGATACAATAGGTAAAGTAGCAAAGTATAACTCCTAACTAATATATGTAATATGCTATTACTAATATGCCCTTGGGGTCATGACAATCCCCCTTCCTTGATAGGTTTCTTGTCTCGAAGAAACGACAGCAACTAAGCTGCTATTTCTTTATCCAATTCCCATATGCTTTTCTTCTTCTTTTTCCTTTTCTAATCCCTCCACATTTAGTAACTGTCGTCTGCATTGGTGGCCTTGGTTGAATCTGTCTCCACATTTATAGCATATTCCGAGCCTTCTCCTTTGCTCCATAATAGGAGGTTTGATTGCATTAGGGTTAGTGTAAACCCTAGGAGAAAATTCCTAGATTGCAGCCTTAGGACTAACTTATGGAAACGAGCATCCTCCCACCTGGACTGCTCGAAGGTTATTGTTGTAAGTGAAGCTTCAAAAACGGCACCGTTTCTGGCAGGGGTAGGAGGGTCTTTTTGGCAACCCCCATGGCTGCCCAAAACGGCAGCGTTTTGGGCCCTGGGTGGAGGGCCAAAATGGCAACCCTTCTTGTCGTTTTGTGTGGCGTGCTGATCTCTGTCCTTTAGCCTGCCTCTCTCTCTCTCCCGATTGTCGATGCTCTGCACTCTCCTTTATACGACTCAATCTCCACCGCTTGAGTCTCCTTTATATTAGCTACAGTCACCTCGGGATGAGCAATGTAGACGGCCTCCGATTATCTGCTGCAGTTAGGGTTTGTTCTGATCACTCTTCTGTTCTCATTCTCTCTGCTTTGATGTTCTGTTTTTGTTTCATTTTCTTTGGTGTAAGCCTCTAACCTTAAATTGTGGTTATGGGGCGGAGTTAGATCTCTGAGGGATTATTTTATGTACAGTGAGAACTGAGAGTTGATTTTGGTTTGTAATCGGTGGCTATAAGATTTTTATCCCTATAGTGCAGTGATCTCCCTTTGTCGAAGCTCAACGTGGACGTAGCCCTTTTTAACGGGTGAACCACGGTAAATCTCTTTGTGTTGATATTGTTTATTTTTGTTTTATGATTGTGTATGTTTTCTGTCCATTCTTTTGTGTTAAGGTTTGGTCAGTTTTTGTTTGAGTTTATAAGGGTTGATTTAGGGTTAAGCTTCGGCTCTTCCCAACAGTGGTATCAAAGCCTTTTTTAAACTCGCAGTACCTTCAACTGAGGCTTGTCTCAGTTAGGGTTTACTGTTGTGGTGTCGTTTTGCCTTTGATTCCTAGGGTTTACTGTAAGTCTCTCGTCGGCCTATTATTTTTTGCTGAGTGAGTCTGGTCAATGTCTAGGGTCTTTAGGGTACCTTCGTGCAAAGCGAAGATGACATCAACCCGATTTGAAATCGGAACATTCGATGGTAAAAGTGATTTCGGTAGTTAGAAGAAAAAAATGAGAGTTCTGCTCTCTCATCATAAAGTGCTTATTGCACTTGAATCCAACGAAGAGAAATGGATAGCAGAACAGATCACAAGAGCTCCTGAGGTAAGGGAAGAAGCATTCAATCTTATTTTTCTGCATCTTGGTGATAGTGTGGCATGAATACCCCTCTTGAACTATGGAATAAACTTGATTCATTATACTTTGTTTTATCTGCTCCGAATTTAGTTTATTTAAAGGGTATGCTATTTAACTTTAAGATGAATGTTTCTAAATCTATGGATGAAAACATAGATGAGTTTACCAAACTTAGTTTACTGTTAAGGGGGACTGATCAAGCCCTTGGTGATACCAGTGAGGTTATGATCCTTTTAAATTCTCTGCCAGATGAATATAATGTGGTTAAACATGCCTTACAATACACTGGTATTGTACCTAATTTAGACCTTGTTGTTTCAGAGATTAAGGCAAGAGAATTAGAATTAAATTCATCTAAGAAACCAGCTAACAACTTGTTTGTTAAGGGCAAACCTGATAAGAGAAATATTATAGGAAATAGTAATCAAACTACAAGTTCAGGTCTTAAGGGTAAGGGAAAAAAGGGTAAGCAGAAGCCCAAATGGAAATGCTACCATTGTGGAAAGGAGGGTCACATAAAGAAATATTGTTATGACTTGCTAAAGAAACAAAAACAAGGGGGAGATGCATCGGTAGTTGTAAGCAGCTCCAATAACCTAGCTGAAGTTCTTACTGTTTCTAGTTCAACTGTTGCTAATGAATGGATAATGGACTCTGGTTGTTCATTCCACATGTGTCCAAACATTGAGTGGTTTCAAAATTTTAGTAACAAAGAAACAAGAACTGTTTATATGAGCAACAATCAAACTTGTGGTGTTCAAGGCATGGGTGATATATCTTTAAAAGTGCATGATAACCAGATCAAGATTCTTACAAATGTTAGATATGTGCCTGAATTAAAAAGAAACCTAATATCTCTTGGAATCTTAGATGAATTAGGTTATTCTTATAAAGCAGAGAAAGGAAATTTGTATGTCTTTAAGAATAATCACCTAATTCTCACTGGTACTAAAAAACATGGTCTATATGTTTTAAATGGTTATTCATTATTCCCTGTTAATGTTTCAACTACATGCATGACAAAAGTTGATAAGAAAGATATCTGGCACTTGAGACTTGGTCACATGAGCCAGAAAGGTCTGAAGGCTCTATCAAACTAAGGTTACCTTGACTTAGTGCCTACAGATCTTCTGAACTTCTGTGAATCATGCATCCTAAGCAAGCAACACAGGATGAGTTTCCACAAAGGGACTCACTTGGCGAAGGTATGCTTAGAGTATGTGCATGCTGATTTGTGGGTTCCCTCTCAAAAGCCTACTCTTGGTGGGAATAGGTATTTTCTATCCATTGTGGATGACTTTTTAAGGAAGGTTTGGGTCTTTCCTCTTAGAACTAAGGATCAAACTTTAGATAAATTTAAAGTATGGAAAGCCTTAGTAGAAAACCAATCTGATAAGAAGGTTAAAACTCTAAGAACTGATAATGGTTTAGAATTCTGTAATAGAGATTTTGATGAGTTTTGTGACTCTCATGCCATTGTTAGGCATAAAACCGTGAGAAACACACCACAACAAAATGGGATGGCTGAGAGAATGAACAGGATCTTGCTAGAAAAGGTTAGATGCTTTCTGTTTACAGCTGGCCTGCCTAAAACCTTTTGGGGAGAGACTCTCTCCACTGCTGCTCACCTAATAAATCGTAGCCCTTCCACTGTGCTAAACTTAAAGTGTCCTAAAGAAATATGGACAGGTAGGAAATTAAACTTTAATTACCTTAAGGTTTTTGGCTGTGAGGCATATGCCCACTAATCAATGGGAAAATTGGATCCTAGATCCATCAAGTGTGTTTTTGTGGGGTACCAAGATGGAACTAAAGGATATAGATTGTGGGATAGGAGTTCAGGTGGAGTCAAGATAATAATTAGTGGAGATGTTATATTCAATGAATCTATCTTCCCTTGTAAATCAGAAAATTTAGAAAACTATCCCACACCTAACACCCCGGATGAGTTCCCTATAATTGGTAATACCCAAAATGAGGTGGAGCAACCAGCAGATGTTCCTGATCTGCCGGTTACTTCCTCCTCAAGTGTGTCAAACCCTGAAATTGACCTACCCTCTGATCATGAGAGTGATCATGAGGAGCCACCTGTAGCCCCTGAAGGTGAGGAAGAGCAATATGACTCTCCACACCAGAACCTAAGGGACTACCAGCTGGCAAGGGACAGAAGCAGGAGGACTATAAGGCCTCCTGCAAGATACTCTTACTTGGATCTGGTTTACTGTGCCTTAGTGGCAGGTTTAGAGATAAGGAGTAGTGAGCCTACTTCCTATGAGGAGGCTGTCAGCTCCTATGACTGTTTAAAATGGAAGCAAGTTATGGACGAAGAGATGAACTCTTTGATGACAAACAATACTTGGGAACTGGTCCCAAGACCTCAGAAGTAGAAACTGGTAAAATGTAAGTGGTTGTTCAAAGTTAAAGAAGGTATGTTACCCTCTAATCCCTTAAGGTTTAAAGTTAGACTAGTAGCTAAAGGTTTTACCCAGAGGGAAGGTATTGATTATACTGAAATATTTTCTCCTGTTGTTAAATTTAAAACTATTCGAATGATGCTTGCAATAGTTGTTCAGTATAATTTAGAATTAGAACAGCTGGATGTTAAAACTGCTTTCTTACATGGGGACTTGGAAGAATCAATTTATATGGATCAGCCAGTAGGCTATGTTAATAAAAAACACCTTGATCATGTTTGTTTGTTAAAGAAATTCTTGTATGGGTTAAAACAATCCCCACGTCAATGATATAAAAAATTTGACAATTTTGCAACTGGGATTGGTTTTAACAGAAGTGAATATGACAATTGCTTCTATTTTATGTTATCTGATACTCTTGTTTACTTGTTGTTGTATGTTGATGACATTTTATTAATTAGCAAGTCTAAGTCTAAAATTTGTGAGTTAAAATCTCTGTTAAATACCAACTTCGATATGAAAGACTTAGAACCTGCTAGAAGAATTTTAGGAATGATTATTGAAAGGGATAGGAACAATTCTTGTTTGAAAATTCACCAACATGATTATTTGTTGAAATCTGTTCAAAAGTTTGGCATGACTGGTTGTAAATCAGTAAATGTTCCCTTGGCTGGTCACTTCATTTTGTCTAAAAAACAATGTCCAATATCTGATTATGAAATGCTTAAAATGGAAAAAATCCCATATGCCAATGTCATTGGAATCGTAATGTACTCAATGATTAGTACTAGGCCTGATTTAGCATTTTCAATTTCTCTACTTAGTAGATTCATGTCTAATCCTGGTAAAATTCATTGGGAAGCATTAAAGTATGTGCTACGGTACATTAATGGCTCTGCTGATATTGGGTTAATTTATAAAATGAATTGTGATGTTTTTAATCTTGTTGGATATGTGGACTCTGATTTTGCTGGTGAGAGGGACTCTCGAAAATCTACAACTTCTTTCTTCTTTACCCTAGGAGGGAACTGCATCAGTTGGAAGTCTCAGTTGCAACCTTTGGTTGCACTATCTTCCACTGAGGCAGAATATGTGGTAGTCACTGATGCCTTCAAAGAACCCATCTGGCTCCAAGGTTTGTTAAAAGAGATTCATATGTTGCAAGGTAAGGTTGTAGTATTTTCTGATAGTCAGAGTGCCATACATCTATGTAAGAACCCTGTATATCACGAGAGAAACAAACATGTAGATGTAAAGTTTCATTTTGTAAGGGACCAAGTAGCCAAAGAAAATGTACTTATCCAAAAGGTCCCAACAGAAGACAACCCAGCTGATATGGGGACAAAAATTGTGACTGCAGCCAAGTTCAAACACTGTTTGGACTTGCTGCATGTCACAGTTGGTTGAAAGACCAAACATCCTGAGTGATGATGGCATAGGTTGTAGCTTGCTACATTGTTAGTGGATTGTCCTTTTAATGATTGAAGCTTCAAGGTGGAGATTGTTGTAGGTGAAGCTTAAAAAACGACACCGTTTCTGGCAAGGGTAGGAGGGTCTTTTTAGGAACCCCTATGGCTGCCCAAAACGGCAGCGTTTTGGGTCCTGGGTGGAGGGCCAAAACGGAAACCCCTCTTGCCGTTTTGTGTGGCGTGCTGATCTTTGTCCTTTAGCCTACCTCTCATTCTCTCCCGATCGTCAATGCTCTGCACTCTCCTTTATACGACTCGATCTCCACCGCTTGAGTCTCCTTTATATCAGCTACAGTCACCTTGGGATGAGTAATGTAGATGGCCTCCGATTATCTGCTGTAGTTAGGGTTTGTTCTGATCACTCTTCTGTTCTCATTCTCTCTGCTTCGATGTTCTGTTTTTGTTTCATTTTCTTTGGTGTAAGCCTCTAACCTTAAATTGTGGTTATGGGGCGGAGTTAGATCTCTGAGGGATTATTTTATGTACAATCAGAACAGAGAGTTGATTTTGGTTTGTAATCAGTGGCTGTAAGATTTTTATCCCTATAGTGCAGTGATCTCCCTTTGTCGGAGCTCAACGTGGACGTAGCCCTTTTTAACGGGTGAACCACGGTAAATCTCTTTGTGTTAATATTGTTTATTTTTGTTTTATGATTGTGTATGTTTTCTGTCCATTCTTTTGTGTTAAGGTTTGGTCAGTTTTTGTTTGAGTTTATAAGGGTTGATTTAGGGTTAAGCTTCGGCTCTTCCCAACAGTTAACTTTTTGTTAAAAGTTCGTGCTTTTTGAAAATAGCTTCTTATGCAAGCTCTTGTAGTCTTACCTTCTCCGTGGCATGCTTCACTATCTGAAGTTGCTTCATCTTGACAATCGGCCTTAATTCACCCTTGAGGCAACTAATGAAACTGGAGACAAAATACTGTTCTGGTAGGGCAAGTAGTGAAGTCTATATTACTGATCTTAATTCTTCAAACTGATTTTGGTACTCTTACCACTGATCCTTCTTGCCTTAAACTTGTTAAACTCTTCAACCACGTTAGTCATGGATTCCTCACAAAAAACGATCACATAGATCATCTACAAAGTTAGTCCAATTAACCTCATATCTCCTTGTTTTGATCCATCCTTGGTACCAAGAGTTAGCAATTTTATTAAGATAGGTTGCTGCCTGATTGATCTTCTACCTTTTTGTGATATTGTAAAATTGAAAAAATCTCTCACACTTGCGAATCCACCATCTCAGTTTCAATCTCTAAAAAATTGGTATCTCCAATCTTGGCATGAGAATGTAATTAGAAGTATGAGAAGGGCCTTTTACCGGGATTGCTAGTTCCAGGATCGGTAACTCCTTGGCCTTCTGCATTCCCGAAACTCTAGGGAGAATGCCATCACCAAGCAGAATTGGATTGGAGACAGATCTCGGTGGGAATTCCGATGACAAATTGTTAAAAGTTTACCTCAAGTAAGCCTAGGATCAGTAAAGGCAGTCAAAGGAGTCAAGCGACTAAGTATAGATAGGTGGTTTTACACCAAAGTGTAATTTGATTTAAGTTGGGGGGTTAAAACTGGTAATATAAAAACTTGGTTATTTGTATAGGGTGGTTCACCCCTTAGTCTATAAATAAGAGGGCAGGGTTAGTCGTTTGAGGCATGTTATGAGCGAGTGCAATTCTATTATTGAGAGAAAAGGCTAGAGAATTGGTAGTCCTTTGTAATCTTGGGAAAGACCAAGATTGTACTCAGGTTCAAGGTTGTTGTACTGATTGATTCCTAATAAAGAAAGGCTACTCTCGGAGTGGTTCAAAGGTTGGATGTAAGATCATTCCAAGGAATGATCTGAACCAAGATAAACCGGTGTTCTTGTGTGGTTTACGTTACTTTTCTTATTGTTTTAAATCTATTTCTGATCTTATACTTTTTGTTCTTGTTATGTCCTGAGTTGAGGGGTGAATTCGTGTAATTTGTGTGTGCAAGTAAGTTTCAATCTGTCTAAATTGCTATTCCAATGCTCCCTGGTTTCACAACTTGGTATTAGAGCACGATAATAGGATCAAGAAAAGCCAAGATTTCATTAAGAGTCATATTTCAGTCATAGAAATGGCTTCGAATGTGTCCGCCACTAGGTTTGACATAGAAAAATTTGATGGCTAGAATGATTTTGGATTATGGAAAATGAAAATGAGGGCTTTGTTAGGGAATTTAGGACTAGAATAAGCATTAGATGGGGAAACTAAGATGCCTGCCACCTATTATGTTGAAAAGAAGAAAGAAATCATAAAAAAGCCTTTTAATACACTAATTTTGAGTCTTAGTGATAAGGTGTTGCGAGAAGTCTCCACAATGAAGACAACAGCAAAACTATGGCTTAAACTAGAGAGTCTATACATGACTAAAACTCTGTCTAGTAGATTGTATTTAAAAGCTGTTCTCTTTACTATTTTCAACCCGTTTTGAGTTTTCAATTTTTCAAAACACTGAAAACCTGTTCTCTTTGTTATTTTCAAAAACGCATTTTCGAGGAAAAATTTGTGTTGTTTTGGGTGTTTTCAGTGAAAACACACCCAAAACACAAAAACATGGGAAACGGTTGCACACACCCCCCCCCCAACCCCCACCCCCCAGCAACCCTCCAATCTCGCATATCTCCTCTCTCTCTCTCTCTCTCTCCCTCTCTCAAGCCTTGGCCAAAACACTGCGACTGCCCCCGCCACCTTCTCCTTCACCGCCCCCTCCTTTCCAGACTCCCTCTCTTCCTTGTCGGCCATTGCAGCGCCTGCCACCGCACGTCGTTCGCCTACGTCGTTATCCCTTTTAGATCCGTCGCGCCTCGCCGTTCTTTCTTCCAGATCTGCCATACACGCCTGCCACTGTCCCGCCATGCCCAGATCCGCCATCGCTTGTCGTTTCTTCCTCCTACCCTTCCATTTCTTCCTTCTTTCTTCAGCCATTTCTTCGTCTGCCATCGCCCTCTCTCCACTCCCAGTTTTTTGTTTTAATTTTTCTTTTTAATTATATTTTTAAAATTTTGAATAAATCAATATCTTGTTATTTTATGATTTATTATTATTTTTAATATTTATGTTATGGGTAATTTAAATCTCAAAATTAATGTCAAAAATAATTTATAATTTCAAAACAGACTCAGTTATAGTTAGATTATAATTTTAAATATAATTTATAATTTCAAAATATAATCTCAAAATAATTTATAATTTTATTGTATTATATATGGTTAGATTATCAGTTATTGTTGTGTTATATTTTAAATTTTTTAATTAAATTTATAATTTATTAATAAATATTCATAACTTTGAATCAAATTTATTAAATAAAATATTATAAAATAATTTTTCTCAAAATTTCAAAGTAAACGTGTTTTCTAGTTTTCTATTTTAAGAAATAGTTTTTCAAAATAACAAAAATAACACGTTTTCAAAAATCTCAAACCAAACACTCAAAACTCAAAACTCAAAATGAATTCAAAACTCAAAACTCAAAACTCAAAACTGAAACACAAAAACTGCAAAAACACATAGATGATGTTGAGTTGTATATAGAGATAGTAAGCATGATGTCATGTCTTATGTCATGATGATGTCATGATAGTTGTATATGTATGTGTTCCATCTCTTAGTTTGTAACTAATAGAGGTACTCTTCAAATCATCTCTCTTTCTCTAAATTCTCACATGGTATAAGACCCACTGGTGAGAAAATCATAAGCCATCGCTGTGTATCCTTCTCCAACGGCTTTCAAACACTAAACTTCTTTACTTCTTTTCTCTTTCCTCGCCGCCTCTGTCAAGACCAAACCTCCATTGTCCGACCATCATTTGTCAGCACCACTGCCACTGTTAAAAGAAAGAATCAAACATAATTCCAATCTTATTATTTTGTAATCATAGAGTACAACATATATATATGTCAAGTAACCTTAATAAGCTGCTTTTTAATGAGAGAGCTTCCTAAACTACTTGTAGGAAATATGAACAATAAGGAAAGATCTTACAGAGATAAAATACAATAAAATACAAGGAAACAAATCAAAACAAGAATACAAGGAAACAAATCAGAATAAAAACATGTAATCAGCAAAAAGCAAGTAGGAAAGAACAATCCATTTGTTAACTTCTAACACTCCCCCTCAAGATGGAGAGTGTATATCATGCATTCTCATCTTGCTTAATATTTTGTGGAAAATGAGACTCGATAAGCCTTTAGTTAGGATATCTGCTAGCTGCCCTCCAGTAGGAACAAAGGGGGTGCAGATCAGTCCGCTTTCAAGCTTCTCCTTGATAAAATGCCTATCAACCTCAACATGCTTGGTCCTATCATGTTGAATTGGGTTGTGAGCTATACTTATGGAAGATTTGTTGTCCCAATAAAGTTTTATAGGTATTGCCCACTGAATTTTCAAATCTGTTAGAATGATCTTCAGCCAAAGAAGTTCACAAATGTCTAAGGCCATAGATCTGAACTCAGTTTCAGCACTTAACCTTGCTACCACACTGTTTTTTGCTCCTCCAAGTAATCAAATTTCCACCCAAAAATGTACAATAGCCTGAGGTGGATATCCTATCTATAAGTGACCCAGCATAGTCAGCATCCATGAATACCTCTAAGGACAAGTTGTTGGCCCTTTTAAATAGCACACCCTTACCTAGCGATCCCTTAAGGTAGTGGAGAATTCTGTGCATAGCCTTGAGGTGGTTTTCTCTAGGATCATGCATAAATTAGCTAGCCACACTCACAACATAGGCTATCTTGGGCCTAGTGTGAGACAAATAAATAAGCCTCCCTCCCAGCCATTGATAGGCCCCCTTATCCATTGCCCCTGCTTTAGAATCAACCCCAATTCTATGGTTTGGTTCAATAGGTGTCTTAGCTACCCTGTTGCCAAGCATTCTTGTTTCAGTTAAAAGGTCTAGCACATATTTATGCTGGGAAATAAAGATTCCGGCCTTAGACCGAGCTACCTCAATACCAAGAAAGTATTTTAACTTTCCTACCTCTTTGATCTTAAACTCTTTTGCCAAACAGCCCCTCAAATGTTCCATTCCTTCTTTATCATCCCCGGTAACTATAATGTCATTAACATACACTAAAAGTGTTGTTATCCTTCATGAAATTGAATGATGAATAAACAAAGTATGATCACCTTGAGTTTGCTTGTAGCCTAATCCAAGCATAACTTTAGCAAATCTTTCAAACTAGGCTCTAGGGGACTATTTCAGCCCATAGAGAGCCTTTTTAAGCCTGCATACAATATTTTCCTCTCTTGTTTGCAACCCAAACTCGGGTGGAACTTCCATATAAATTTCTTCTTCCAACTCCCCATGTAAAAAAACATTTTTTAAATCAAATTGGTACAATGGCCAATCATACATAACTGCTAAGGATAACAACACTTGAACAGTGTTCATCTTAGCTACAGGAGCAAAGGTGTCCAGGTAGTCTACTCTATATGTTTGGGTATACCCCTTAGCCACTAGTCTTGCCTTGTACCTTTATAGAGTCTCATCAGATTTGTACTTCGCCGTAAACACCCACTTACTTCCCACAGGCTGCTTCCCTTTTGGTAATTCCATCATGGCTACTCTATATGTTTGGGTATACCCCTTAACCACTAGTCTTGCCTTGTACCTTTATAGAGTCTCATCAGATTTGTACTTCGCCGTAAACACCCACTTACTTCCCACAGGCTGCTTCCCTTTTGGTAATTCCATCATAGCATCCTTCCAACTCTCATTATTTAATGCTTTAGACAGAGTTTTTGATATAGGAATGGAATTGAGGTTGGTCAAGAAAGTATTATGGGCAGGAGATAAGTGAGTAGGTCATAAACAAATGAATAGGATGTTTTGTGCAAGTGTGAGTCCTCTTCTTGAGGGCAATAGGAATATCCAAGTCATTAGGTTTAGGTTCATCTTGAGTACAAGGAATTGAGTTAGGTTCGGGTGCAGCCTAGTTAACGGACAGAATAGGCTAAGGAGGGGATGAATCAGGTTCAATGTTGATATTACAGGAATCTAGATTTGGGTTAGATGATTCAGCCTGCATAGGGTTATGAGCCATAGTCTTTCTCCTTGTATACACCTTTAGTGGACTTGTATAAGGTTGGGGTGTTTCCCTGTGTATCACATTTAGAGAATCCCTTAAGATGTTTTTCGGCTGAGATGAAGAATCCTTTTGAGGAAGGTTTGTAGAGAAGGGGAAGGAATACTTCTCTATTTGGTTCCTCCAAAAATTCAGTCTTCCCCTTAGGGTAAGAATTTCTAAAGTACGGATTTTCCTCTACAAAACTAACATCAGATAAGACAAAGAAACATTTAGATAGATGATGGAAACATTTATATCCTTTTTGGGTGGAGGAATACCCAATAAAGATACACTTAAGGGCTCTAGGATCTAACTTACTTCTATGAGGTGAGTGATTATGAATAAAAACCACATAACCCAAACACTTTAGGACTAATTCCATTAGAGGGCTTGAAATCTGGAAAAGTTTTAGAAAGAAGTTGAATTGGACTGTTGGAATTGAGACTCCTAGAGGAAAGTCTATTAATAAGATAAGTTGTTGTCAAGGTTGCTTCTCCCCAATAATGTTTAGGAATATTATTGTGGAATAGCAAGACCCTGGTAACAGCTAGTAAATGCCCATTTTTCCTCTCAGCTACCCCATTTTGCTGAGGGGTATACACATATGAGGACTCATGAATTATATCCTTTTGTTTAAAGAAACCATACAAAGTTTGATTGAAGAAATCCTTAGCATTATCTGTCCTCAACTCTTTTGATTTCAGCCCCAAATTGAGTTTTGATCATATTACAAAAATTGGGAGAGATGGTGCACACTTGTGATTTGGACTTTGAAAGATAAATCCAAGTCACTTGTGTACAGTCATCAACAAACACCATAAAACATTTAGCTCCAGATAAATTTAGGACTGGAGAGGGACTCCATATGTCACTATGGATCAAGTTAAAAGGATGAGAATTTTTTTTAGTAGTGAGAGGAAATCAGTGTTCGAAAATTTAGCCTAGGCGGTCGCCTAGGCGCTGAGCGGCCACCGGTCGTGGCGATTTAGGGCTACTCAGCAGCCCTGTGCGCCATGCCTGACTAATCGGGCCGCGGCGCCGCCTAGGTGGACCAAGCAGTGCCTAACCGCCTGGGTTGCGTGCGGCCTAGGCCACCTAGGTCGTGCGAGTCTTGGGCCGACCTTATTTCCCCCCCTTTCTCTATTTCATCTTTCCCTTTCTCTCTCTAGTTGTTCATCGCGGCTCCTTTCTCTCTCTCTCTCTCTCTCTCTCTCTCTCTCGCCTTCAATCTCCTCTTGGTTGTTCGCCGCCGCCATCGATCTCTTCTCTTGGTTCTACTCTCTCGTTGCCGCCGACCTCACCTGTTGGTCGTTCTCTCTCGTCGCCGATCACGTCTTGCTGCGGTATGTATCCAACTATCTATCTTCCTCTGCCAACGCAAGCTTGCGTTGTTGCTGCGTTGCTACTTGTTGCAGCAACAAGCAACAACGCAAAGCTGCTCGTTGCTGACAAGCAACTTGCTTTGTTGCAGCAAGCAACAACAACGCAAGCTTGCTGCTTTAACAAGCAGCAAGTTGCTGCAGCAGCTGTTGATTTCATTAGATGGCTTTTAATTAAATTTCAATGTCAATTATTCAATACTTAGGGAAAATAAAGAAAACAGGAAGTGAAATGAATGATTCAGATATGACTAGAAGTACGGGAGCATCGTCCGAGGCCTCCTCAATTCTTAAAAGGAAGTCAAATGATGTCGGATGGGAATATGGAGTGTTAATTGATCCGAAGAATATGGATAAAATTAAATGTAAGTTGTGTGGTAAAATTATGTCTGGAGGTGTTTACAGAGTAAAAGAACACATTGGCCACATTTCTGGAAATGTTTCTGCATGTCCAAAATCTTCTTCGATTGATCAAGCCAAATGTAAGAATGCTATTGCCGAGGCAAAGAATAAGAGGAAAAATAAGAAGAAGGTGGAAGATTTGATGAGATCAACTGTTAATATCTCTGAAAAAGTGGAAGGGGATGATGAAGATGAATTGCAAGAGTTAGGTAGCAGAAAAACGTCTCATACTCTTGGCCTTATGGATAAGTTTGCTAGCTCCATCAGCCCTTAAACTTGTTTGAGTGTGAGAACACAGTCTATTCGTGAATACTGTGCTAGATGGGTGTATGAAGCTGGTATACCTTTCAATGCTATTGACAATGATAGCTTCAAATTGTTTGTTGAAGCGGTTGGTCAATTTGGGCCGGGCTTCAAACCTCCCAGTCAATACCAATTGAAGGAACCACTATTAAAGGGGGAAGTTGACAAAATAAAAGAGTTATTGAAGAAGCATGAAGAAGAGTGGGCACGAACTAGGTGCTCCATTATGACAGATGCTTGGACAGATAGAAAAAGAAGGAGCATCATGAACCTATGTATTAATTCTAATGCAGGTATTGCTTTCCTTTCTTCTAGAGAGTCTTCAGATGAAGCACATACAAGTGAACTTATCTTTGAGTATGTGGATAAGTGCATTGAGCAAGTTGGACCACAAAACGTCATCCAAGTAGTAACCGACAATGCTACCAATAATATGGGAGCGGCAAAATTATTGAAGGTGAAGAGGCCAAATATCTTTTGGACCTCATGTGCTACTCATACCATCAATTTGATGTTTGAAAGTATTGGAAAATTGTCAAAGTATAAGAAAGTCATTGATCAGGCTAAGAGTTTCACAATCTTCATTTATGCACACCATAAGACCTTGTCCTTAATGAGGTCATTTACAAAGAAGAGGGATATAGTGAGACCAGGAGTCACTAGATTCGCTTCTGCTTTCTTGACTTTACAGAGTTTGATAGAGAAAAAGGCCTAACTGAGGGCAATGTTTACCAGCTCTGAATGGGGGGAGTGCAAATGGTCGAAGATTGTTAAAGAGAAAGCAGCCTATGCTACTGTGATGAGTATTGCCTTTTGGAATGGTGTGACTATATGCCTTAAGGTTTTTGCACCTTTGGTGAAGGTGCTTCGAATTGTTAATGCGGATAGAAAGCCTTCTATGGGTTTTTTATGTGGAGAGATTAAGCAAGCAAAGGAAGATATTAACGAAGCCTTAAATAATCTTGAAAAGAACTATAAGCCTATTATGGAGATTATTGAAGCAAGGGTAAAAGATAGGCTAGATAGTCCACTACATTTTGCAGCTTACCTTTTGAATCCCTACTACTTTTTCAAGGATATGGATATACAACTTGATAATGAAGTGATGGATGGGCTTTTTAACTGTGTGGAGATGTTTTATCATTATGATGGTGAATTGCAAGGCCATGTTATCAATGTTGAGTTGCCAAAGTATACTCGTAAAGATGGAGCTTTTGGAAAATCGTGGGCAACTCAAGGGTGTGCGAAAAATGATGATAATTATAATCCAGGTATAAAATTCCTTTAACCTTTCTATTGTGTATTAGTGTATAAATTAAATTTGTTTACATTATACTTGTTTGACCTATGTAGTTACATGGTGGATAACTTATGGAAATCAAACTCCAAACTTGCAACGAATGGCGGGAAAGATTCTCTCGTTAACCACTAGTTCATCTGGTTGTGAAAGAAATTGGAGCACTTTTGAAGGGGTTAGTGTATATATGAATTATATTTATTTACTATCAATTAGTTATCCTTATTCAGTTATCATTTATATTGATATTGCTTTTATTTTATTTATGTAGATACATACGAAGAAAAGAAATAGACTAGACGTGAATTGATTGAACAATCTAGTCTATGTTCAATTTAATGCGAAATTAATGAACAAGCACAAAAGGGAGAAGGAAAGAAATATTGATGTGCTACTTGCTAGTGATGCTAGTAATGCACAAGGATTGGATCGTTGATGGAGAAGATGATGAAGAAGTTGAGCCTGGTACGGGGCTCACTTGGGACGTGGTTGGTGAAGCATCGGGAGCAGACGAGATGCTTTAAACTCGAAGAAGATCTAGGATGAGAGAGCTTCATGAAGATGATTTTCAATCAGAAGAAGAAGATAAGCAAGAAATCAATGAATTTGATTTTGAGTCCGATGAAGATCGTGTATTGGAATAATATGGAGAGGAAAAAGACCAATTAGATAGTTAGACTTAGATTCTTCGGATATGGTTTATGTTGTATTACTGTTATTGTTGTTTCTACCTTCTTGAACTTATAACTAATATAATAGTTTATTTTCTGAGTCTTAATTCCATTATTTCACTTGTCTTTTCAACATTGATTTACATGAAAATAATATCAAATTACATCAAAAGGTTTTTAGAAAAAAAAAATATCATTTTTCCTAGTTGCCGCTTAGGCCCCGCCTAGGCCCCCTAGGCGCCTAGTGCGTTTTTGAACACTGGAGGAAATGAAACCCTTTTGTGTTTAGCAAACTCACAAACATCACATTGGAAATTCCTAACATCTACTCCCTTGAACAAAAAGGGATACATAACCTAGAGAACTTTAAAAGATGGATGTTCTAAACGAAAATGGTGAAGCCAAATTACATCCTTATTTGGTTTAGTTAAAAGTGATACAACAGGAAAATATTGCTCCCTCTTACTATGCCCACTAAGATCTTCAAGATGATAGAGACCATCTTTTACCCTAGCACGCCTAATCATCTTCCTCGATTCCTTTTCCTGAAGCTCACAAAAGGAAGGATAGAATATGACACGACAGTTAGCATCATGGGTCAACTTTTGAATAGAAACCAGGTTTGTGCAAAGATTAGGGACATGTAAGACATCTTTTAGAGTTAGGTTTTTGTCAATGAGAACGTCCCCTTGGCCTACCACAGTTGTTAAGGATCCATCAATTAACACAATTTTCTTGGTACTAGGACATGGTTTATAGGATAAAAATTGAGTAGAAGAGGGTGTCATATGGTTAGTTGCCCCGGAGTCAAGGATCCAAGAGTGTTCAAGAGCTATGTCTGAAGCATGTAAATTAAATGAGGTAGAAGTTATACCTGCGAAGGCTAAGTTAGATGAACTTGTGCTTGCACCTAGTCCTTTTTCAAGAGATCCCAACAAGCTCCTTAGCTAATCTATTTCATCCTTACTCAATTCCATTGGATCAGCCTGGTCTGCAGCCTCACCATCTGCAGTTTGTTGGCTTCTTACTGCATAAGTCTACCCCTTTGATTACCCTCCTTTAGCTGGCTTACCATGAAGTTTCCAGCACCTATCAATCGTATGCTTGGGCTTCTTGCAGTAGGTACACTATAGGTTGTCCTTATTGGTGGTTTTAGCTGGATCTGGAGTCTTTCTTTCCACCCTTGCCAATTTCTCCTGAGTAAGACCTTTTAGAGTCAATAAGGCTGAGTTTTCCATAGGTTGTACCTCTAGCATTACTCCTCTTCTACATTCCTCATCCCTGACTATTGAATTTGCCTCATTTAACGAAGGTAACTTAGACTTACCAAGGATTTGGACCCTCACTGCATTGTATTCTATATTAAGGTCTGCAAGGAAGTCATAAGTTCTCTCCTTTTCCACAAACTTCTTTTGAATAGAAGCATCCTCACTACACTTTATTTGGATGCACTGATAGTGATTCAACTCTTGCCACAAAGTTTGTAATAAATTTGCATACTCAGTTATAGTCTGAGTCCCTTGTTTAGTGACTGCCACTTTAGACCTAATTTTATAAATTTGGGCAGCATCATTTACCTTAGAATATGTGATATTCACAGATTCCCAGATCTCCTTAGCAATGGAAAGAAACATCACTGTGTCACTAATTTCTAGAATCATCGAGTTCCAGAGCTAGGACATTACCAGTGAGTTTAGCTCATCCCATGAGGCATATGCGAGATCATCCTTCTTTGGTCCAGTTCCGAGCAAATGACTTAGCTTCCCCTTGCCTTTAAGGAATGTCCTAATTAGTTGAGACCACTTGAGATAACTTTTACCATTCAATCTATATGCAGCTTGTATATTCTGCAACTCCCCATCGGTGATTCTTTCGGTGACACCACCGTTACTGGAACTATCCGAGAAAGGGACCTCATTGGTACTCCCAGATTAAAAAGTTTCGGTCATGGCTCTAGGTTATGAGATAAGATTGGAATGAAGGATAAAGGAGATTTTAGCTTTTAAATAACCGAGAAAGGATGAACTTGAATCAAAGAGAATTCTGATCTCAAGCAGTCGTAAAAAAACGATTGGATCGTGTTATGGCTCTAATATCATGTTAAAAGAAAGAACCAAACAAAATTCCAATCTTATTATTTTGTAATCGTAGAGTACAACATATATACATGTCAAGTAACCTTAATAGGACGCTTTCTAATGAGAGAAAGCTTCCTAAACCATAGGAAATATGAACAATAAGGAAAGATCTTACAAAGATAAAATACTATAAAAGACAAGGAAACAAATCAAAGCAAGAATATAAGGAAACAAATCAGAATAAAAACATCATGTAATTAGCAAGAAAGCAAGTAGGAAAGAATCCACCATAGGAAAGAACAATCCATTCGTTGACTTCTAACAGCCACCATAGTGTTTGTCGTCATTAGATCGGCCCAATCTTAGCGACCCATTGCCATTGGTCGCCTCATGTGCCGCCATGCACCACCCAATAGATCTGCCAGATCTGAACCATCGGCACCTATCAGCTCACTTTTTGGCCACCATCTACTCGTGCCACCACCGCTGTTGCATCGCCGGCCTCGGATCAACCTAGCCTTAGAGCCCTATTGCTGTTGGCCGCCGCACACGCTTCCACTCGTCGCCCAACAGATCTTCCAGATCTGAACCATCAACAAGTGCACCCATTTTTCGGCCATCACACCCACTTTTCCCCGCCTTCATTGCATCGCTGGCCTCGGAGCCCCATTGCTGTCGGCTGCCTCACACGCCGCCCAATAGATCTATGTGTTTAGACATTTTTTCCCCAATTTCTCTCTCTGGTGCTCCGATTGAGGCACCATCACCACCATTAGACTCGTCTCCCTAAGTCCCTCCAGATCCTTGTGGTTTTGTGGCCGCCATCCACTACCACCGGCTGTCGCCGTCCATCTTTGTCAGTGCACTAGCAAGTCTGTTGTCACTGCTCACTGCTCCTTCCAGATCTAATTTGCAGTCCTCGACATGCCTAACCTCTCACATCAGACATGTGGTGTGTCCATTTCAACATCCTCTCAACCCTTTACCCTTTCCAACATAGGGACTCCTGTTATCACCTTCGACAAGTTGATAGAATCTGTCAACTATCTCTCATGGACAGCGTCTATCAAACTGTGGTTCAAGGGGTAGAGACAAGAAGATCATCTCACCACGAAGGCAAAGGATGTCAACCCAGCCAACAAAGCTAGATGGGAACAACTTGATGCTCAATTGTGTAATATTCTGTGGAATTCCATTGATCGCTCTGTTTTGCAGCTATTTCGGCCGTTTGAAACCTATTATGAGGTTTAGACAGAAGCCACTGAATCTTATACCAACGACATTCAATGTCTCTACACAGTTATCCACACTATCAAGAACATCCAACAGGGCCACTCTATGGAATCCTATCTGGGTCAGATGCATTCTCTCATGCAGGAGTTTGAAGCTCTTCTTCCATCTTTGATTCCAAAGTCGCTCATGATTCTCAGCGGGGAAAACTGATCATGGTCCTTACTTTATCCAGTCTTAAGCCTGAGTTCGAGCCTGTCCGCCATCAGATCTCGACTTGGTCCATTAACCCTATTATGAAAGATACATATAAAAGATTGATCAATATAACTAGTAGTTCTTCCTCTATTGGTACTTTTATATGTACCCCTCCCGAGGCCTCTACTCTTGTGTCTCAAACTCTAGGCAGTAATCAGGGCTGGTCTGGTAGCTGTTCTCGCCCTCACTGCAACTTTTGTAAAAAGAAGGGGTAAGTGTTGGAAGAAGCATGGTTAATGAACTGCCCCTCTTGCATCTCAAACATCCTAAGGGGCCCATATTGCCCAGAGTGCCCCTAATCCAGCATCAGGCCCTCCTATGGTAACCTTACCTGCTACTGATTATGAGGCTTTCTTAAAATTCTAGGCGTCTTAGCCATTTATTGGTCATCCCATGGCTTGTGTTACTCAAAAGCCCTTCTGTTGGGCCTTGGATTTTGGACTTTGACGCCACCGATCACATTTGTGGTAATAAGGATCTTTTCTCTACCCTTACCTTTTATGAACATTTGTTAACTATCACTCTTGCAGATGGCACCAAAATGCCAGTTAAAGGGATAGGGAAAACCTCTCCTACCTCCTCTATTCCTTTAAATTATGTCCTTTATGTCCCATGTAGTCTTTTTAATTTGCTTTCTATTAGTCATCTTACTAGAGAACTAAACTGTCATGAACCTAGGGTTCATGACAGGCTGAAATGGACAATCGGAAAGATCCGATTGAATTAAAGTCAAGGGCAGAATGTATTAGGAGAAGAATTGAAGAAGAATCGGGGGAGAATGACAGAAGAACGAGAGAGAGAGATTAGAGAGAAATCTTGGAAGAGAATTGAGAATTTCAATATCAAAATCAGAATGTCTTCTCCCATGGAATGGGATGAATACATTTAGGTTTTGCTTGGCATGGGTGTGGATGCAGCAGATCATCCCCCCCTCCAGCAGTTACAACAAACTATTTTGTCCTTTTCCTAAGGCCTCACATGCGGCCTTTCTAATTCTAACAGAATTGATAGCTAGAATATAGGTGCAACAATTAAAGTAAAAGAAATACATCATAGCTATTCTAATTAACTCTTGGGTTGTGACAATTCCCTCTCCTTGAAAAGTTTCTTGTTCCCAAGAAACTAATTACAACTGAGCTATTGTTTCTTCATCCAATGCTCGCTTTCTCCATCAGTTTAATTCTTCTTTCTTTCTTTCTCCTTCTAGGCTTCTTCTTCTTCGTTATTAGGTTTACAAGATCAAATCCAAGCATAAATTGGTCCAGAATTTCAGTAGAGAAAATTTCATCACCGTCCAATACAAGTAAGAAGGGCAGATTTACAACCATTGTTGTTGTTACTATATCCCCATTCAACCCACAGCCATGTTTTGCTGCAAAAATATCAACAGTAGCGTCAAAATGCAGCAATGGAGGTTTGTATTCTTTCCTTGAATACTCATACCAAGGCTGTTTGTGAGCATTAACATTAGGAGATGCTGCAACTTCACTTCCAGCCAATGAATTCTCAATGATTGACACCTGGCCAAGTGTCTTAGCACTAGTAAGAGTGCTTGAGAGACTGTCAATCGATTGAGTGTCATCCTCCAATCCCTTTTCCTCACTTTTTTCTTTCTCCTCCTCTTCTTCCTCTTCCCTTTCTTCCTTAAAGTTGGGCTGCTCCTATTGCAAAATCCCAAAAACATCACCATTGAGAACTTCTTTTCCCTTTTGTTGGCTGCAATTCCCCTCTATTTGGACTTCTTTTTTAGCAATATTAGATGATCCCTCTGCATTGGCTGCCCTATCAATCTGTTCATTACAAGTTCCCTTTGAAGGATGTAATCCATCACCAATATTATCTCTGATGCTACCAACATCCTTCTTGATATTGCTGCCTAATTCAAAGTACCCAAGCACATACTCGGAAGTCAATGATGAATCAGTTTCCTACCTTCTTGTCTTCTCCTTTGGCTTCTCCATTTTAAGAAACTCCTCCTTGTTAAAACTTCCATGATAGTCATCAAAGTATTCAGCGGAAAAACTGTAATGATTCTTCTTAGATAGTATCATTGCAAACTCTTGCAACTTCTCGCAAAACATTCGACCGAATTCCTTGCACTCTTCATGTATTACACTTCTTGTTTTCTTGTCAACTTGGCTGATCCCCTTCTTCTTTTCCTTGTTGCTGCCAGCTGAAAATGCAGCCTTCTTTGGTTGCCATTGAGACTCTATTCCAGCTGAAAAGCAAGCTTTCTTCTGCTGCAATTGAAGGCTCATCTGCTCCATGTATGCATTGTCTCCCCTAACTTCACAAGTAGGACACCCTACTGAAAATGTAGCACTGTTCCGCTGCAATTGAGGCTGCTCTCTTACTTGAAAATTAACCACTGAAAATGCAGCATCATTCGGCTGCAATTGGGACTCCATTCCAACTGAAAATGAAGAATTCTTCTGCTGCCTTTGAGGCTCCAATGGTCTCCTCTTAGCCCATTTTTCACAATCAACATACTTTGAAGACCAAGGAGCTATATACATACTGCTCTTCTTCGCCTCTCCAATTCCAACAAAGCTAACAAGAATTCAAAGTCGAAATTACCCTTTGTTTACCTTACTAGCAGCCTAGAATTTGATTGAAATTATTGCCTACGGAATTCCTTTTCACTGATTCGCTGCTCAATCCCTTCTCCGGAGCCACGAACAAGTCGCCTTAGGCCTTCTCAATCTAGGCCAGAACTGTTCGTCCACCTCCTACCACCCAATCAGTCTTGCAATCTTGGACTTTAGCCTCTTATAATTTGGCCAAGACCCCACAAAATTTAGCAGCAGTAAGAGGGATCTTTAGTTGAGCAGTGGCTGAGATCTGTTGCTAAGAAGCAACAACCAAGATCGCCTTGGTTTGTTTGCTTCT
The DNA here is from genome assembly GCA_036245055.1 of Diospyros kaki. Classification (NCBI taxonomy): domain Eukaryota; kingdom Viridiplantae; phylum Streptophyta; class Magnoliopsida; order Ericales; family Ebenaceae; genus Diospyros; species Diospyros kaki. The sequence goes on from BSEG01000012.1 coordinate 4,474,865, forward strand.
ATCACACACAGCGACTTAAATCCAGCTACTAGGACACTGTAATTTACACAAGCTGCTGGAATTGAAGGCTAAGGATGTTCACGGAATTTGCTTCGCACTTCCAAGTTTGGCCTCAGCTATCAGCCCAAGCTCAATCTCCTTGTGCATTGACTCAATTTACGAGATTCAACCAGAAACTAATCAACAGAAAAACAACAGAGAATCTGACGCTGGTAAGGAGTTCGCCTAGCTGTAGGAAATCACGCTGGTAAGGAGTTCATCAGTCCTCCTGAAGATTAAACAGCAAGCGCCGAGTTACAACTTCAACTCCGGCTCTAGCAGCCGCGTATGTTCCTCCTGTTCGCCTCCAAGAAAATCGATCCACTCTTCCGCTTATGTGAGACGTTTTATCTGCTCGTCATCAATTTCTGTCCAACGTTATTGGATTTCAAACCTAGTCTCAACTATTGGCTTCATCTTCAAGACCCGGACTCGGAAATGCCAGAATCACCGAAGTTCACTGGGACTACTCCGTGCCTTCTTCAATCGCGCCTTCCTTCTCACTATCTACTCACGATCAAATGAATTCAAGATTGCCAGTGGAGTCGTTACCCAATCACCGACCACTAGACCACTGGAGTCGCCTAAGCCCACAACAATTGTGGCTTATATCGTCGGACTGCTTCACTCTCCGACAGACTCAAACCCCTTTGGAACGTCCACTACTGTTGCAGACGCCTGGTGGTCCACTTAACCCTCCGACGGATTGTTGCTTCTCTAGAATGAGTCAGAACCTTCTTTCGATCAGGGTGGGTCGCTCTCTAAGGCCACCGGTTTGCTTCACCAGTTGGGATCGGAACTTCCGATTAGAGTCTCAACTCACTCGGCCATGAGAAACCCAATGAAATCGCTACCTTCAAACGAATCGGAACCACAGCCTAGAATCGTTGTTCTGATACCATTTGTCATAACCTAGGGTTCATGACGGGCTGAAATGAACAATTGGAAAGATCCGATTGAATTAAAGTCAAGGGTAGAATGTATTAGGGGATGAATTGAAGAAGAATGGGGTGAGAATGGCAGAAGAACGAGAGAGATTAGAGAGAAATCTTGGAAGAGAATTGAGAATTTCAATATCAAAATCAGAATGTCTTCTCCCATGGAATGGGATGAATACATATAGGTGCTGCTTGGCATGGGTGTGGATGCAACAGATCATCCCCCCCTCCAGCAGTTATAACAAACTATTTTGTCCTTTTCCTAAGGCTAAGGCCTCACATGTGGTATTTCTAATTCTAACAGAATTGATAGCTGGAATATAGGTGCAACAATTAAAGTAAAAGAAATATAGCATAGCTATTTGCTGGATATGAAGCATCAAACGACGCCATCCCTCTTAGCTAGTTGGAGGGCGACGTGCTGCAACCGCAGCTTGCCAATTGGCAGCTGCAGGATAGCAGCACGTGGCAACCATCAGCAGCCTATGCTGGCGCCCGCTTGATCTCTCTCCTGCCCGATCCTATTCCCTACTATTTTTGTTGGAATAATCAATCGTGCTTGCACGATTGAATCTCAGCCTTTCTTCAGTGCTTTATGAGGGTCAATCCCAGCCATTCTTTATAGCTTTTAATCTCGCCTCAGGATGTGTTCAGATCAGACGAAATATCGAGAAAAAGGTGAGAAGAAGAAAAGCAAGAGAAGAAAAGGAGGATCAGTCGGGTATTTTGTGGTTGGCTCTCACCCTCAGGTTAGGGTTTTCTAGTTTGCTCTTTGTTTCCTTTTCTTCTGTAAATGCTTTGTATAGAGCATGTTTATATAGTTCGATTAGGTTGCCTTTAATATGTATTAAGTGATTTTAGGGAAAATTTTGTTTCCTCGAACCATTGTATGTACAGAGTGATTGGGAGGTTTTATATGTGGGTGTAATCTCTGATTTTTCATAGCTCAGTGAGCTCTCCTCACCAGAGCTCAACGTGGACGTAGCCTTGTTTTGAGGTGAACCACGGTAATTCTCTTGTGTCTCGTTTTCGTTTTACGTTTCAGTTGTGTGTATGTTTATTTCTGCTTTCGATTTTTGTTCATCAATCTTCAGTGATTGAAATACTATGTAAAGCCCTTAGGTTTGTTGTTAGATCTCAACAGTGGTATCAGAGCTCGGTTAAATTCGGCTCTTAAGGGTTTCTATAACTTCAATTAGTTAGGGTTTCATTTCTGGGGTTTTCTCATCCATTCTTGCGGGTGATCTAGGGTTTCTCTAAGAGAGTCTATTTCAACGGATGTGTGTTGTGTTGATTCTTTTCTGAGTCTAGAGCCACCTAAGTTACCTTCGTGCAAGGCGAAGATGAATTCTACCCGATTTGAAATCGGTATATTTGATGGAAAATGAGATTTCGGAAGCTGGAAAAAGAGGATGAGAGCATTACTCTCTCATCATAAAGTGCTTATAGCACTTGAGACGGATGATTGCAAATGGTCTGCAGACCAGCTTGCGAGGACAGAGGAAATCAGAGAAGAAGCCTTCAATCTGATTTTCCTCCACCTAGGTGACAGTGTGATTCGCAAGGTAGATGGTATGTCCACTCCCTTAAAACTCTGGAATAAACTAGATGCTTTATTTTCTGTAATCACTGCACCTAATTTAGTTTATCTAAAAGGCATGCTGTTTAATTTTAAAATGAGTACATCTAAGACAATGGATGAGAACATAAACGAATTTACTAGGCTTGCACTATTACTTAGAGGTACTGATCAAGCATTAGGAGACTCGAGTGAAGCTATGATTCTGTTAAATTAATTGCCTGATGATTATGATGTTGTTAAACATGCATTAAGATACCACTGGTAATAATGATCATGCTAATGGGTCAGGGCAAAAGGGTAAAAAGAAAGACAAAAAGGGTAAGCAAAAATGGAAATGCTATCACTGTGGGAAAGAGGGATACATTAAGAAATACTGTTATGATTATATCAAGAAACAAAAGCAATGGGGAAATATAAATGCTAATCCTAATAATTCAAATTGCTTAGCTGAGGTTCTTACTGTTTCAAATGCTTCTATTGATAATGAATGGATCATGGATTCAGGATATTCTTTCCATATGTGTCCTAACATTGACTGGTTTCATAATTTTGATAAAAATGAATTTGGAACAGTGTTTATGGGTAATAACCAATCATGTAGGGTTAAAGGTATAGAAGCATATCTCTCAAATTGCATGATAACAAAGCCAAAACCTTAACTGATGTAAGATATGTTCCTGGCCTAAAAAGAAATTTGATATCTCTTGGCACATTAGATGAACTAGGTTTCTCTTATAAAGCAGAAAATGGATCAATGTATGTGTTTAAAGGAGATGATCTAATCCTAACTGGTGCTAAGAAACATGGATTGTATGTTTTGAATGGTTGTTATTTCCCTTCTGATAATATTAATTCTGCATGCATAGTCAAATCTGATAAGACAGAATTATGGCACCTGAGACTTGGCCATATGAGCCTAAAAGGTCTTAAGGCACTGTCTAACCAAGGCTACCTTGGTTCAGTGCTAGTGGGGTCTCTCGATTTTTGTGAGCCATGTGTTCTAGGCAAGCAACACAGGCTGAGTTTCCATAAGGGAACTCACCTGGCGAAGGTATGCCTAGAATATATACATGCAGATTTATGGGGGCCTTCTCAGGTCCCTACTCACGGTGATAACAGGTATTTTCTTTCTATTATTGATGATTTCACTAGGAAGGTTTGGGTTTTTCTTTTAAAATCTAAAGACCAGACTCTAGAGAAGTTTAAAACTTGGAAGAACATAACTGAAAATCAAATAGACAAAAAGATTAAAATCTTAAGGATAGACAATGGTCTAGAATTCTGTAAAAAAGAGTTTGATGAATTCTGCAATACCCAAGGAATACTTAGACATAGGACTATGAGGTATACACCCCAACAAAATGGGGTAGCTAAGAGGATGAACCGAACCCTTCTTGAAAAGGTTAGATGCCTCTTATTCACCTTTAATATGCCAAAATCTTTTTGGGGGGAAGCCTTGTCTACTGTAGCCTATTTAGTGAATAGAAGTCCTTCCACTGCCCTAAATCTAAAATGCCCTGAAGAAAAATGGACTGGTAAGAAATTAAATCTTGATTACCTTAGGGTATTTGGTTGTGAAGCATATGCTCACAAATCAGAAGGTAAATTAGATCCTAGGTCCATTAGGTGTGTGTTTGTTGGTTACCAAGAAGGGACCAAAGGTTTTAGATTATGGGAAAGACAATCGGGTGGGATAAAAATCATTATTAGCAAAGATGTCATTTTTAATAAAGCCACTTTTCCTTGCAAAACAGTTAACTCTGAAGAAACCAATATTAATAGAAGTCCAGATGATTTTATCATTCTAGGAGGGTCACCAATTGAGGTGGAGCAGGCTGAAGGTTCCCTTCCAGCTGCTCCAACAGAATCCAACCTAGAAGATGTTCCCATCCCAAATGAAAATCAAACCTCTGATCATGATGATGATCGAGAGGAACAAGAAGATGAACCTGAGATTTAGGTGGAGCATCACAACTCAACCCAAGATCTCAGTGATTACCATCTAGCCCGCGATAGGAGCAAGAGGGTTACCAGACCCTCTGTAAGGTATGCCTATTCAGACTTAGTATTTTGTGCCCTTGTGACAGGTCTGGAATGAGGAGCAGTGAGCCATCCACGTATGAGGAGGCTGTTGGCTCCAAGGAAAATGTAAAGTGGCAGCAGGCCATGGATGAGGAAATGTCCTCACTTAAAATTAATGGCACATGGGAGTTGGTGCCAAGACCTCAGAAACAGAAGTTAATTAAGTGTAAATGGTTGTATAAGTTAAAAGAAGGTATTTCTCCTACTGATCCAATTAGGTACAAAGCAAGATAAGTGGCAAAAGGGTTTACTCAGAGGGGAGGTATAGATTACACTGAAATTTTCTCCCTTGTAGTTAAATTTAAAACCATTCACATGATGCTATCAATAGTTGTTCAATTTGACCTTGAATTAGAACAATTAGATGTTAAACAACATTTTTGCATGGAGATTTAGAAGAGAAGATTTACATGACACAACCTGCTGGATATATTGACTCAAATAAACCTGAGCATGTGTGTTTACTGAAAAAATCTCTTTATGGTTTAAAACAATCCCCTAGACAGTGGTATAAAAAGTTTGATAGTTTTGTCTTAGGGATTGGTTTTGTAAGGAGTCAATATGATAATTGTTTCTATTTTATTCTCTCAAATATCCCTATTTATCTATTGTTGTATGTAGATGACATTCTGTTAATCAGTAAGTCTAAGTCTAAGATAAATGAATTGAAACAGATGTTAAACAAAAGTTTTGACATGAAAGACTTAGGGTCAGCTAAGAAAATTTTAGGAATGACTATAGAAAGGGATAGAGGAAATTTCATCTTAAAGGTTCATCAAAATGATTATTTAATGAAAGCTGTAAAAAGGTTTGACATGCATAATTGCAAGCCAGTGAGTGTTCCGTTAGCTGGACATTTTGTCTTAACTAAATCCCAATGCCCATCGTCCAACTCTGAAATCATTAAAATGGAAAATGTTCCTTATGTTAATGCAATTGGAACTATCATGTATGCTATGATTAGTACTAGGCCTGATCTAGCCTATGCTATATCATCTCTCAGCAGATTCTTGTCCAACCCAGGTAAACGTCATTGGGATGCCCTTAAATATTTATTAAGATATATACATGGTTCTGTTAATGTTGGATTAATTTACAAGAAAAGATTAAGTACTCTTGATCTTGTTGGATATGTAGATTCTGACTTTGTAGGGGATAGAGACACCCGAAAGTCCTCTACTGCTCTATATTTCACCTTAGGTGGAAATTGCATCAACTAGAAGTCACAGCTGCAGCTTCTGGTTGCTCTGTCTTCCACTGAGGCTGAGTATGTACCTATGACTAATGCAGTGAAGGAGGCTGTTTGGCTTCAAGGTATACTTCGGGAAATTCACTTGCTTCAAGGTAAGGCTAAGGTGTATTCAGACAGTCAAAGTGCGATTCACTTGACCAGAAATCCAGTCTACCATGAACGCACTAAGCATGTGGATGTCAGGTATCATTATGTTAGAGATTTGATTTTAAATGGCACTGTTTCTATACTAAAAGTGCCTACAGAAAATAACCCAGCAGATATAGATACAAAATTGCTAAATGCAACAAAGTTCAAGCATTGCTTGGACTTGTTGCATGTGGGTATTGGTTGATCAGCTCAGCTAAAGCTGTGAAGGTGAGGGTTGAAGCATGCCAAACTTGAAAGAATCAGTGGGATTTGCCTTCCGTTTGCTGCTTCAAGGTGGAGATTGCTGGATATGAAGCATCAAACGACGTCGTCTCTCTTAGTTGGTTGGAGGGCCACGTGCTGCAACTGCAGCTTGCTAATTGTGACAGCTGCTGGATGGCAGCACATGGCAACCATCAGCAGCCTATGCTGGTGCCCGCTTGATCTCTCCCCTGCTCGATCCTATTCCCTGCTATTTCTGATGGAATAATCAATCGTGCTTGCACGATTGAATCTCAGCCATTCTTCAGTGCTTTATGAGGGTCAATCCCAGCCATTCTTTGTAGCTTTTAATCTTGCCTCGGGATGTGTTCAGATCAGACGAAATATCGAGAAGAAGGTGAGAAGAAGAAAAGCAAGAGAAGAAAAAGAGGATCAGTTGGGTGTTTTGTGGTTGGCTCTCGCCCTCGGGCTAGGGTTTTCTGGTTTGTTCTCTGTTTCCTTTTCTTCTGTAAATGCTTTGTATAGAGCATGTTTATATAGTTCGATTAGGTTGCCTTTAATCTGTATTAAGTGATTTTAGGGCAAGTTTTGTTTCCTCGAACCATTGTATGTACAGAGTGATCGGGAGGTTTTATATGTGTGCGTAATCTCTGATTTTTCATAGCTCAGTGAGCTCTCCTCACTAGAGCTCAACATGGACGTAGCCTCGTTTTGAGGTGAACCACGGTAAATCTCTTGTGTCTTGTTTTCGTTTTACGTTTCAGTTGTGTGTATGTTTATTTCTGCTTTCGATTTTTGTTCATCAATCTTCAGTGATTGAAATACTGTGTAAAGCCCTTAGGTTTGTTGTTAGATCTCAACACTATTCTAATTAACTCTTAGGTTGTGACATAAACTGTTCAGTAACCTTTACCTCTACTTCTATTTGTGTGCAGGACCGGGATACGGGGTGGATGATTAGCGTCAGGCGTGAGTCATAGGGCCACTATCATCTTGTTGTGCCTAGTTCGCTGGTAGCTTGCACCAGTGCGGCTTCCCTAGATCTCCTCCACTGTCGTCTTGATCATTGCAACATCTCCAAACTAAAGAAGTTAGTTCCTAGTTTGTCGTCATTATCCACTTTAACTGTGAGTCATGTTAGCATGGTAAACACGCTCGTAGTTCTTTTCCTAGTCGCGTCCATAATAGGGCTAAGACTCTCTTTTCCCTTGTGCACTTGGATGTGAGGGCCCAGTCGAGTCAACTCTACTCTAGGTTTTTCATATTTCGTTACATTTATTGATGAATTTTCTCGTTGCACTTGATTGTTTATCATGAAAAGTCAGTCCGAATTATTTTCCATCTTTAAAACATTTACTGTTGAAATAAAAACACAGTTTAGAGTTTCTATACGTGCTTTTCGTAGTGATAATGCTCCTCTCAATTTACTACTTTCATGACTGGTAATGGCATTTTACATCAATATTCATGCCCTTACACATCTCAACAAAATGGTGTTGTTGAGCGTAAAAATTGTCATCTCATTGAAATTGCACAAACAAAATTGTCATCTCATTGAAACTGCACGAACACTACTTTTACATGCCAATCTTCCCACCAAATTTTGAGGTGTTGCTGTTCTTACTGCTTGTTATTTGATCAATCGCATGCCATCTTCTGTGTTATAGAACCAAATTCCTCATTCTCTTTTGTTCCCTACACAGCCACTTTATTTTGCTCCCCTTTATGTATTTGGATGTATATGTTTTGTGCATTCTTTTTCACTTGGACAAGATAAACTTGTTGTCAAATCTCTTAAGTGTTTCTTTCTAGGCTACTCCCGATTACAAAATGGCTATAGGTGTTACTTTCCTGAGTTGAACCGTTATCTTATATCTGTTGATGTTACCTTATTTGAACAACAGTCTTTCTTCTCGGTTGCTCAGCCCGGTTCACAGAGTCTTAACTAGGTACTGCCTATTTCTTTTTCTTCTCTTCCGTTACCCTCTTCGAGTTTGTCTGTCTCCTCCTTTGTGGACCCCCCACTGCTATCTTCAGGTCCACACTCTACGGATCCTCCACTCTTTACATATCATCGTCATCCTTAGCCTATTGTTGGTGCCAGCATTCTTCCAGAATATGACTCTCCGTCAGTGGTTCCTCCTGCCACGGATCCTGCTCTAGATGACCTTCTTGTTGCTCTTCGCAAAGGTATACTGTCCACTCGTAATCCCTACCCTCTTTATAATTTTTCATGCTATGAGCGTTTGTCACCTACTTTTGGTGCCTTTGTTTCGAGTCTTTCCTCTATTTATGTTCCTAAAACCACAGGTGAAGCCTTGTTGCATCCAAGTTGGCGCTAGGATATGTTTGATGAGATTAAAGCATTACACTCAAATGGTACTTAGGATTTGATGCCTCTACCACTAGGAAAGACTCTTGTTGGTTGCCGGTGGGTGTTCACCCCAAAAGTGGGCCTTGATGGACAGGTGAATCATCTTAAGGCTCGCTTGGTTGCCAAAGGCTTTACACAGATCTATAGGCTAGATTACAGTGATACCTTCTCTCTTATTGCTAAAATGGCCTTTATTCGCCTATTTCTCTCTGTGGTTGTTGTGCATCATTGGTCGCTCTATCAGTTAGATATTAAAAACGCCTTCCTCTATGGTGATCTACAGGAAGAGGTTTATATGGAACAACCATCTGGTTTTGTTGATCAGGGGGAGTTCAATGTAGTCTGCAACCTCAAGAAGTCTCTTTATAGTCTAAAACAATCTCCATGAGCATGGTTCGGAAGGTTCAATATTGTGGTTCAAGCCTTTGGTTTCACTCAAAGTGAAGCTGATTATTCGGTTTTTTATCGACACTCCTCTTCTTTATGCGTCTACCTTCTTATTTATATGGATGACATTGTTATCACAGGGAGTGATCACGTTGGCATAACAACTGAAGGAACATCTACATCAACACTTTCAGACCAAAAACCTAGGCAAACTCCGGTATTTCTTGGGTATTGAGGTTGCACAATCAAAGAAATGATATCTCAATTTCTCAGAGGAAGTATGCCTTGACATCTTAGAAGAAACTGGCATGGTGAACTAGAAATTGGCTGACATTCCAATGGACCTAAATATCAAACTCTTGCTTGCCGAGACAAGGGGAGCCCTTTTTAGATCCTGGAAGGCAGTGTTATTAAAAGCGCGCCTAGGCGCAAGGCACACCTTGGGTGCTTGAAAGCCTTCCAGGCGGGCGCAGACCAAAAGGCACGCCTCAGCCCAAGGCGCCTTGCGCTTTTTAGCTGTTTCTCAAGTTTTTTATTTCACTATTTGTTACTTTATTTTTTTTTTTACTGTTTAGGGTTTAAATTTATTGCCTCAACTACAAATTTGACAATAAGTAAAAAGGCTACTACTTCAAATGCCCCAATTGAATTTGAACTAGATGAAGATGGATAGGGAGAATTGAACAAATTCAAGGCATGCAATAACAAAACGCAACATTAAGTCACCAAAATAAAGAAAGATGCAAATTCAAGTCTAGTATATTACCTACCAAAAAAATGTATGAAACTATCATCACACTTCTAAGCCATAGAAATCATCCAACAAGAGGAGTAGATGATGTGGAACAAGATATTAGAGATGATATTTCTAATGATGAAAATATAGAAATGTTTGGTCTTTAGAGTGGTTTTTTTTATAACATGGTTGTTAAAATATTATTAGAAGTTAGGACCTATTTTATACCTTTTCCTTCAACTATATTTTTATTTTATTAACTTGTGCCTAGTTCCACCAGTCTCGCGCCTCACCTCACCTTACGGCTCAAGCTCCAAGACCCTTGTGCGCCTTGCGCCTTTAATAACACTGTTGAAAGGTATTGAAGACTGGTAAACAAACTGAACTATTTTACCGTCACTTGTCCTGACATTGCTTTTGTTGTGAGTGTAGTTAGTCAATTCCTTAATTCTCCATGTGATTCTCACTGGGATGCTATTATCCAGATTCTGAGATATATCAAAAGAGCACTAAGTAAAAGGCTACTCTATGAGGATAAGGGACACACAGATATTTATTGTTATGCAGATGCGGATTGGGCATGATCTATTTCTGATTGTAGGTCAACCTCTAAGTATTGTGTTCTTATAGGAGAAAATCTAGTTTCTTGGAAAAGTAAGAAACAAAATGTAGTAGCTAGATCAAGTGCAGAGGTAGAGTACAGGCTATGGGTAATGCAACTTTTGAGCTCATATGGCTTAAGCAACTCCTACAGGAACTTAAGTTTTGTGAAGTGTCCCCTATGAAGCTTGTTTGTGATAATCAGGCTGTCTTACACATTACTTCCAATCTAGTATTCCATGAACGGATCAAACACATTGAAATCGACTGTCACTTTATTAGAGAAAAGTTGGTTAAAGGTATTAATATTGTTAAAGAGTTTGTTAACTCCAATGATCAACTTGCAGATCTCTTCACCAAGTCTCTAAAGGATCCTTGGGTAGAATATATTTGTAACAAATTTAGCGCATATGATATCTATGCTCCAGCTTGAGGGGGAGTGTTGAGTTGTATATAGAGATAGTTAGTATGATGTCATGGCTTATGTCATGATAGTTGTATATATATGTGTTTCATCTCTTAGTTTGTAACTAATAGAGATACTCTTCAAATCATCTCTCTCTCTCTCTCTTTCTAAATTCTCATAGATGATTTGAATAAGTTATGTTTAGATCTTGAAAATATTGATGTAAAATGTGATGATGAGGATAAGGCTTTATAAAACATTTGTAGATATCTTAAAACATGACAAGGATACCCTAACCCTAGACGATGTGATCAGAGCTTTGTTGCGCAAACTATAGAATCGCACACACACACTAATACCACTGAAGTCTTTAAACCTAACAATAGAAATAGAATTGGTACTAGAAATAGACACAAGCAGCAAACACACAAAAACTGAAAATAAAGGACACGAGAGATTTTACCGTGGTTCACCCAAACGGGCTACGTACACGTTGAGCTCTGGAGAGAAGAGCTCACTACTCTATACGAGAAATAGAGATTAAACCTTCAAGGAAAGCTCACAAAAATACACTCTGTACAGTATTGATTTGATAACCAAAATCGCCCAAAATCACTAATATAGATTAGGGCTTAAACTATAAACCAGAAAGAAAAGCATACATGCAGAGCCATGTACAGAGCTTTACAAACCATAAATGAGGGAAGCCACAAGGCTACCTCAAACGGAAACAACCTCCCGAAGAACTTACCTTCTTTCCCTCTTTTCTCTCTCTGATCCTCGGCCTTACCTTCTCCTTACTGTTAATGGCGGAATCAGGGTATATCGAATGTCGCTCCAAATCCCGATGGCGAGATAAATAGCTACATTGGACGGATGGGATGAGGCATCATAAAGCAAGATGGAAGGCTGAGATCAGTTTGTGCATCACGATATTTCTTAGCACGGAAGGCTCAATCAGGCGTCATCTAGAATGCACGGATGGTTGCCACGTGGCCATCCATCGAGCGCCAAAAGGCAGCCCGAGGTTGCCAACGCGATGCTCCAGCTCTGCATAAAGCGACATCGCTTTGATGTTTCACATATAACAACAATCTCCACCTTAAAGCATCAAACAAATGGGTAACCTCACATTCTCATATTATGTGCAGCATGCTCATATTCTCACCTCCATTGCTCGTGTAGGTTGATTAACCTACTCCGACATGCAGCAAGCCCAAGCAGTGCTTGAACTTAGCTGCAGTCACTACTTTTGTTCCAATATCAGCTGGGTTATTCTCCTTAGGCACTTTTAAGGATTACAATAGTTCCATAACTTACTTGATTTCTTACAAAATGATACTTTACATCAACATGTTTAGGTCTTTCGTGGTAAACAAGATTTTTACATAAATGAATAGCACTCTGGCTATCAGAAAATACTGTGACCTTACCTTGTAGAAGATTAATTAATTTCCCGCAAAAGACCTTGGAGCCAAATGGCTTCCTTGAAAGCATCAGTAACAGCCACATACTTTGCTTCAGTGGAAGACAGAGCAACCAAAGGCTGCAATTGTGACTTCCAGCTAAAGCAGTTACCTCCTAAGGTGAAATAATATGTTGTAGTGGAATTACGGGAGTCTTTATCCCCTGCAAAATATGAGTCTACATGTCTCACTAGGTCAAGAGTATCACTTCTTTTCTCAAAGTTTAACCCAACATGTAATGAACCATTAATATATTTTAGCACATATTTTAAAGCTTCTCAGTGAATTTTTTCAGGGTTAGACATAAACCTACTAAGTAGGGATATTCAATATGCTAGGTTTGGCCTTATACTTATCATGGAATACATTGTGGTTCCAATTACGTTGGCATATGGTATATTTTCCATTTTAAGAATTTCTGATTCAGATGATGGACACTGTGTTTTAGACAGGATAAAATGTCCAGCTAAGGGAACATTAACAATTTTACACTTAGCCATGCCAAATTTTTGAACAGTTTTAAGAAGGTAATCATGCTGGTGTATTTTTTGTTTGCTTTTACTTCTATTTCTTTCTACTATCATCCCTAAGATTTTCTTAGCTGGTCCTAAGTCTTTCATATTGAAGTTAGTGTTTAACAGAGACTTCAATTCACATATTTTTTACGTGGACTTGCTAATGATCAAGATATCATCAACATACAATAAAAGATAAACAGGGATATCAGATAGTATATAGTAAAAGCAATTATCATATTTACTTCGATTAAAACCAATCTCAGCAGCAAAATTATCAAACTTTTTATACCATTGCTTAGGAGATTGTTTTAATCCATACAATGATTTTTTAAGTAAACAGACATGATCAGGATAATTATTGTCAATGTATCCAGCAGGTTGTTCCATGTAAATTATTTTATCAATGTCTCCATGTAAAAATGTAGTTTTGACATCCATTTGTTCAAGTTCTAAGTCAAATTGCACTACAACAACAAGCATCATACGTATGGTTTTGAATTTAACTACTGGAGAAGAGATTTCAGTGTAGTCTATTCCTTCTCTTTGAGAAAAACCTTTAGCTACTAGTCTTGCTTTAAATCTTAGAGGATCTAATGGGGACATTCCTTCTTTAAGTTTGAACAGCCATTTGCATTTTATTAACTTCTGCTTTTCTGGCCTTGGAACCAATTTCCAAGTCTCATGGACCCTTAAGGAGGTCATTTCATCATCCATTGCCTATTTCCATTGAGTGTTGTCGTGGGAGCTGACAGCCTCCTCATAGCAGGTAGGCTCACTGCTCCTCATCTCCATTCTAGCAACTAAGGCACAAAATACCAGGTCTGAGTATGCATATCTAACAGGAGGCCTGACAGACCTCCTTACTCGGTCTCAAGCTAGTTGATAATTACTGAGGTCTTGCTGAGGAGAGTCATACTCCTCAACCTCAGGGTCTTCAGGTTGAGCCTCATGATCACTATCTTGATCAGAGGTTTCATCTTGAGTTAAGGGCTCATCAAGAGTGTGGGGGTAATGAGAGGTTGAAGTACCAGGAGGATCCTGCTGCTCCACCTCAATTTGAGCACTGCCACCTATTATAAAGTCACTAGGGCTGCTAGGTCTTGAGTTATCTTCATTATTGTCAGTTTTGCATGGGAAGATTGATTCATTAAATTTTACATCTCTGCTAATAATGATTTTAACTCCACTTGAAGTTATGTCCCATAGCTTATAACCCTTAGTTCCCTCTTGATATCTAACAAAAACACATTTAATGGCCCTGGGATCTAATTTTCCTTCTGATTGATGGGCATAGGCCTCACACCCAAACACTCTTAGATAGTCTAAGTTCAGTTTTCTCCCAGTCCATTTCTCTTCAGGACATTTAAAATTGATTGCAGTTGAAGGGTTTCTATTCACTAGGTGGGCTGCTGTAGATAGGGCTTCTCCCCAAAAAGTTTTAGGTATTTCAGCAGTAAACAAAAGACATCTAACCTTTTCTAATAGAGATTTGTTCATCCTCTCAGCAACTCCATTTTGTTGAGGGGTGTTTCTTACTGTCCTATGCCTAAGCATGCCATGGGTTTTACATAATTCATCAAAATCTCTATTACAGAACTCCAATCCATTATCAGTTCTTAGAGTTTTGATCTTCCTTCTGTTTGATTTTTGAACAAACTTGGTCCCTAGAGTAGGGAAACCAGAATTCAAGCAGAGTTTATCATCAATGAACTCGCCATATTGATTGAATAGATAGGAACCTATTTATACAAGTTTTAAAGTAATCTAATCCTAGAATTTAGGAACTAGTATACAACAGAAAAATTAAAATAAGAGAACGTCTATCTATTCCTATAATTTTTCCTAGATTTTAGGAGCTTTATCTAGCTGCATCTTTATCTCCTTTGCTGAAGATTATATCCGCTGGCATCCGCTTCTCCATCTTCTTCCGTGACTCCTTCATAGGTTAGGATTCTCTCTCCAACACCCCTCCTCAAGCTAAGGAATAGATATTTCTCATTCCTAGCTTGTTAATGAGAGATTCAAAACCTGGTCTAGCCATGGATTTTGTTAGTATATCTGCCTCTTGTTCTGTTGTGGGAATATAGGTAAGTTGTATTCCTCCATCTTCTATTTCTCTTTGGATAAAGTGTCGATCAATTCTGACATGTTTCATTCTATCATGCTGTACGGGGTTGTTAACAATGCTTATAGCCGACTTGCTATCACTATAGAGTCGAGTTGGTTTGGTTAACGGGATTTGTAGATCTTCCATCAATCTGACCACCCAAATTAATTCACAAACTCCTTGAGCAATCGCCCTAAATTCTGCTTCAGCACTGCTTCTTGCTACAACGGATTGTTTTTTACTTCTCCATGTGACTAAGTTACCCCATAGCTTTGTACAAAAACCTGATGTAGATCGACTATTAAGCACTGATCCTACCCAATCTGCGTCAGAAAATCCTTCGGCTCCTCTTTCATTAGTCTTTCTGAACAACAGTCCTTTACCTGGTGTGCTTTTTAGATATCCCAGAATGTGGTATACAACATTCAAATGTTGTTGAGTTGGGGCATGCATAAATTGACTTATGATGCTTACAGAGTAGGCTATATCTGGACGTGTTAAAGACAGATAAATCAATCTTCCAACTAACCTCTGATACCTTTCTTTGTCTACTAGCGGATCATCATCTTTCTTTATATACTTCCAATTCCTCTCAAGTGGCGTTTGTCTTGGTTTGCATGCAAGCATTCCTGTATCCTTCAGAAGATCAAGAGTATATTTTCGTTGAGATATTACAATACCTTCTTTACTTCTTGCTACTTCCATTCCCAAAAAATACTTCATATTTCCCAAATCTTTTACCACAAACTCTTCTTTCAATCTTTGTTTTAGGGCTGCAATTTCATTAGTATCATCTCCTGTAACAATTATATCATCAACATACACATTCAATATGCATTTTTTCCCATTCGAGTGTTTAACAAATAGAGTATGGTCAGCTTCACCTTGCTTGTAGCCAAATTTGGTTAAGGTTGAGCTAAACCTTTTAAACCATGCTCTAGGAGATTGCTTCAATCCATAGAGAGATTTGTGTAGTTTGCATACCTTCCCAAATCTTTCCTCATTTTCAAATCCAGGTGGAATCTTCATATATACCTCTTCTTCCAGTTCTCCATTTAGAAAAGCATTCTTAATGTCAAACTAAAATAACTCCCAATCTAAATTAACTGCAATGGATAGAAGTATTCTAATGGAATTTAATTTTGCAACCGGAGCAAACGTCTCTTCATAATCTATTCCATAGGTTTGAGAATACCCTTGGGCTACCAACCTAGCTTTATAACGTTCTATACTTCCATCTGATTTGTACTTGACGGTAAATACCCATTTGCAGCCTACAATCTTTTTATTTTTTGGTCTGTCCACCAGTTCCCATGTATTGTTGCTGTCCAGAGCCTCCATTTCTTCCATCACAGCATTCTTCCAGTTTGTATTACTGAGAGCTTCATGTATATTGCTGGGAATAGAAGCTTCATCCATAGTTGCCGTGAATGCCCTGAACTGTGGGGATAATTTAGAGTAATTTAGATGATTTGATATGGGGTATTTCACACAAGATCTTACTCCTTTTCTGACTGCAATAGGTAGATCCAAATCGCTGCTAGCTGCTGTACTTTTTCCTTCATTTTCTGGACCAATCTCAGGTTCCAACAACTGGCTGATTTGAGGAGCAGGATTTTTTGGCTTTCTTGAGTACACTTTAAGTTGTTTTTCTGGACTCAATTCTTCCCTTAGGTCAGTTTCCCCTAGTTCATCTGGGTTGTGATGAGATTTTGGACTTGTAGCAGCTGATGGTTGACTGTTGCTATGTTCAATCATTGCAGGCTGTGAACAAACAGGTGCAGGACTGTTACAAGTAGTAGTGGACGATATAGGTAGTGTGATAGGCATTGAAATTGTAGGATCCCAATGACTTTCTTCCACTAGTGATGCAGTACCAGTGTGATAAAAGACTATTTCATCAAATATTACATCACAAGAAACAAAGAATTTTTGTAATGTTGGACAATAACATTTATATCCTTTTTGGGTAGGTGAGTAACCAACGAAAATGCATTTGAATGACTTCGGTTCCAGTTTGTGATGATTTGGACTGGTTTGATAGACATAGACCACACATCCAAACACTTTTGGGGTAAGGGTATTGAGAATCCGAACATAAGGAAAGGTAGTCATCAAGTTATTCAAGGGTGTTTGGTATTTTAGGACTTTGGTTGGGAGCCTATTAATCAAGTAGGCGGCTGTTAGAATTGCCTCCCCCCAATACCTATTAGGAGTGGAACTTGTGAACATCAAGGATCGAGCCGCTTCAAGTAAATGACGGTTTTTCCTCTCGGCTACTCCATTTTGTTGAGGAGTGTAAGGGCATGTACTTTGATGAAATATTCCATTTGTAGTAAGGTATTGAGTGAATGGGTAAGAAAAATATACTCGGCCATTATCAGTCCTAAGAATGCAAATAGAGGACTGAAAAACGTTTAGGACGAGCTTATGGAAATTTTGAAAGATTGCACCTACCTCAGATTTTTCTTTCATTAGATATACCCAACATACCCTTGTGTGATCGTCAATAAATGTCACAAACCATCTGGTACCATTCAAGTTTGAAACCCTAGCTGGACCCCATATATCACTATGAATTAAATGAAATGGTTTGGAAGGATTATATGGGTTTTGAGAATAGGAACTGTGAGTCTGTTTAGCAAGAATGCAATGGTCACACTTGAGCTCCAAATTGGATTTATTGATGAACAAATCAGGAAACAAATGTTTCAAATACTGAAAACTAGGATAACCAAGACGTTTATGCCATAATAAAATTTCTGAATTCAAACTAACTGAAAAAGAAAAACTACGAGTCAACTGACTAAGGAAAGCCTTGTTGTCCGACACCCAATAGAGCCCATCCTTCTCCTCAGCACTGCCAATCATCTTCCCCGTGGACCGATCCTGAAAAACACAATGTGAAGAGAAGAATGTCACAGTGCAATTTAGGTCATTAGTGAGTTTACTCACAAATAGCAAACTACACTTTAGGCACATAAAGGACAGATTCGAGTGCTAAACCAGCCACACACACTTTTCCTTTTCCCTTAACTGAAGATATCGTTCCATCTGCCATTAACACAGTTAGATCCCTATTTTCCAACTGAAAATTTTCAAACATAGCCATGGATCCGGTCATATGATCGGATGCTCCTGTATCCACAACCCAGCTGCTGTTGCTTATCCTTCTAATAGTTAAAGAAAAGACTAAGTTACCTCTTTGAGTCACAGATGGTGTTGTCGTGGCTGCTGCTGGTCCATCTGACTCCTTTGAAATATTTGCACCATTCAATAATTTCTGCAAGAAGTCTACCTGATCTGCTGTTAGATTTAATCCCATACCTCTTTCACTATTAGGAGCATTTGCAGTTGCAGGTATACTTGTAGCTGTATAGGCTGATCTTTCCTTCTCCTTCTCCTTCATGTTTCTTGGTTGCCAATTTGGTGGCTTTCCATGAAGTTTCCAACAGTTGCTTTTAGTGTGGTAGGGCTTATTGCAGTGTTCACACCACTGTTTAGCCCTCAGGTTTTCCTCTTTTCTTGTTGTAACGAGGGCAGAACCAGTGTTGGGTTTTGCTGGAATAAGCATCACTCTTCTTCTGCTTTCCTCGCGTCTAACTTCTGCGAATGCTTCTCTAAGTGTTGGCAGTGGTTTAATACCTAAGAGGCATCCCCGAACCTCATCCAAGTCCGAATTGAGGCCTTGAAGGAAGTCGAACACCCGTTCTTTCTCCTGCATCTTGTTATATTTCTGGCTGTCACTTGAGCATTCCCACTTTGGATCATAATAGAGATCCATCTCTTGCCACAACTCTAATAGATTGTTGTAGTATTCAGTAACAGAGAGTCCACTCTGTTTTGTAGTTCGAATGGCTGCTCTAATCTCGAAACATTGAGCAGTATTCTCAAGATCCGAGTATAGCTCATGCACTGCACTCCATACTTCCCTTGCAGTCTTATAGAACAGATAGGTTCGGCCTATCTTTGCTTCCATCGAGTTTATTAGCCACGCCATGAGAATAGAGTTCTCTACTTCCCATCGCTGGTAATCTCCAGATTCTTCTTGAGGTGTTGGAACGGTTCAAGTGAGATAGCCAAACTTTCCTTTGCCTTTAATCACCAAAGTCACGGATTGAGACCACTCCCTGAAATTCCTGCCATTTAGTTTGTACTGTGTGATTTGCAAAGTCTGGCTATCCATGGAGAGGGTGCTGGCTGGAATAATGGTAGGTTGCATACTCGATTGTTGGGATGCTACTCCTAGAGAAGACGACTCATCTGTCGCTGGAATGGCTGCTAGATTAGGGCTAGCCATCTAGATACTCAGTTCTGAAAACCGAGCTCTGATACCATGAACAAACTTGGTCCCTAGAGTAGGGAAACCAGAATTCAAGCAGAGTTTATCATCAATGAACTCGCCATATTGATTGAATAGATAGGAACCTATTTATACAAGTTTTAAAGTAATCTAATCCTAGAATTTAGGAACTAGTATACAACAGAAAAATTAAAATAAGAGAACGTCTATCTATTCCTATAATTTTTCCTAGATTTTAGGAGCTTTATCTAGCTGCATCTTTATCTCCTTTGCTGAAGATTATATCCGCTGGCATCCGCTTCTCCATCTTCTTCCGTGAGTCCTTCATAGGTTAGGATTCTCTCTCTAACAATTTTCAACCAAGGTTTTCCATGATCTAAATTTTTCTAGAGTTTGATCCTTAGATTTCATTAAAAATATCCATACCTTTCTAGAAAAATCATCAATTATGGACAAAAAATACATGTTACCACCGTGTGAGAGAACTTGGGAGGGACCCCAAAGATCTGCATGCAAATACTCTAGGCATGCCTTCGCCAGGTGAGTTCCCTTTGGGAAGCTCAGTCTATGTTGCTTGCCTAGTGTACATAGCTCACAGAAGCCTAAGGCATCTGCAAACACTGGACCAAGGTACCCTTGGTTAGACAGTGCCTGTAGCCCTTTCTGGCTCACATGGCCAAGTCTCAAGTGCCAAAGGTTTGTTCTATCAGATTTAACTATGCATGCAGATGGGATATGACAATAACCATTCAACACATATAAACCATGTTTTTCTGTACCAGAGAAAATAAGGTTATCATTTTTAAACACATGCATAAAACCATTTTCAGCTTTATAGGAAAACCCTAATTCATCTAAGGTGCCAAGAGAAATGAAATTTCGTTTTAATCCAGATACATATCTCACATCAGTCAACATTCTGACCTTGTTATCATGTAATTTCAAGGAGATGTCACCTATACCTTTAATTTTACATGAATGATTATTTCCCATAAAAACAGTACTAGTTTCTTTAGTGCTAAAGTTTTGAAACCAATCTATATTTGGACACATATGAAAAGAGCATCCCGAATCCATAATCCATTCATTTACAGTTGAAGTACAAGAGACATTTAAAACTTCAGCTAGTGAATTTGAGTTACTGGCAGCTATTGTCACATTCTTGTTTCTGTTTTTTAATAAAATCATAGCAGTATTTTTTAATGTGGCCCTCCTTCCTACAGTGGTAGCACTTCCACTTGGATTGTTTTTGTTTTCCCTTCTTTCCATTTTGTTTTCCCTTATGTCCTGTACCCCCATTTTGATTGTTGTTAAAACTATTCTAACTCTTTTCAAACTTACCCTTAACAAATAAATTGTTACCAGGTTTTTTAGAAGTATGAAGTTCTAATTCCCTAGCCTTGATTCCAAAGATTACTAGTTCTAATGTAGGTACAATACCAGTATACTGTAAAGCATGTAATGACTTTAATAGTATCATTGCCTCACTAGTGTCTCCTAAGGCTTAGTCAGTTCCTCTTAACATTAATGTAAGTTTAGTAAATTCATCTATATTATCATCATAGATTTTGATGCTTTCATGTTAAAATTAAATAGCATACCTTTCAAATAAACTAAGTTAGGAGCAGAAACAACAACATACAATGATTCAAGTTTATTCCATAAATCAAGGGGGTTAGTCATACCGTCTACCTTCCCGATCACAGTATCCCCCAAATGGAGAAATATCAAGTTGAATGCCTCCTCCCTTATCTCATCGGTCCTAGTTGATTGCTCAGTGGACCATTTTCTGTCATCTGGTTCAAGTGCAATAAGCACTTTGTGATTAGAGAGTAATACTCTCATTTTCTTTTTCCAACTTCTGAAATCCCCCTTTCCATCAAATGTATAGATTTCAAATCGGATTGTTGTCATCTTCGCCTTGCACGAAGGTATCCTAATGAAACCCTAGACACTGACAAAGACACACAAAAAACACCCACTAACCGTGACTCTTCAAAAAACCCTAGAGATTCAAACAGGACTAACAGTGCGATGAACAACCCTAGATTTAATCACACAGACTCTGAGTGGAATAAAAACAAAGACACACAGTGCGTATCAAAGAAATGGCTCTGATACCACTTGTTGCGCCAACTACAAAATCGCACACACACATTGATACCACTGAAGTTTTTAAACCCAACAACAGAAATAGAATCGGTACTGGAAATAGACACAAATAGCAAACACACAAAAACTGAAAGTAAAGGACACGAGAGATTTTACCGTGGTTCACCCAAACGGGCTACGTCCACGTTGAGCTCTGGTGAGAAGAGCTCACTGCACTATACGAGAAATAGAGATTACACCCTCAAGGAAAGCTCACAAAAATACACTCTGTACAGTACTGATTTGATAACCAAAATCGCCCAAAATCACTTATACAGATTAGGGCTTAAACTATCAAACCAGAAAGAAAAGCATACATACAGAGCCATGTACAGAGCTTTACAAACCATAAACGAGGGAAGCCACAAGGCTACCTCAAACAGAAACAACCTCCTGAAGAACTTACCTTCTTTCCCTCTTTTCTCTCTCTGATCCTCGGCCTTACCGTCTCCTCACTGTTAATGGCGGAATCAGGGTATATCGAATGTCACTCCAAATCTCGATGGCGAGATAAATAGCTACATTGGATGGATGGGATGAGGCATCATAAAGCAAGATGGAAGGCTGAGATCAATTCGTGCATCACGATATTTCTTAGCACGGAAGGCTCAATTAGGCGCCATCTGGAATGTACGGATGGTTGCCACGTGGCCATCCATCGGGTGCCAAAAGGCAGCCCGAGGTTGCTAACGCGACCCTCCAGCTCCTGCATAAAACGACATCGCTTTGATGCTTCACATATAACAACAAGCTTTGAATTCAAAAGAATTGCAACAAAAGGTAGAAGGAAAGAACTCAGCTGGTGATGTTCTCTCGATTAGTTCTAGACCCAATAGGAGCGACCATAGACAAAGGGGGAGATCTAGGTTTAAATCTAAGAATGGCAGGAAAGTTATAAGGTGTTGTCACTGCCATGAGGAAAGGCATATCAAAAAGAATTGCCCTAAGAGAAAGAAAGATTTCTTAGAGAGAACTAATTCTAAAATTTCTTCGTCTATTTGTGAATTTGATTATGATAGTATAGATGCTTTAGTTGTATCTGAAAATGCTGATAAAGAAGCATGGATATTAGATTCAAGCTGTTCATTTTACATGTCACCACATAAGCAAAGGTTCTTGAATTATAAAGACATGGCTGGTGGAAAAGTTTTGTTAGGTAACAACCAAGAATGTAGGATAAAGGGTATTAGAGATATATGGATCAAATTACATGATGGTTCTATTAAAACTCAAAATTCTGTACGATATGTTCCAGATTTAAAAAGAAACTTAATTTCCCTTGGTGAGTTCGATAGAAATGGTTACTTCTATAGAGGAGATGGTGGAGTCCTAAGAATATCTAGAGGATCACGAATAAGTATGAAAATAATCCTTAATAATGGCATTTATGTGCTGCAAGCCTCCACAATGTGTGGAGAAGCTGCAGTCACTGAAGGGAAAGCCTATGATAAGACTATCCTTAATAATGGCTCATATTAATGAGCTAAGTCTTAGGGAGTTATCTAAACTAGGGATATTAGGAGATGGAAAACTTACAGATTTGGATAAGTGTGAGTCATGTATATTTAGGAAAATTGCAAAAGTGAAATTCTCCAAAAAGGCCATACATTCCTCAAAGGCCCCTTTAGATTACATACATTATGATTTATGGGGCCCTGCCCAAGCATTGACTCATGGTGAGGCTAGGTATTTTTTGTCTATTATAGATGATTTTTCTAGAATAGTTTGGGTCTATGTATTGAAATCTAAAGACCATACATTTGAGGCTTTCAAAAGCTGGAAAACCATGATAGAAAAACAAAAAAATAGCAAAATTAAAATCATTAGAACAGATAGTGGTTTGAAATTTTATAATAAGGAATTCTCTCATCTTGATAAGGAAAATGAAATCTTAACACTTAACAGCCCTAGGAAATCCTAAACAAAATAGGCTTGTTGAAAGGATGATAGGACCTTGCTAGAAAGGGTAAGATGCATGATTTTTCATGCTAAGTTACCAAAATATTTTTAAGGAGAAGTTGTAACAACAACAGCCTATCTGATAAATCGATCACCCTCAGCTGCCATAGGATTTAAAACCCCCTATGAGATGGGGACAGGTCAAAAGCCTAGCTTGGAACACTAAAGGATGTTTGGATGCTTAGCTTATGCTCATGTCAAGCAAGGAAAGCTAGAACCTAGGGCAAAGAAGTGCTTATTTATAGGATACTCCACTGGTGTGAAGGGCTATAAGTTGTGGAGTTTGGAATGAGGTATGCCTAGGATTATAATATCTAGGGATGTTGCATTTGATGAAAATTCCACTGTAAAAGACATTAAATTAGATGAGACTAAGGATGAGGAAGGGAAACTAAAGGCTATGGAATTTTAAAAACAGAATGAACCCCTTGAAAATGCCTTAGACAGCCCTAACAACCAGCAACCAGAAAATGAAAGAGAGAGTGAAAGGTTATCCAGCATAGACAGTGAACTAGGCCATGAGAGATACAATGTTGCTAGGGATAGGCAAAGAAGAAATATAAGGCCACCAATTAGATATGGATATTCAGACTTAGTTTCCTATGCATTGTCAAGTGTAATGGAAGAGGTTGGTGAGGAGCCTCTTACATATGAAGAGGTAATGCACTCAAAAGACTCCAATAAATGGTTGGCAGCCATGCAATCAGAAATGGAGTCACTTAGGAAAAATAAAACGTGGACTTTGGTGGATAGACCCTTAGGGAAAAGGGTTGTAGGTTGCAAATGGTTATATAAAATTAAAGAATGTGCTAGAAATGAATGTAAACCTATGTATAAAGCTAGGTTAGTGGCAAGGGGCTTCACTCGAGTGCCCATAATAGATTTCAAGAAGTATTCTCATTGGTGGTGAGGCATACTTCAATTAGAATCTTACTTGCCTTCACAGTGCATTTAAATCTTAACTTAGATCAAATGGATGTTACCACTGTCTTTCTTCATGGAGAATTAGAAGAAAGTATTCTAATGGAGCAGCCAAAGGGATTTGAAGTTAGAGGAAAAAGAGAGCAAATATGCTTGCTAAATCAATCTCTCTACGGGTTGAAGCAACCACTAGGCAATGGTATAGGAAATTTGATTCTTTTATGATAGTCCAAGGGTTTAAGAGGAGTGCATTTGATAGTTGTGTGTATTTCAAGCCTATGCCAAATGAAATATCTATATATCTTCTTTTATATGTGGATGATATGTTGATTGTTACCCAATCAACCATAGAAATTCAAAACTTAAAGCTGAGATTAAAATAAGTCTTTGAAATGAAGGAATTAAGAGAAGCTAAGAAGATATTAGGCATAGAAATAAGCAGCAAAGAAAGTTGGTATTGTCTCAAAAATCCTACCTAGATAAGATAGTTAAAAAGCTTAATATGCTTGATGCAAAGAGGGTTTCAGTTCCCTTTGCTCAAGATTTCAAACTGTCCCATGAGCAGTCAGATCCAGGTAAGGTTTCAGTCACCCATTGATGAAGTGGGCATTAAGGAAATGAGTAAAACCTTTACTCAAATGCAGTTGGAAGCCCAATGTACAACACAGTCTGTACTAGGCCGGATTTGGCCCATACTATGAGTGTGTCTTGCAGGTTCATGGCAAATCTGGGTAAAGCTCACTGGAATGCTATAAAATGGATATTTAGATATGTCAAAGGAACATTAGATATGTCTTTGGTTTATGGTGGGGCAAAATTAGAAGAAAAGCCTTGCATTTTAGGGTTCACAGATGCTGACTATGCAGCAGATTTGGACAGGAAAAGATCCTCTACAGGTTATGTTTTTCAGCTATGGAATTCAACTGTAAGCTGGAAAACAAATATTCAGTCTGTAGTGGCCCTTTCCGCCACTGAGGCTAAGTATATAGCTGTTATCGAAGCTATTAAGGAAGCCCTTTGGTTGAAAGGAATTGTTAGTGAACCCCTAGGAAGAGATGTATAGGCAAAGCTTATGTGTGACAACCAAAGTGCTATTCACTTGGCTAAGAATCAAGCCCACCTTGAAAGAACCAAACATACTGATGTAAGTAATCATTTCATTAGGGAAATCCTTGAGAAGGAAGACGTTAACCTAATTAAAGTTGCAAGTGAAGAAAATGCAGTAGATATTTTTACCAAGGCTGTTCCTTTATCTAAATTACAACATTGCCTAAAGATTCTTAATGTATGTTTGTGTGAATGATTAGGTACAGCATGCAGGACCTATGAAGAGCAGGATCAGTTTTGGAGGTTGGGCTATACTCAAAGCAAATGGTGTAGATTTGTTAAAAGTTTGCCTTGAGTAAGCCTAGGATCAGTAAAGGCAGGCAAAGGAGACAAGTGACTAAGTATAGATAGGCGGTTTTACACCAAACTGTAATTTGATTTAAATTGGGGGATTAAAATCGGTAATATAAAGACCCAGTTATTTGTATAGGGTTGTCCGCCCCTTAGTCTATAAATAAGAGGGCAGGGTTAGTCGTTTGAGGCATATTATGAGCGAGTGCAATTCTGTTATTGAGAGAAAAGGCTAGAGAATTGGTAGTCCTTTGTAATCTCAAGAAAGACCAAGATTGTACTCGGGTTCAAGGCTGTTGTACTGATTGATTCTTAATAAACTAGTGTTATTGTGTGGTTTGCGTTACTTTTCTCATTGTTTTAAATATGTTTTTGATCTTATACTTTTTGTTCTTGTTATATCCTGAGTTGAGGGGTGAATTCATGTAGTCTGTGTGTGTGCAAGTAAGTTCCAATCTGTTTAAATTGCTATTCCAGTGCTCTCTGGTTTCACACAAACAGAATTGAGGTAATGTTGATAGCATGTTGAACATGCTTGTTATCCTCTGGCCAAATTGATCCAATGTTTCTCTGTTTTTCTTCCTTTCTCTCTGCACACTCTCTCATATGGTCAAACTTCTTCCCTGTTGCGACTCACTGCCTCCTAGGTCTGCAACAATCCCAATTCCATCGCCTCCATCCTAGCTTTAAGCTGCTTCATCTTGTTACCTTTAGCCATTCCTCAAGCCGTATGCTCTAAATTCGCCTCCAATATGCATTGAATTGCCAACTCCGATCATTGCATTGATCACTAGGGATATGCAGTGAATTGTAGAATTTGATCTCAGCACCGATCGCTGATGATCGCAATCCTATGGATCAATTACCGCCCAAATCTGACCAGGATTGTTGTGGATCAGCAATCGCCCTAGCTCTATGTCACACACCAAGATCTTGGTGCGACATTGGCAACTTATTTACAATTCTCACTGTCTTCTTAGTCATTTTCTTTATGCTATATTGTTATGTTTTATTACTTTATTTCTGTAAGAAGGGGGGGTTTGTTAGAGATATTCCATGGGGTAGACCACGTGAAAAGGGGCCTGGGAAAAAGGAAAAAATAGTTGGTTATTAGGGGTGGGATCTGCTGTGGTAGCACCCAGACTAGAGGCTTAAATATCCTCTAGATTTTGCTTGTAGATGCGTGTGTGAAATTTGAGAAGAATTCTATCTTTCATCTTTGTTTTCATCTCTCTTTGTTTTCTCTTCTCTTTCTCTAATTCAAATCTCTCTTACCTTCTTCATCTCTTCTAAATTCCCTACTGCACTTTCTAATTCACACCAAATTAGAGCGAATTTCATTGTCACATTGGAGTTGTGACACTCTACTTCCAATTCGCACCTACCTTACTCGCCTAAACTCAACTCGGCAGCCGATGACCACTAGCTCTGATACCAAATGTCACACCCTAAGGTTGGGTTAGAGTTTAAAAAGGAAATTGAGAAGAATACGAGGGAGAGAGAACAAAAATGGAGGGAGAGACAAAACAGAAATAGAGAGAATTGAGGGAGAACAGAGGAAATCAAGAGAGAGAAGACTGAATTCAAAATATCATCCCAAAATATAATTCTCTATCTACTCTAGCTTATTTATAAGATGTCTAATTGAAAAGTACAACTCTTAACTAATACATGTAATCTACTATTACTAATATGCCCTTGGGGTCATGACAAAGGGTTATCATGCAAGCCCCTGTCTTGGCTTTGCCAAATTTCACAATGCTCTTTATTCTGGAAACTGATGCTAGTGTCAAGGGAGTGGGGGTGTTCTAATGCATGAAGGTAAACCATTAGCTTTCATTAGTTAGGCCTTCACACCAAACCATTTGGGACTAATTGATGGATGCCCTAGTTCCTAGAAGGCTGATTTTTGCCTAACTATCACAGGATAGAAGGTAGAAATCAAAGTGTTGAAGACACTTCAACTAGTTACGTTTTTTGATTGATCAAAAGTCTCTAAATGAAGGCAGATCAAAGCCTTTTATAATAAGTTGTCCTTGACCCTCTGGATGCTAAGTACATGAGTGCAAAAAATGTAACTGATGGATCTACATGAATGTTGCCAATTAAGAGATACATCAATGCTGGAAATAAAGGAAACAATTCAGGGAAATACTTAAAGTATCTATTTAAGAAGCCAGATCAAGTGAACTGGCTTGGCTGTTGGTCTCTCCTCTGATGTGCTCCACGAAATGGGCTAATGGGCCTGCTGGACTGGGCCTGTGATGGGCCTGGTCTGGTGGGCTTCTTCTTGTTGGGCTGGCCTGGCCCTTTGTGGCTGCACTGTGGGCTGATCCTTTATGCCGATGCTGGGCTGAGGCCTCAAATGGCACCTACTGGTCCACTGGTTGGTAGGATGGGGCCTCACTTGGCGCAACATGCTTGTCACTGCTATCGAGTTGCCGAGAACTTTTGCCAGTTGCGCCAACGCCTGGGCTGTTGTCCGAGCCGGGTGTGTCTCGAACCTCAAGGGTAGAGATTTGAGATCCTAACACTTATGTCTATGATAAAGAATTAATTGTAGTTTTGGTAGCTATGGAGAAATGGTGACATTATTTGGAGGGCAATCAGTTCATAATTCAAACTGATCATAAGAGCCTTAAATTTCTCCTTCAACAACAACTTCATATGTTGTTGCAGTGAAAAGGGATGTCAAAGTTGTTAGGCCTTGACTATATCATTCGATACTGCCTAAGTAAAGAAAAATTGGCAGCTGATGCGTTGTTTAGAAGGTTTGAGGATGGTACTTGTGCTGTCATTACTTCAATAGTTCCGGACTAGATGAAAAAAGTGACTACTAGCTATGAGACTACTGCTTGGGCACAAGAACTCTTAACTCAGCTGTCCATCAGTCCAAACAGGCAGCCAGGTTATACCCTGAGTAATGGATTACTCCAGTTTCGGGGTCGAGTTGTGGTGGGAGATAATGACCAGCTGAAGAATCAAATATTATAATCTTTACATGGTTCACCTCTAGGGGGTCATTTGGGCATAAGATCAATATACCATAAGGTTAGGCAACTATTCTATTGGCCTAAACTTAAGAAGACTGTGACTGATTATGTGCTAACTTGTTACATCTGCCAGCTTTGCAAACATGAGCATGTGGCTGCACCCAGCCTGTTTAAAAGTTTGGGTACCGGGCTACACATGTCTGCAGTTGATCATCCTGAAACGGATGGGCAAACAAAGATGGTTAACAAATGTGTAGAGGCTTATTTGAGGTATGTCTGCTTTATTAAACCAAAGTGTTGGCATAGATGGTTGGCCTTAGCTCAATGGTGGTATAATTCTAGTTATCACAGCTCACAGAAAATGGCCCCTTCTGAAGCACTGTTTGGTTTCATGCCACCTCTTCTACCTGCCACTGTGGGATCTTCCTCCTCAGTAGCAGAAGTGGATCATTATTTACAGACCCGCCAAGAATTGTTGCAACTCATTAAACGGGATCTGGCCACTGCCCAAAACTGGATGAAGCAGTATGCTGACAAGAAAAGAAGTGAAGGGGAGTTTTCTGTGGGTGATTTGGTTTATCTCAGGATCAAAAACTTCCATCGGAATCTTTTTCTTGCTCTCCTTTTTCTAAGCTGAATCCTAAGTATTTTGGACCATTCCCTATCACTGCTAAGGTTGGGCCTGTTGCCTATTGCTTGCTGCTTCCACCTGACACTAACATGCATCCAGTTTTCCATGTGTCTTTATTGAAGAAATCCATTGGATCCACTGCCCATTTCAGTCCTACTTTACCTCCTCTAACTACTGATAGGGATTTCAAGGTGGAACCCTTGGTAATTTTGGATAAAAGAGTGATTTACAAGAACAACCTTCCTCTTACACAAGTACTTGTCCAATGGTCCCATCTGCACCCGGACAATAACACCTGGGAATACTTGCGTGATCTGCTAGCTCAATTTCCCCATACTGCCCAGCATCTTTTCTTTTCTCGAGGACAAGAAAATTTTGAAGGAAAGGGAAAATGTCAAGCTCGTAGGGTGCAGGAGATATTGTGAGGACCATTGTAGCAGATTATTTTCACTACAATTGGTGGTTAGCGTTTATTTACATCCTGTAACTGCTTCTTGGTTAGCTGTATATAAAGCTACACCAACTTGTATTAGAGAATAACAATAATTTGAATACAATCCTCATATTCTCTCTCTATTCGTTTCTCTGTTTTCTCTCCATTCCTATCTCAGTTTCTCCCTCTTTTCATTCTTCCTTCCTGTTCTACATTAGAAACCTTAGATTCAAGACCTAGGTCTTGACATTTACTTATGAAAAGCTACAATGGAGTGTTTGGTAATTGTTGGTAGTAGTTTGATTTTATATCCCAGAATATGTTGTGAATAAATGAAAATAATAACCAAGTATATCAATGAATGTGATGGGTATAAATGATAGAGATGTTAGAACATGGTATCATAGAACAAATTGTTGACAATGTTTGATTTTGATAATGCCAAAATATGTTGTTAATAAATGAGTGTAAATAACTAAGTATATCCATGAACGTGATAGGTAAAAGTGGTAGAAAGGTTAGAGCATGGTGTTGGGGCAAAGGCCAGTTGTACATTGTGGATTCACAGGGTACGCATAAACAGTCATTCAGCTAATTGTATTGTTGATGATTGATTATTGTGATTAATGATGCCTTTGATTATTCATGTTCTATATGCAAATGATTATGTGCCAGCTCATTCTTACTACACCCTGTGACGTGATTTAATTACTGTTGATACATATTGATGCATTGGGAATATTTGGATTTGAAACCAGTTTTTATGGTATACATGGATAAATGCTACATTTTGGATATGATTTACTTACATGCAGATTATGTACAACTGAGGTGTATTCTCACTACACCTAACATTTTTAAGTGCTTGGCAAATTGATTAGAGTTGGACTCGAACCGGGGGAAATTACAATGGATTTATTAGGGTGATTTTATTTCATTTCATTATTTTGATCAGTTAACTTGTAACCTATAGGATTTTGAACTTCGGATATTCTAGCATTTACAAACATTGATTTTCCCAAGATTATGATACTATTGGATTTTAGGCTTCAGGTTAAGTTCTAGCTTGGGGTTCATGGTTGGTTGTACTACTTAAAAAGGGGTTGCAACAACAGGGTCTTCACCCTAAAGTGGGTGTATAAATGAGTAATGATGTGGTATGGTCTTTATATGATGTATGTCTTGTGAGATGTCTGGAAGGTGGCTGGATTGGGTTGTAAGGCAAGAAAGATAAGTGATAATGGTGCATACCATATGGAATGAATAAGCGCAAACTAAGAAACCTCTAAGTAGTAAAATGTCTGTGCTAAAAACATGGAGCAAATGATGATGTGAAAAGACCAAACCAGAATAGTGGTAAGAGTAGGGCAGTCTATTGTGCTGTCCAGAGAGCCTGGAAGCTCAACTTTCAAAGCTGGCGGTCAGTTTTTTAGTCAAGTGAGGGCGGGCAAAGTGCAGTATAAGTCGATTGAGATGTTGGGAGGTTTCTCCGTAACATCCAAAATCTTAAATGCAGCAACCAGTGGGACCAGTGTTGAAGGCACCCCTCAGTTGCATGCGAGGGGTGTTAAAGGAGATGGAGAGGCCAAAGTTTTGGCAGGAATCAATTTAAGGGTTGATTAAAGGCCTATAATATCAAATGAAGCTCGCTCAAAACATCAAGCTTCAAGCTATCTTCAGATCAATGTGCGATTTGAGAAGAATGTGGGAGAGAACGTGAATGGGTGTTGGTGGCTCATGGTAGTGAGTGCGAAGAAGAAAAGTTGGAGGAGGTCACCAACCACCACCTGACCATTGTCTGGTCTCCATGGACCAGTGGCAGGTTGAAAAGCTAATGACCATGGACAAATTGACGTTTGGTCCTCTGGTTCGATTGGACCTGCTTCGTGGTGAAAAAGCCAACCAAATGTTTTTTATTCCTTAAATTTCAATTTTTGGTTCATGGCTTGTCGTATGACTCATGAGAGGGAGGTGTAACATTCTAGATCATCCTATGTGGATAGGTGCCAGTTAACCGTAGGTCAATTGTCCAGAGCAAAATGCAAGAGACTTCAGCTATGAGAAGTGATGGTCAATTATTGGATTGATTGAAAGATAGTATCTCTGCAAGGTCGACTGTTGGATCATAAGTCAGTTGTTGGGTTGATTGAGATGTATGAGGAATTGAAATAAGGGAAAAAGAAAGTGTTAAAAGTTTTTGGATGCCTACTTTAACCTGATGACTGTAATCACCCTAAGCACACTAAATGATAAGCATTATCATTATTAGTGCATGTCCCAATGTGCTGATGGTAGGAGGGCAGGGAATGCTAGTTCCCAGCTACATTTTTTCATTGTGCCATCATCCATGAGGACAATGTCCGGCCAAGAGATGAAAACAGTAGCACGGAGTGTGGTGGTAATGGTATCAAGAGTACGAGAGGGCATTAAATCAAAGGAAAAAAAAAACCCAATCCTCATAATGTAAATAAGATGGATTAATTGGATAAATCAGGTGGGGTCCTTACAATGGTATCATGGCTTGAGAGTTAATGAGCTTAATTAGCTCACACGATTAAAAAAAAAAGTTGTTAAGCTGGGACAAAGGAGTGTAAGTTGCAATGATTCTGCCATGCTATATCCGACAGGATATCTTGTTGATGCCGGTAACTAACATGTTAGTCTAGGAAAAAGCAAGAGGGAACTTGAATTTAGCTCATTTAGGAAGAGGTCTACAATGATTTTGATTATGGGACGCCTGGTACGCAGTGGTACTACACTATTGCAACGGGCAGAGAATTGAGATTAACCCCGGGAACTATAGCTACTAGCAGGGGAGTGAAATTAGGCCACCTAGGGGAGTGATATTTTGTACATAATCCTTGTGACCAGATGCAAGGAAAAAGTGGGTAGCATCTTTCTCATTCCTGGTAAAGAAGCATCTGATTCCCCTTATGCTTCTTTACCACTGCACTTCTCTTCGATTTTAATTGTTAGCCAAAACAATTAAAATGTCGGTTCAGTCCTCCTTTCAGACACATTTTGTGAATTTATGATGTTCTGTTGTTGTTGAAGAATTTTTTTGCTTCAGAATCTGGGTAAATGAAGTAGCATGTCTGTTGCCGGGCAGATCCATTGGAAGCAAGATCAGAGAAAAGAACGCGGTTCTAGAAAGTCTAATAATCCATTTGGTCTTTGCTAGAACATGTGTAACTTGATGCTTAGGTAACCAAAAACTTTTTCTCTATGCTAACCGAGTTTGATTCATCTTGAGAGCTGGTTATGCTCGGGTTTTGTTCTCAGAATTTGGAAGATTCAGAGAAAGAGTGATTGACCCAATTAGGAGGGACCATAGGAAAGTGAGATCGGATCCAACGAAGTTTGAAGATTTTATGGTAAAAATGAACTTGGAATAAATGGATTTTGTTGCATGTTCTCCTTGAAATAAATGGATTTAGTTCATAAAGATTCTGGCTGTCAATAATAAATATATGCTGCAACTGCTAAGCCTTTATCCTTTACTTAAATGTGGAGGGAACAAGTCCCAAATCACGAAGCTTGAACTCTTCTCTGCCTTTTGCTAAACATGAAAGAAACTCTGCCTTTACTTCACTTAATGCGGAGGGAACAACACAAACCTTTATAAAATGTGAAGGGAACAAATTCCAAATAGAAAAGTTTTTTAAAGTATAATCCATAATAATGCATTAGAATGATCACAGCTCTTTAAACAACATTATCTTAGCTCCTACATCACACCTTACGCAACAGCCAATGAGATGCCCCTCCCAATTGCTACTATTTTTATTTTTGGTCCACTGTTATGTTTGCATTGATTTTTCTTCACTTTTCCTATTAGGAGTATTAATTTCAAATGAAGTTTACACCAATCACGCCTGTTACATTTGAATATGAACACATTCAACGTGTATTGACTTGGTTGGCTACATCAATCAAATTGTAGCCTTTCCTGTACCATCTTTGTCTTATGTCATCTCATGTAAGGGTCTCTCAGTATTTTTATTAAGTTCTCTTTGGTTTTTTTCTTTTTAGCTATAATTTCTTTCTCTTTTTATTTACTCACCTCACAATAAGTATGATTGTTGGTTTTTATTGCGGCTGTCACAACTTATATGCTTAACTTATTATGTTACTCCAACTTTATAAGTGACAGTTCCATTTTTGTTTTTGTTTTTGGGTGTGAATACATTTACATGTATATAATAAAGTTTGAAATGTTAATTATATTCTATTCAATATTTTACAGACATCGATAGTAACAAGTCAAAAAGTCAGTACCCAACTGTGAACGTTATCCTTAAATTTTCAAATGTTGGAGCCCTCCTTACTCAAAGAGAAAGGGACATTCGTATCTGACAAATTCTCTCTTCCACACTGCCTGGCTTTGGTAATGCCTGGCTTTGGTAAGGCGTCCTAAATAGCATTAAAGTAAGATAAAAGTGTAGTCCTCCTCCTTTGTTTATGCTTTATAGTCAACTCTTTTAATTGCCCCTTTGTACCCCTTCCTTCCAAGCTGTCCTGCAGAGGTACCCTTCCTTCCAAAGAGATGGGAAGGTTCCTTTACTTAAATCATATCTTATATGCACCCATTATAGCGTCATGTTGAGCGTATGGATCTGACAAATAAATAAGGTTTACAAAGGTGCCACCCATATAGATCATATTGTGTCCATCCTAAGATTATAGGTCATGTGGGTTTATGTTGGGTCTATGTATAATGGAAGAGAATTTTTCTCATTTGAGAACAACAATACTAATGAGATTAGATATTAAAAATATTATTTAGATACTTAATTTGATATTTAAAATAATATTATATATTAATATTAAACATAATATAATGTATCCGATTAGATATTGTTGGCCAATTTTTTTTTTTATAAATAAGAAATACATTAAACAAAAATCGTACAAATATCTATAGATTATTAGAACATATCCCGAGCCTTACAAAAGAAAAAAAAATAAATAAACAAAGAGATAAATTAGCAAATAACGGAATAAAATCTAAATACTGAAAAAATAATAAATCTCCAAAACTAAGGATATACAACTATCCTATGAAGAGATTAGGATGATGAGCATCAAAGAGAATTAACACAACGGGATAAATTATAAGAATTAGTTAGAGTGCACTAGTACGCTCATAGTCCATAATACCATTCTACGAGAAGGTTGATACAAGAGTAAAATTAACAATCACCAAGAAACTAAACATTACACATCTCAATAAAGTATAAAAGACTAGTCGGTCAAAAGTCGCTAAAAATATCATAGAGCATGACTCTTAACGGAATGGGAAAAAGAGAAGTTGACCAATCATGTCTACATGTCATATTGAATTTGATTTGCCAATTGAAATGATGAGCATCTCTTATTGTTTTACTATCTCTCAATAAAGTAAATCATTACTTGTAAAACTAAATAATTAATAACACGACAATAATTCTTATCAATTTGTCTCTTTACATCTCATAATACTTCAATTTTTTATTGTCACTAAGAACATATAATTTTTTTCAAGCTCTACACTTGGTAGAAAAGGAACAATCAAATAACAAGTAGGGTGGTTGACTAGGTCTTGGTGCATGAGGTCTTGTAATGAAGTATGAGCCTTGAACTGACTTTCACCTTCACTTCAATGCATTAAATTTGGCCGTTGAAACTTTTCAATAATATCATCAGGGGCAAGCAAGACCAATGAAGCGCCCCCATCTGCCTTGCATGTACAATGCCAAGAATGCCCCACTATTACCAATTGTAAAATTAAAATTAAAATTAAAATTTCAAGTTTATTTTGTTTATAATTAGTTTACTTTATTCTTGTTAATAAATTTCAAACCACTTAATAACAATAATAATAATAATAAAGACAGAACAACGCATGCATTGATGCATGGATAGGAGGAGGGTACTTTAGTAAAAGCATGAATTAAAGAGGTTCATGTGATTCAGCTGAAAGAGAATTTGGAGTGTTCAAATCCAAAATTTAATGTTTTTCATGCGATTCCCATTGATTTGAATTGAAGACAGAATGCCAACTCAGATGCTTTCTCCACACAGGTCAGGTAGTTGAATCGGATTGAGTTAATTTCACTCTTCCTAGGCCTTGTTTGGGACGCAATTTGGAATTAAATCCCCTTTTTTTTATATAAATAAGGTTAAAATTTTGGTATACAATAATTAAAAAAAATATTTATTTTTTGCGAAAAAGTACGTAAAAATAAAGGAGAATTGTTTCTCCTTACCTCAGAGAGCGGCAACGTTGTTGGGTGTAATTTAGGTTGAAATTTATGGGCAATTATGTAATTTTACGTTGTTGTCATCTCAAGGACTAATCAACAAAAACGTGGAAGGAGTGGCAACTGACAGAAGACTACTCAGAACCATACTTTTGACTTTTATATTGCGTACAAAATACTATGTCTTAATATTTAGTATGCAAAATTCTCCCTTAAATTTGATTTGACCACTTAATTAGCTTTATCCCTACTCCCTTGTTTGTTCCCAACAAAAAGAAATAATGACAAAAGACACCAACTTTGACCACTTAATTAGCTTTTGCCTTACATGTACCTATAGGGTGATCTAATTTACCTAAATTAGAGGAAAATTTTCAGTTTAGTTAGTATATTTTTATTAAGAAATAAGAAGGTGTAGATATATAAATTTATAATAAAAATATATCGATTAAATTTGAGTTCCTTAATTTAGATAAATAATATTATTTTAATATTATTATGAATATTTTTTGGATTATTTTTCTTTTGGGCTGGCTTCGACCGGACATACCGACCTAATTTCTCGAAACTTAATAGGCCCAAGGTTAAGGTTGTCAGAGTAAGGTTGTACATCGCTGAAATCTGAATTCAAACCATGTAAACAAACGAGTTTCAAGCGATGATTTTAGCTCGCTGGTCTAACCGTTCAATTTATATAACAAAAAGGTCGTAAAATAATCAGAGGCGATGTCTATCTATCTTATTTGAAGTAAACTAGATCTCTGATAATGTGGAATTCATTCTCGATTTTATAGAGTTGATAAAGATATCTTGTCTCCATAATATTATTCTCTTATTTTAAATTTTATGAAAATTGTAAGTACCTAACATTATAAATAGGGGTCAAAAACTCATTATATGGGAGATGAACAATAATGATGTACTATTATTCTAACAAAAAAAAATCAAAGAACAATCATGAATTATGCATTATTTTAGTCAAGTCACCTAAAAGTTTTTCTATGTACTGCTTATTATTGGTTTTATTCGTTTTTTCTCTTTGCATTTGTGCTCATTTTTTCATTATAAGTTTACGAATCATAATCGACTAACTCCGAATATCGACAAATACATAACATATAAATTTGAAAATATTAAAAATATATTAAATATTTAAATTACATAACATAAAATTTTGAGATCACACGAGATTCGTGTTAAAGAAAATTAATGAAACTTACTTTAGTTTAGTGGTCAAAGTTAAGATTTTCTTAAAATTTGTTTATTTAACTTATTATTGGTTATTTAGTGATGAATTAATAATTTTATGGGTGAGTGATGAATGGTCGTGCAATTGAGATTAAGAGTCAAATGCAGTTGTAACTGTTTAAAAAAAAGAAGAAGAACGAAAGAGCTAACAAATAGGCGGCAACCAAACGGGGCCTTAAGGAACAGTTAAACGTTATCTAAAATTAAAATTGCGACAAGAAAAGGAAGGCTGTCTGCTGGCATGCCCATGTATACGAACAGCGGCGCGAAATATACGGTTGCCCAATTCGCCACAGAAAATACGAAGAAATTATAATCGACAATCAGAAAACCCTTTAAAATACATTCCCTGTTCTTAAGAAGAAGAAGAACTAGAGAGAGAGAGAGAGAGAGAGAAGGGGGCGAGGTACCTGGTGCTTCTGCAAAGGGGAAGTCGAGATCTTGTTAGATCGGAGCTGATCTGTCGTAAGAAATCTTATCCCTTTTCTGGGTCGTTCTCTCTTCCTTTCTCTTTCTCGTTCTTGATCTGGTTTTTGTTTTTGGTTTAACCCTCAAAGCAATGTGGCTCGATCTGCGTCGATTTGGGTCTCTTCCTGTTTGATTTCTTTGTGCTGTAGAGTTCTGGGTTTGATTTGGCTCTCTTGCTCTTATTCGTGTGAATTCCGGGGCTCGTTGGAGGGATTTAAGCAGGGTTTTAAAGCATTTAGTGAACTGGGTTCGCGTTTTGTAGTTGCATTTCTTCTGCTTCCTTGTTTTCTTCTTTGATTTTGGGATCTTTTGATGGGTTGTTCTCCTCGTCATTTTGATTTCTTCTTTCTATTCCTAGTATATAGGCTATTAGCAAATGTTTATGTTTTCTTTTTTCTTTTTTGGTCCTCTTGGCGAGGTTACTATGAATTGATCTCTCTCTTTCAACGAGTGCATGTGAAATTGACCACTTCACTCCTTTTTTTTTTTTTTCCTATTTTTTGTTAGTTTTGTTCTCATTTCGGGGCATAATCGTTTAGCTTCGACTCGTAATTGATTTATATATTATTTTGAAATTTCCCCAATTTCTGTGACCAAATAACCGTGATTGGCCTACGTCGTTATGTGTGGTCCATGTACATCATTTTATTTGTGAATATATTATCAGGACTGGTCCACAGGTCTGCATGACAACTAAATGAATTTTGGCTATGACAAATCCACGACTAAATCTATTTATAGAATTAACTGTATGTTATGATTATGGTAACAGAAGAGAAAGAAAAAAGCAGCTAAAAGTTTAGTGTGACAACTTGCTTAAAAAAGAAAAGTTCTGTTAAAGTATTATCATTGTTGGTCCTAAGCCAAGATAAAGAGGAGGGCTGTGTTAGCTAGCTGATAACTAGTGTAAAAATCATAGGATCTGTTATCATGAATCTTTGATTAAATATTATAAGCTATAATTCATTTAGCCAATCCCATCTACATAATCAAGTTGTTCTGATACGATAAATTTTACAAGTGCACCACAGCGTTGGACACATAAATGGCAGTTGTGTGGATATTGCTGCTATTATAAGGTGGGGGTACAGGGAAGGAAATGATCTGGCATTTTTTATGTGATTCTATATTTAGAGTCATGATGCTCAGGTCATATTCAGAACAAAAATCAATGATGTTCTTTTGTGTTGGTCATGGTGTATCTTGTTAAACTGAGAGATGTTTTCATTAGCCACTACCAGGTATTGCTTCTTGGCTCATGGGATGGATGGGTAGACTGTGAGCTTGCTTTGACTTGGGAGATTTTTACATTAAACGGCTGACTTTAGGCACAAACCCCTCTCTTATGCTTTGACATTTTACTAAGTACTGGCCACTTGATAATTTTTTATGGAATCAAAAGATAATTCCTGTAAGATGAAAATCTTCTGTTTGTTTGAATCTTTGATAGGGTTTTAGGTTTGTGGGTGTATTCATATACTCTCTTTGGATACTTTGGACCTATGCAGCGTATGCTTGATTGTATTGAGTGAACTATTGTTTGTTTGATACAGGATGTATTCCTCTACAGACAACCAGTCTGATGCTCTCTCTCTCTCTCACTAATTTTTTTTTTTGCTCTCTCCATTTTTGTGCAGCGTAATGGGAAGGGACGTTACAGGAATCCGCATGGACAAGAAGCCTCATGTTGGGAAGGTAAATTCAAATGGTGTCTCTCATGATGTGGTTCATGTTTCTCCCAAAATTTCGGGGTTAAGTGCTGAAGCAAAGGACTATGAGGTGGATGACCATGTAGTGGACAACTCAATTGCGGAAGAAAGTTGTGAGAGGCAAGATGTACTAGGTATTAAAAGTACCAACCATGATGCTGGTTTGCCTGAAGGGAAAACATTGAAACCTGAGGCTCAGAAGTCAAGTGACAAAAAATTGGGCTCACCTGTCAAGGG
Organism: Diospyros kaki; assembly: GCA_036245055.1. Lineage (NCBI taxonomy): Eukaryota > Viridiplantae > Streptophyta > Magnoliopsida > Ericales > Ebenaceae > Diospyros > Diospyros kaki. Next base: position 4,514,396 of record BSEG01000012.1, read on the forward strand.
AAATGGGAATGTGCAAACAAATGACACTGTTATGCAGCTCTCTACTCTTACTCCTGACAAGCAGGTTTCAACTGAAACTGATCCTGACGGGGCTGAAACTGTTGATGCTGGTTCAAATTGTTCGACTACGCCTAACAATTTCCACTCCCCCAATTCAGCAAAGAAATCACAGGTGAGTTTATTGTGTAACAGTGTGCTAAGTGATATGTTACCATCACCCTTGTCCTCTTTAAACTATAAACTGCAAACTGTGAGACATGTTCCCCTTGTGTAAACCCATATATTAACATGTCAAATCTAGTCATTTTTGCTCCTATTGTGGTCAATGAAACTCAATTTATTTGCAAAGCAGTTAAGTTCAACCATGGGAAGTAAGCTAGGTGTCCAGGTTATATTTCTGGGGCATCTATCTAGTATCACTGCACATTTCTAGTTCTATTTGTCTTAGTTATCTCAAGTTTGATTTTTTAGATATGACACAGTTACACGCCTTGAGGACTGGAAATTTTTGGTATTTGATGGGTCAGACAAGGAATGAAACTTCTAAAAATTAATAAACATGCATTTCAAAAAAGGAAAGTTTGTGTTATATATCATTTTCTGAGTCCTTTATGCATCATCATCCTTTTATACCACAATCTTTTTTAAATAATTTATATTCCCTTTTTAATTTTCTTGGGAACTCCTTGTAAAGTTTTGTTTGTAGTTCTCTAAGCAAAAGAAGCAATTTCCATTTATGGTTGAATTGTAGACTTGAAAATACTGTTTATCTTCATAGTTTTTCACTGATGCTAACCCAATTCTCCTCAGGTATTAAGGAAACCCCAACAATCTGATAACAAGAAGTATCATGATGAGGAAGATAATTGGTCAGTCACTTCCTCGTATCCTCTCTTACTGTTCAGGTTTCAGGCTTTCAGCATTTTGCCTTTTCTATATGTAGTTTGCTTAGTGTCTGTTGTCATTCCTATGGTTAAAAGAGAGAGTGAGAGAAAAAGAATCTGCTGTTATTCGTTTTCCATTTTGGGATTGGAAATGTCCTTAGCCTAGCATAGCACTGCAGCTTCTGTGCGGAGTGTCCGAACTGGCAAGTTTAGGACCACTGTCCCTGTTGCTCCTGTATTTAGATGTGTTTCACGTGCAGAGAAACGCAGAGAGGTATTTCTTAGTCAAGCCTTGAATGAATAGTGTTTTTCTTTTAAATTGTTGCTTGGATTTTCTTCTTTGGATTAACTTCCTATTTCTAGTTTTACTCAAAATTGGATGAAAAACACCGGGCTTTGGAGGTGGAGAAAATGGAATATGAAGCTAGGACCAAGGTACTTCCATTTTGTGCATGTTTTGTTTTACAAACCCCTTTGTGTTTCTATTGCTAATCATAATAGCTTTACCACCTTTCATCATCTTTCACCTATTCTTAATTGTTAGGAGGAAGAAGAGGCAGCTATAAAGCAGCTTAGGAAGAACATGGTGGTCAGAGCAAATCCAGTGCCTAGCTTTTACCAGGAAGGGCCTCCACCAAAGGCTGAACTTAAAAAGGTACTCATTTTGGACTTGTTCTTCATGAGTAGTGAACAAGTTGAGGTTCCAAGATGTTAATCCATATGTCCAAAGGATCCATGGTCAACATAGGATGACACAAACATCAAACTGGAAAAAACAAATTGAAATTTAGTACCAGTCTGTTTCACCTAACCAAAGACTGTTTTCTTAGTTTTGAGTGGTTGCTATACCATAGAGCCTTGAGATGGGGATGTTGATTCTAGAGGGAGAAAATGGAATTGCTGATGGAGTGAGTGCCAACATTTTGTTATTAAGTCTTATTAGCATGTATATCTTATGACAATGCAATTGGCATGCACTTATATATAGAGAGAAGCCAACTATAGAATTATAGACAAACAGAGAGTATAGAGATTTGGTTTTCCGAGGGTTGTGCTAAGGATGTTGTGATGATTTCAAAGAAAACCAATAAACAATGATATGTGCACGATTGTTTTTAACATACAAAAAGATATTCTCTCTATACATAGTATGTAGGGAGAGAGACTACTAGAATCTCTCCTCATTGCCTTTAGTTGATTTCCCCTTAACAAAAAGTGAGTACACTCATTGAATTGTGAAAATGCACTAATTTCTTGTTAAATCCCCTCTTGGAGTAGTAAACGACACTTGTTTGTTCTTGTTTATTCCTTGGTTTTTGAGTGGTCAGACATCCTTCTTTTTTTGTTTAAATTAACTAGATAGAGTTTGTTTTGCAAAGATTATATGAAAATGGTTAAGATATAAACCGTGGTAGCTATGTTTTGAAGTGCTCTTGAAAATAATTATTTGATGAGGGACCAAGTTTGTTGAGTTTCCATGTTGTACAAGTTAGTTTCACAATACCAACTGTGTGATGAAGCACAACCATATCAGTTATATTCGTTCACTGCCATCTCGTGAACTTTATATCTCATTATTTCCTCACTAGAGGGTTGTGTTAGGAAGGGCACCAACATAAAATTTTTCCACATTGTTTTTTTGCATGGATTTGTATTGTTGATATTTTTAGAAGTTGATTGACATTCTGAATGTCATGTCACTAATAACTTGGTTAGGAAAAGGTGGCAAGGTGCAATTGATGATGAGGGACCAAGTAGTAGAAGAAAAATAAGAGAAGAGAAGGGGAAGAGACCCAAGAAGAAACAAGGAGAAGAATCAAGGAGAAGAATCAAGTAACCAAATTTTTATTCAAACTCAATTATGACATTTTATGGGCTAAAAGCCCTAAAATGGTTAAAACTTTTTCAAAGTAATCGTACTACAAAATCTATTAAATTTTGAAATACAAAATATAAAAAACCCTTCTCATACCCAAAATTGGAGGTGTAAAATGGGGTCAGCACACTGGGCCATGCCAGCCTGCTTGGGCCACTGTTTTGGATTATTATTTTTTTTAAATTAAACATACTTTGTTTATAATATGACAAAAATGTTGCATTGAATTTTTTTGATTATTTTATCGAAAAATCATATGTAAGTTTATCTGATACAATTTTTGTATTGAATAATATCTCAAATTCTTTTTGTTGTCTCAAATGCTGACTAGTAAAAAGTTTTAAAGTACATAGAAACTTATAATTTACAAAATATAATGTAAAACCTACAAATAATATGCTAAAATATACCTTAACATATTTATTTATAAACATAAATTTTAATAACATATATTTTTATTTATTGGACCAGTGGATGGGCCTGCTTGTTTTACACCTCTATCCAAAATAAATTAAAATTCAAAACTATCCTAATCTCATAAACAAGATAAATTTAAGTTCAAAGTACAAAATTTCAAAAAAATATTGTCTCAATTGCATCAACTCCCCTGTGAAGGCAAAAAATGCTTGACCTTAAAAAGAAGTTTTATGCACTTGAATGCTCAATCATCCGATCATGAGTTGATTGGTTGGATGGCCTTCAGTCTTTACCGGCCACATATTTGTGTTAAGTGGTGGTCTAAACCAAAGTTGTCAATAGCGCGCCTGGCGCGAGGCGCATTCCTTGTATATATAAGTGTATTACAACCTTTTTCTTGTCCATTTGTCATCTTAGATTTTATTTCTTGTTGATTTGATTGCGTATTCTTGTATATCGGTGAGAGGCAAACCTAGTGGTGTAAGCTGGAGGTCTGCTAGATCTCCCACTCATTGAGATCCTTTGGCAACGATGTTTACCTGTTAGAGAACTACTCACGTCTGCATTCTACTTAATTTTTTTTCTTTCTTCTAATTTCTTTTGTAATTTAGAATAAACTAATTTTATGTTGTAATTGTTTTTTGCTATGTGTTCTACTCTATTTATTTTTTCTTTCTTCTAATTTCTGTTACAATTTAAAAGAAACTAATTGCTAAAAAACAAATGTTTTCATTGTGTGATCTACTGATCTTTTTTTTTTTTCTCTCTCTTCTAATTTCTTTTGCAATTTAGAAGAGATTAATTGTTTTTCTGTTAACTTTTTGTGCTGTGTGTTCTATTGTAATTTTTTTTTCTTTCCTCTAATTGCAAAAGAAATTAGAAGAAACTAATTGTTTTCCTGGAATTTTTTTTTTTGCAATGTGTTATTCTATAATTTTTTTCTTTCCTCTAATCTCTTTTGTAGTGAGAAGAAACTAACTGTTTTTTCTGAAATAATATTTGTTATTATTATAGGGTTGGCTAGTTGTCATTTATGATTTTATGAGTTTGCATTTATCTCTTTATAGGTACATATTGAATAATAGTGTAAAAGTATTTTATAAGCATTTTGAATAAATGTGTGCCTCGTGCCTGAGGCTCGCGCTTCACCTTGTGCCTTGCTTCTTGCATCTAGGCCCCAATCACTAATTTGCGCCCCAATTCGCCTTGCATCTTTGACAACTATGGTCAAAACCCATTGTCTATACCAACGAAGTCACCATGTGAAGATCTCAATGACTTTGTTAGAACTCTGCTAAATTTAGATCAAATTGTTGCAACAATTATTTAATAATTCATGTGCGGTTTAAAATTGGGAGATCCATCCATCCAACAAACAAGGAAGAGTTGAGCCTCTTCATCCTTGGTGAATACAATGCTCATTTAAAATGGCATTAGTTTTATCGTTTTGTGCAGGTTAAAGGGAAATTTAATGGGGTGTTAGGCTTGGGAAAAGGATTCGTAGATGGGTCAACAAAGGGATCTTCTAGAGGAGCAGAATGAGTTTTATATACAAAAACGTAGTCCACATTAAATGTAGATCTAAACCCAAAGTCATATCATATATTAATGAACATATACATTTGGTCCAACACACTTTAAAATTTTAAAAGGATCACCACTACAAGTTTGCAGCTTAGAAGTAGATTCGGAGAAAATCACACCTGTCAAATCTTATTCTAATGATATCCCTCAAATTCAACTCAGAAAAGGTTGTGGCATCTATCATTATATCTACTATGTCATCAAGTTTAGGGATGAAAAAGTGAAATTTTGCCGTGATTTATTCATTACTATTCTATTGTCACACATTCTTTGGGTTCATCTACTTGCCTTTGGTGGTTTGTATCCTCCATTGGCTTCATCCTATGATGAGGCAATTTAGGAAGGGTTGCTCTTAGGACATGTTGAATATCAGACAAAGGGGATAACTGATCTGGGATCCTGGGAAAACATCATGGAATTATTATAGTAGCTGTTGGGCTTCTTCAGGCACAACTAGTTAAGAATCCTGAGGCACTTCCTTAACCACCTTGGTAAGCAGTGGACCCACAAACAGCCTCATACTCAAAGCTTCTTTGGCTAATGACTTGCTATTATTTTTGTTTAACTACTTTCCTTGTTTTTTTTTTTCCCCAAGTTAGTGAGTCTTGGTGGTAGTGGTTGGCGGTGAATTTTCTTGCCATTAAATGGAAAAAAGCATGAGTTGGAAACTTGGAATGACCAAAAATTGTGACATCCCAACCAAACAACCTTGGCCTTTGCAAAATGTAATGACCTAAAACTGTAGGAATAACATTACGTCAAATATGATCTTTGTAGTGAAGAACTTTAATAGGCAATAAAATATTGGTATTTCACATCTATAAGGGTCAGTATAAGGTAATGATTTCATCTCAAGGTGGGTGACTGTGAGCCTGCATTAGTGAACACTAATATCTATAATGTTCTTTCAAGGTTATTGATTTTGACGTGTAAGAAAAATGGCACAAGCACAACAAACATCAGTCTCCTTGGGCTAATTCAGGGAACAATGCACAACACCCATGTCAGAGTTGTTACAAATAGGCTCAGATGAATCCAAGACAAGTGGAGGTGGTGACTCTAATCCAACATAAGACACCATCATCGCGATTATTTATCTAAATTTCCAAATTCATTTACATCAGGTTCATAGATCTATTCCTCTAGATGTCTCTCACCCTTAGTTCTTCACTTAATAATTAGATCTTTGTTGGGTAGACAAGGGACTGGGACCCTTATTTTTGAAGTACTGAACTTGTCAATTAGTATTTGGGGTTTCACTCATTTGCCTTATACCTTTATTCTCTCTCACAAGTGCGTTGGAAGGAGGAAGACCAAGCACAAATTTAGCAAAAGAAGGAGAGGTATGGTCCATAGAAGGCTGTCCCCGCACTTTCCATACTAAGGTGTAGAGACCATTTTGTAATTTTTGACCAAGTTGTAGGCTTTCTCAAGAGTTTTAACACCTCTAAAGACTAGCTATATTTTAAGATCAGCAAGGCCACATGTAAACCTACTTATAGTCTTGTTCTCATATACAGCACTTCATCTTAAATTCATCAAATTGGCCCACCAAAACATGATAAACAAATTCAATTAAAATTCCTTATCCTTCTCTTTTTGCATCAACTTGGAAACTTACAATTGTTAGTTGTAAAATTTAAAGTAACTAAACTTGTATATTTCTTATAGTACTAAATTATGTACTTTTCTATGAATAATTATATAAAAAGGCATCACCAGTGCACAAGACTTTCACTTTGTGAGGGTCAATGGCTAGTCACAAAAAAGCAACCTTATTATTGCCACCAAGGCTTGCCCTCTTCTATGAATAATTACATACAATTTAGGTTATAATATGTTTAGTGTTAAATAGGAGATGGTTTGCTGAAGTGTGTCTATGTCAGTATATGCTGTACATAGCACACTTAAATGCTGTCTTATATTGGATTGACAGGTATGTTTGGTAATTGGAATCAAGCCTTGTTTATTTATGTTCTGCCAACTTGGGTGCAGAACTGACCCAAACTCAACATGTACATTTCTGTTAGTGTGGTTTTGAGTCTGATGGAAGCAGATATCCAACTTGTTTGGTTTGCTTCTAGTTTGTGATAGCAGAAAGGTGAGAACTAACACTCTAAATTTTGTTTTCTATGCAAGTGTGGACGGGCAACATGTGCTTGTCGTGTGGAAAACATATTTACTTCAGCTATGTATATTTCTAATAATTACTTCATGTTATTGATGTGGGGCAGTGGACTCTTCGGACAGTAAAACTAGATAAAGATTTTGAGCTCCATCTATTCGTCTCATGTCATTCATTTAGATCTACAGTTGGCAAATGAATGGCAGGGAAGGGAAATATCAGACAAAAGCCAAAAGCCATCTCACCATTGTTGCCCCTCTCCTTGTGGAAGCAGAAAAATTGCTAGTCTTATCATCACGTGACTGATCTTTCAAGAGCATCTCTCTTACTAGCCTCTTGAAGCTGAAATGAGACAGCTAGTCTCCAAAACCAGTCTTTTTATCAGAGAAATTGAATCACCCTGATTAATTCCTTAGTTTGTCAATCCTCTATTGCAGCACTGTCCATGTTTTTGCACTACAATAGTGGATAGTGCAATCATACATATTCTTGCTTCAACTGTCCAATAACAACATAATCTATCTTAAATTTGATGACAGATTCCAACAACTCGTGCCAAATCACCAAAATTGACACGGAGAAAGAGCTGTGGTGATGCAACCCATGCATCACCGGAGGAGAAGGGAGTTTGCGTCAGAGCAATTCGCCACAGCATTGGCAATCACAAAGATGGTAGTTCTACTGGCAGACCTATCAAAAATAAGGTTCAGGTCAGTGCAAGGAGTGGTAACACCGCATGCAAAGTTAAGGATCATTCGGGAACAGAGAAGGAAGCAACTAAAACCAGCTCTCCAAAAATGGCTGAGAAGACTTCAGACGTCACTGTCAATGGCTAGTTTTACTATGTTGGATGGGAGTAAGTTGTAGAACTTCTCTGTTGATCAACAGCTCATCATCTTTTTGCCCTGGGAATGACTTGTTTAAGTGGTGCATGTCATATCTGAACTGTATATTTGCTGTACTTCACATCATTACATGTATATTATGTATAAGAAGAGAGCTCCTCATAATGCAGACCTAATTGGTTGTGACCAATCTTATCTTTGTATATATTGCTTTCAAATGGATGCTGCAGCCTTTTTTAATCGCCTTCTTGGCCTTACAGAAGATGTGGTGGTCATAAATAGCAATGATTGACTAGATAAAATCATTTGTAGTCGAGACTCTATCTAGTGGGATTAAAGCTTGACGTGTTCTCTTTGTTGCCTGTTCATTGAGGATCTCGAAGATTTAACTGGACATGCTCATTGTGGTTGGGTTTTGAGAGTGGATTGTCATATATGCAGGTGAAGAAAATAGTAGAAACTGAGGTAGGGATGTTTCTGTATCTCAATAGAGATTGAGGGCAAACTGCATGTTTTGATGGAAAGTCCCAGATTTGGTAATTTGATGGCACTTGGTCTTCACCTGCTAATCTTCTTGATGATGTGTTGATTCTCTCTCTCTCTCTCTCTCTCTCTTTATATAACAAATTTATTATATTTTATTTTTATCCAAATTATAAAAAAAAATTATATAACAAGTGAGGGCGTGAATTTTTTTATTTGAGAAAATTTCATGTGAGGTGGTAAATTATATAATCTATTTAAATTTGTTACATAATCATTTACATATGGAGTCAAGTAAATTTTTATTTTATTCTTAATAATGTTATCAATTTATTATAAAATCAAAATTAAATATTTTACGCTACCACCATATAATAAAGGTTAAATTATATGAAATTTTTTTATACTTAGATTACGTGCAATTTATCTCGTGTTTTTTATTGGATCAAAAAAATTTATTACACTTTTTTAATGTTGCAACCGGCTATCATTTATATAAAATTTTGTGCATTTGTTAGTTGGCCAATATAAAATTTTATATTTTGTTGATATATAAAATTTTGTATATATAATTTTGAAAATTTATAAATAAATTTTATATTTTATATATAGATTATTATACAAAATTTTATATAATAATAACTGATTGTAACATTTAAAAAATATAATGTCTTTTGATACAATCAAAAGTTCAGAAAAATAAATTCGTCTTTTGATACAATCAAAATCACAGAAAAATAAATTACATATGACTGACATGACCTTAAGCGTGAGGCGTCTATATAATTTATTTGATTTTTTTATTTTATACAATGAGATAAAAGTTTTATTTTTAATTTATTGTTTTACTGAAATTAAGAGCGTAAGGGTGGTAATCCCAAACCTCTATATAATTTATCATAAAGTAAATGAGTACAATAAACTTTATTAATTTAAGTCGCACACCCCTCTGTGTTTCGAAATTGCAGAAGTTCCCAATAAAAATTCAATCTTACAACCTTACCCTCTCCCTCGTGACATCTGAACGGTGCAACCCAATCGGTCGCAAGGAGACCCATTCCCGCGCAGAGAATGACGGGCAGAACCAGTGGCCTGATTGCTTCGCCTCTCGTTCTTCGACCCATCAACGTCTTCCCTTCTCCAAGACGCTCCAAACACAATTTCTTCATCGCCATTTGCAGGGGCCAAAACAAATCCACCCGCAAGAAACCAGGGTATGGTACCTCGAGGCGGTCCATTCTGAAGAAGAGCTTCGTCCAGGAGCAGGTAATGTTTAGCGGTCCACTTTCCGGCGATCCCCACGTCGCCATAATCGGCGGCGGGATGTCGGGTCTTCTTTGTGCTCTCACTTTGGAGGGCCGAGGGATCCGCTCTACGGTGTTCGACACGGTTCCTTCTCTTTTCCCTTTTCCTACTAAATTCTAAGCCAATTTCCCTTTCCATTGCATGCAATTGAATCCAACTGTCCTCTTTACTCAAACAAGTTTACGCCCAAATTATTTTCTTCAGTTTTAATTCTCTTGTCATCTTATGTTTCCCATGGAAAGTCCAAATAAGAGGGCAAGGCCAATTTGTTTATTTTTTCTTGTTATATTTGAAGGTAAAAACTTCACAAATGCTTGTAGCACCCTTCTTAGTTCCACTGTTGCCCAATATTTTATAACAGAACTGAAGATTTTCAGTTCTGCAAAGTATGACAGTATGTTTATGAGATTTCTGACTCTTATTAGCAATTTTAGGGGCTTCATGGGTTAGGAGGAAGAATGGGAACTAGAAAAATTGATCCACAGCCTCTGATATTTGACCATGCAGCTCAGTTCTTTACTGTCAGTGATCCTGGATTTGCTAAGTTGGTGGATGGATGGTCTGAGAAAGGCCTGGTTCGAGAATGGAGGGGTACAATTGGAGAGCTTGAAGTGGGTGGTCAATTTGTACCACTTCCTTCTTCCCCTCCAAGGTATGTAGGTGTTAATGGGATGCGCCCACTTGCGGATTCAATTCTATCTCAGGTAATTTATCTTTCTTTTTTATATGTTCCTTTTTATCTAGACGTTTTTGTGTTCATCACACATGCAGACCAAGCCATAGTAACTGTAAGACTTATTAAACAAAAGCCAGTATCCATTTCTTCATAAAAGAGTTGAGGGATTCTGGGTATTTTTGGATTTCTTTATTCTTTAATCCTCATCTATACCATTTGAAAATTCTTGTTTATATGCTGCTAGCTTCATGACAATGGAATTGTATTGAGCTCTTGAATATGATATTGTTGTTTATTATAGGGCTAGTTTACAAAATAAAAAAAAAAATTGGCTTCCAAATTGATGTGGAATCGAGGAATGAAAAGAAGAGAAGAAGAATCAACAGTAGAAGGAGATTAGAATGAGTGGAGAATATGCAGACGATGGATCTGCAGTAGTAGCAGCACTGGAAAGAAAAATGGAAGAGAAGAGAGAAGGAAGAATACAAGGGGCAAAAAAGAAGAAGAGGATGGGGAGGGGGAGAAGGAGAGATCTTCAGCTCTTCCAAATGTTCAACTTCTATCCATTCTCAAAAAACTATAAATTTGATTTATATCAACAAGTCCTATTTATAGGCTTGATAGAACTCTCAAAACATCCAGAGCTTTTTTAAAACTAACCCTATGTATTTCGGTGGCCTAGTACCACTTAATCTAGTAAAAATCCTAATAAAACTAAAATACATCTTGATAAAATTGAAGAATCCTAATCCTCTAAAGTTCCTAAACAAATCAAATGCCAACACAACTAGAATTATAAAAATTTTAAACTAATTTGAATTCTTGATCTCCATCATTCTCTCTGGCTGAGTGGAACTCTACTCCAGAGAGATAAAGTAATAACATAACTCAAATTATCTAGGATAAAGACATGGATCTTCTCTTCAGAAATTGCCGTGATGTTGATATCTTTCGACTTGATGAGAAAAAGGATCCCAGTAGAGGTGTCAAACATGCCAAGCTGTCCCACTCTGCCCTGCCCATCTAGTATAGTAGCCCAGTCTGACACGACCCAGTACTGTAGCAAGCAGGCCGTTCCAAGCTTGGTGGTGTGTGGCTCACAGCCAGCCAGTCAATTTGGCATGGCATGTCCAATTTGACCTGTTTAAAATAAAAAAAATTCCACAAAATGCCTGGCCTTGTCCTTGTGCACTGGGTATCCCTTATACAAGCTCATTCCTAACAGAGTTTAGCTTAGGATTTGTACTATTAATACATCAAGGCTGGTGGATAATCATAGTAGTAATATAATTATGGAAAAGAGTATTTATTATGTTTTCTGATAGCTATATTTTCATGCTGTTTAATTAATTAAGGTTGGTGAAGCTTAGCTCCTATTTCATTTGCTTCTAATCTATATGATAATCCTGTTCCACTCTTATATTAACGGAATTTTAATATCTGGTGCAGACTTGTATGGTTAATGCAGTGCAGCCTTGCTGGATAAGTAAAATAGAGCCATTTAATGGGATGTGGCACTTGAGTGAGAATAGAAAGCCTTGTGGGCAGTTTGATGCCCTTGTCATTGCACATAATGGTTCGTCTTTCCCACTCAAAAATATTATGTCATCATGATTCAAAGCTTTAGACTTTTAGTTGATTTGTCTGGTTGTTATTATTCTGTTGTTTTCTTAATGTTATCAAGAGCATGCAATTATCACGAGGATCTCAAGAGAGCAATAGGCAGCATTCTATATTTATTCATATGATGTATGTATCAGAAACACTAAACATAAGTAATTAACTTCTGAAGTTAACTAGGCATGCAAGTAAAAGGTTTTCTTACCAGTCTCATAAAGTATATGCCCTTAGTACAAAACAAATGCATACTCTCATTAGGTCCCAAGAGTTGGGGTCAAACCTTTGATTCCTTTTGAACCTTCAATGAGAAACCTTCACTGATTTGGTGGAATGTCCAGGCTCCAATAGCCAAGGGTTGCGTAAACAGACCTCTAGGGAAGGTCCATCGAATAACTAACTACAATGAGGCTAGAGAACAACAGAGCCTTTCATGATAGGCACAAAAACTAATTAGTGGCCCAAGTTAAGAGCCTTTCATGATGGACTCTTTCAAAGAATAAGCTTTAAGGATTTCTTATGTGGCACCTTTTGAACCGTAATTTCAACTTTCAAGAGATGTTCCTTACAACTCCTCAGTAATCCAAAGACAATATTTCGCTCTCTGCCAGCTAAATCAATGGGCATGGCACATGCCATGTAATGTCGCTCAGTTGTTAGGGCTAATGGAATTGCTGCATTTTGTGTTTGACATGCATGTTGATGTTTACATGAGTATGTTTCCAGTATCTGTTGGATTTGGATATAACACCCATTTGGGAGTGTTTGGCGATTTATATCCTTAAATTAGGAGAAATAATGGAGGCTTAGTGAATTCACTTAGTTGAGGGTTAAAGCTGATTGCAACAATGGAAAAACTTCATTTTATTTTAATCTTGTGAGCAATTAACTCGCACGATGCTGGAGTCAAAGATGCCCACGTCCAACTTTCTCTGAAATTGCTTAAACTTGGGTGGTCTGAATAACACTTTTGAGATGGGAACATGAAAATCATGGACTTTACTTCTCAGAAACATTTCAAATGCTTCTCATTCAGTTATGTAATAACTTACACTTATGTATGCTTATAAAAAAAGATAATATTTGTGTTGTGTTCTTGACCCACATTGATAGTTATTTAGCACTCAGACCTTTTACTCTGGATGACTGCCAGGAAAATGTGCAAATAGGTTGCTTGCTTCATCAGGCTTACCACTTATTGCAAGACAAATGAAGGTAATTCCAGAGAACCTTTTACTTTTCGCTATGAGTTTATAATCAATCATATGTTACCCTTCATAATTTTCTTTGTTGTTTGCTTAACAAAAATTTACTTTAGGTGGTAGAAGAATTATTTATCGGGATTCAAAATGAGCATCTAGGTTTTGTAACTGTCTTGCAATTAGCAATTATGGTTTATGTAATCAGATTGCAAATTATATATCTTCCTGTTCTCATTTTTCTTTTATGATTAGTTTTTTTTAGTTTTCTCTGCTGATTGAGGGCTTAAAAACTATCAAAATATGCTCAAATTGAAGATATATGTCATGTCCTGAAAGAGGGGGACATGACTGGTGCTGAACCCTTTACAAACCATTGGCTCAGTAGGGTCAAGGAAGCCTCTGTATGTACCATATATGTAATCACAGATAATTTCAATTTTCGTCAATAACAATAGACTGAGACAATACATAAAAAATATCATATTTATTTAATTAAAACAGGTCAACATATTGAATAACCCTGCCTGTAATTGATGGAGATAATTGCTAAGGGCCCGTTTGAGGGAGTTGTGAATTTTTAGCTTCCATTTTTAGTTTTTTTTTTCTGTTTTTTATGTTCAGTTTTCATTTTTTTTCTTTTTTACTAAGGGCCCATTTTTTTTTTCTGTTTTTTAAGGGCCTGTTTGAGGGAGTTGTGAAAACTGAGCATATTGTTTGATAATATTGTTGGTTTTCAAAAGCTTAAAAAATAAAAGCTGAACATGTTGTTTGGTGCAAAAAAAAGATCAGTTTAAGGGTGAGCAACAACTCGAATAATAGATAATAGCTGAATGTTGGTCTATGGGTGAGGAGTAAAGATGTCAAACGGGTCCAACTAGACACGATTTCCCTGGCCCGATCACAAGAAAGACCAATTATATGAGATTAACACTATTAATTTTGATAGTAACTTCCTTAAAAGTTAGAACTAGACTAGTTTACAGCCATTTTGCAACCATTATGTGGCTAAAAAAATAAATTTATTCAAATATACAACATATCTTGATTTTAATTTTAAGGTGAAAGTTGTTTTAAAGTTCATATATCATAGTTTAAAAATAATTAAATAAAACGAGCTTGTAGTCGATGCCCACTGGCTGTTGAATTGGCCTGACCCTTCAAGCTATGAATTGGTTTGAGTTAAGCTAAGCCAACTCGCTTGGCATCTTTAGTGAGGAGCAAACTGGTAGTGGTTGTTGAGCATCAATGTGAGTGAAACATTGAGTAAAATTGAAAAGTAAACAAAAACAAAAAATGAAAGCAAGTTTTCTGTGTCAAAATTTTGAATTTTTTTTAGAACTTTTGAAGACAAAATTAGGTAATCATATATAATTTTCTGTTTTTGTTTACAAAAATTTGAAAATGAAAACAAAAAACTGAAAATGAAAGTGCAATCAAACAGGCTTTAAGAATGTCTATACATAAATGAAATAACTTTTAACTGTTGCACACAAGAAGGAATGTAGTGCTTACCAAAGAGTTTATCAGTTCTGAAACTAACCTATAATCTGAAATAGACATATATAAATATCGAATGAGTCAAAAACTCTGGGATATACACAACATATTTCAGAACAAAATGGGGACAAGCAAACACAAGTTTTTATGTAAGATTTCTTCTTCTTCTTTTTTTTTTTTCTGAAAAATGTGCTTGAAAAACTTATTTTTCTTTTTAAAAACATTTTTTTTTTGTTTTAAAGAAAATTCTTGTAAAATATACTAACATGGAACCATGACTTTCTGTTTCATCGAGTTGCACTAAATAGAATGAATCCATCGTTAGCCATGCCAATGTATGACTACTCTGTCATTGGCTGAGCAAAAGTACATAATGGGTTCATGTGTGTTGGTTGAAGCATGGGGTTGGCAGTACCCCTACTAACTGGGCCAGATCGAGGTGAATCAAAGCTAACATCTACTGTCATTAACCTATGCTATCCTGACAAAGGTCCTCCCTAAAGATTTTCTAATACCAAATCCAAGTATCCAATCTGTAATCCTAATAATCCAATTCAGGCAAATAACACAATGATATTCATATTGTATTCATGTCATTTTTTAATATTCTTTTTATGCTTGTTGGTTTTTATGTTTGCAAACACCATTAATATCATCATCGTCATCATCAACTACACGTTATCCTAATCATGTTAGGGTTGGTGCCTTAGTATTTATAATGTCAATTGACTTCTAAAAGTCACACTGACAATACAAATCCATGCAAAATAACAATGTGGCAAAAATTTATGTTGGACGCCCTTTCTAATGCAACACTCTAGTGAAGGAATAATGAGATTAAGTTCTAGCACTATCTTTATATGGAAAAGTTCCATGTGATGCCAGTGAATTAAGATATATGGTTGTTTTCCATCACATAATTGATATTGTGAAACCTATACGTACAACATAGAAGCACGACCACATAAACACTATTAATAGAAAATATAAAAAAATGTTTTTCCTTTTCCATATGGCTATCATTTCCATAATCTTGTTTTTTGAAATTGACATACCGCTTATCCATTTTGTTCTTCATATCCATGTTGCTGCTTCTTGGGCTGTCACTCCTTTTACCATTTAAACAAAATTTCAAAATATGCCTAGCTGCATTAATATCTATAGCATACTGTTCTTACCTCAAAGTATATGTGCATATAATCTTGGAGTTAATGTAAAGAAGGATGCGGGCCCATATTGGTTGGCCTGATTTTGGTATTGAAAAAAGAATAAATCATACGGACATCCCAATACTAAACAAATACTATCAATGGATTTTCTTCTTTTTTTATTTATTTATTATCACTAGAACAGAGACACCAAAAGGGGACAAACCCTGTAGAGCCTGTACAATAACAACCGTAAACTGGACCTATGAATGCATCTATGTCCACTGGGAATCCTTGATACCTCTAAGTTCATAACTCTAATCTCAAATGAGTATCTGAATCTTTGTTGTTCCCTTGTAATTTTGCTAAATCTTGCTTCCACATCATGGTTACTGTCCTTATTTTTCCCTAATGTTCAGTTTACAAGTTATTGTTATTTCCCAATACTATTGTGTTTTTAGTGACTTCCAAGTTCCAGCAACATCACATGTCTAGGGTATGCTTTCAAGCCATAACTCTTATTCAAAGCCCAATTCATGCATTCAAGCATATTGCTTTATTCTGTACCTTGGGTAAAACTAGGGTGCAACCTGCCTGGGGTTCCCCTTATTTCTCCTCCCTCTTTTCTCTCAACCTGCTTTGAAGTGGGCATCCTGCATGTCACTTAAGTATAACATTTTATGTTACCCTATGCCGTAGTATGAGCTGTTGCAACTTTGGGAATTTGATGGTGAAAATAATGTTTAAGTAGTTCAAAATGCGCGCAGCATGCCTACTTCAAAGCTCGATGCACGAATTGTATATGAAACGCAAATGGTTGCAGGTTGCGAGTCCTGCCTTAAATATCGGAAGCTGCTCATATCTGAACAGATTTTGATTCTTTGCATGTTTTTAGCCTTGAGCTTATTCTACTTTTGGTCATTATTGGTGGAGGCATGAAGGGTCCCACCAAATAAGGCACAAATACAAGATTCCACTATTATTGTTTGCTTCATGATCTTCTTCTCTCCTTTTCAATTCTCTGCAGAAGCTTGAACTGAGTTCTATATGGGCTCTTCTTGCTGCATTTGAGGATCCTCTTCCAATCCCTCCTAATTCAGTTACTTTTGAAGGAGCTTTTGTAAAAGGAGTTGATTCTATCTCTTGGATGGCAAACAACACAAAGAAACTATCATGCCCCCAAACTCTCCTCACTGTTGGACCTTCTTCAGCACAGCTGCTTTTGGAAGAAGGAACAAGGTTCCACAGGTCAGTTATAGCTGAGTTTCTCCTTTGACCAACCATATAAGCATACACATATTTGCATGTACATACACATAATTCTTGGACTAAAGCAGCATTACCAATTAAAGTAAGTGGGTATTTTAGGTCGACAGCTGATGCTCTGGCCAACCATATGAACATGCCAATGCACCACACACACACCTGCACACAAAATACTTGTGCAAACCAATAATACTGATTAAAATAATTGGGTTCTTTTTTTGAGCTGATGACTAGCATGAAACCTCTAGTCCAATGGACATGGCTGCCTTAACAAAATGACATTGCTTAACACTGGTCAGCAGGTAGGGAAACCTTCCCTGTTTGCATTGGAAGCAGTAATTATTAACAATTTTGTTTGAGCATCTAAATCCTAGAATTAGTTAGCTTGTTTGTGTTTTGAGGTTCTTTTTAGATTCTCAGAAATGATACATTTTTGCATTGCCAGGAAAATATTCCAGCTGCCACAGCAGAGAAGGTGAAGGAAGCAATGTTTAAGGGCATAGAGGAAGCACTGGGACTATCAAAAAACTCACTGAAGAGACCCTTTTATACTCGACTTCAATTATGGTATGAGACCTTCTTAGGTACACCAGATAGGTGGGGTGACAGTAGGGAATACAAGATTCATGTGAATCTGTTTTCTTTGTGGTTGGGAGTGAATAGGGATCAGTTACAAACGAAACTTTTCTGATGTGGTCTCTGTGGACTTATTTTCTTCCTACTAAAGTCTGAAGTTTTGCTACTACCATTTTGGAATCAAACTACAATGAAGTATCTTGTCTGTGAGAACAGGGTGCTGTTTGATGGGGTTATAATACCTGGCAATAGTGATTTCTTGGGTTCAAGCAATTTTTGGTTCCATGGACTGCATGAACAGTTTCAGGCTATTATTTTCCAAGTTTTTCCTGTCAAAATGTTGTTATGATGGTGAAGGCTGAGGGGCAATTTGATGGAGCTTATCTTCTTTTTTTTTTTTTCAGTTTACAAAAATGAAAACCAAATATGTTGTTTGATAATTTTGTTCTTTCCTAAAATTTTGAAAATAAAATTTAAATGTAGTGTTTGATATAAATTTTATTTATCTGAGGCTTATACAATTGGTAATGACAATGATGCCCTTAATTTAGAATTTTAACTTTTTTGTTCTTTTTTCTTTTTCGTTTTCAGTCAGAACCCATAAGCCTACACAAGCTTAGGCTGTTGGTCGTTCTTCTTCCTCTTCCTCTCTCTTCTTTCTTCCTTATTTTTCTCTCAACTGCCGACACACCAGATTGCTACTCCCAGATGGGATCTGGGAGTTGACACCAAGATATGTAGAAGAAGAATGGGGAGTTTGTCTGAGGGACACTTCATTGGACAGGAAGGGGCAGTTGATCATTTGGGGGAGGGGGAGGGGGGAGCCAGCTGAGCCCGTGCAGCAGGGAGGGAGCTTGATCAATTAGTGGCTAACATGTTGAGTAATTATAATTACCATGCTGTTAAACTCTCTTACCATATAGAGAAATTAGGCGTACTTCTGGAAGATGCCTTTTACTTTGGACATAGTGTTGCTTGTTCTACATTGCAAGGAATGGTACTCTTGAGTAATATGGTGTCAGAATTATTAAGACATATATATATATTGATGACCTCTTCTTGTTAACTTTCTCTTATAACTGTTTTCTGTTTTCAGTATATTTTAGATTTCTTCCAATCTGTGTTGTAAGTTTCGCATTGCCTAAATTCTGCAGGGGTGCTGGTCTTCCCACTAATACCCCACGCATTCCTTGCATCTTTGATCCTCATGGAAGGGCTGGCATATGTGGTGATTGGCTACTGGGTTCAAGTCTAGAGGCAGCAGCCTTAAGTGGCATATCTCTTGCTAATCATGCAAGTCCTTTTTATTCTCTTTCTTTTCTCTCTTATGATTTGCTTTGTTTATCTATTAATATGAACACCCAGATACTTAAGCTGGACCTCGATTTATGGTGCATCTCTGTCACTATAGCATTTTATTTTCTTTTTTTCCCTCTTCCATATTATGTGGGGATCCAAGTTTGTGATATAAAACCAACAAATGGTCTTGCACTACAGATTGCAGATTACTTCCAAAGCGGTGGAGTTCGTCCAGAAGAGTTCACTGTTGGTTTAGATAATGCCTTTCGACCACTCGAAGGACATGATATTGGACAATTTCCTGGTCTAGGCTCAAATGAACAAGCAGCTGGGGCTGAGGCCATTCAGCTTGGCACTTGAATTTTGTCTGGGTATGGATGTTTTTGCCCGCTCTTTTTATTGAAGCTCTTATTTCCTCAACCTGAATGCACTTCTCCGGTCGTGCCATTACTCGAAATGGGTCCATTTGTTCTGCTTAGTGGGTTCCTTCAGCCAACTTATTGTTTTGTTTGCAGCAATGATTAGGTGATTCAACAGATCTGCAAACAATGTTCATCGCGGCAAAGGCAGCTCCTGAGGATGGGGTAATTAAATCATCTGAAGGTATTGTTTATGGTGATATATAGGTCATCTGCATTGTGATAGCTTTAAACAGTTGACAGTCTTGCCTTTCTAGCATCGTACTGAAACTGGATTAGCCTTCTTCTTCTTCTTCTTCACCCCCCTCTGTTTCCTCTTCTTCCCCTCTCTCTAGGTGGAATCGCCAGGAGGCATTTCCAATGTTCTGAACCTGCTGGCCGCAGCGTGGTTGCTTGGAAATATGGGTTCGATCTCTGGAAGAAAAACCTTGGAGCTTCAGCCCGTTTAAGAGTAGAGTTTCCTTGTTCTAGGTAGTGAATTTGAGGTTGTTCAACTCCATTGGCTAAAATGGGTAGATTGACAAATAAGAAATGGTGTAATGGTGTCATGTTTGACACGAAAGTGGGAAGGTTATTGTTACCCTAAAATACCATTAGTGGTGGTAACATATGTTGCTAGGACGTACCTTTAATAGGGTGTTTTTTTTTTTTTATAATTAAAAAGTTATTAATTTGAATTGTAAAACTATTTTTTTTCTGTAAAATAGGAATAATTATATAAATAATTATAATTGAGATATTATTTCACTATGGCCTCAATTAATCTTAATCAAATATTAAAACTTGATTGCCAAATAGTTAGACGACGTTAATGGTATATTAAAATTTTATACAAATGATATTATTTTTTGAAACAAAAAATGGTCTTAACAGAGCAATAACAAAATTAATATTATCAGAGAGGATTGACAGCAAAAAGGCATCTTTGCTATTAAAATTAATAAATTAATTAATAAAGTATATTAGGAGGTTAAATCGTATTAAACAAACTTAATCAAATTGTTAAATTGGCAAAAGTATATTTAGAGAAAAATTATGTTGAATAGAGAATTAGTACAGGTATTAAATAAGCTGTGTTGGCCAACACTGTATGGGCCATGCTGTGACGAAAGTGGTCTGCGCAGCCCAGCCCAGCCCATATGCTATGGGCCCGACATCTTAAAAAAAATCAAAAAAATAAAAATTGGCGCCATTGCCGCTCTTCGCTAGAAGTTGTTGATGCATCGGTTGCGGGAAGAAAACACAGTAGCGAGAGAGAGAGAATGGTGCTCCTCAATAATCAACGCAAGAGGAGGCCTTCGACTTCCTCCAATGCCTTGGCACAACCCCCCAAAATCCCCACCAACAACCAGCGACTGCGATTCGGCGGCGCCAGCGATGGCGACGGAGCATCGGCATCTCATGTATCAGCAATTGACGCCGTCCCTCCTCCTTCTCCCATCGAGAAGATGGTGTCAGTGCTAACAGATGCCGGTTGCACTCTGACGTCGTCGGCGCCGCTCCGTCTCCCGTCCGACATCCACAAGCTCCGCCACCACCTCCACCGCCTCTTCTCCGATGACCCCTCTCTCCGCTCCGTCTTCCTTTCAGGCTTCTCGTCTTACATCGAAAGCCCTATCAATCTCCGCAGGTCAGTCTTAGTCTCTGACTAGCTCATCCCGTAACAATGGAATAATCCACTAATTGTTCTTATTTGCATGGAAAACTACTTTTAGGGTTTGTAATTGTCTCTGTGCAAAGTCTATGCTAAGTGAATTATCTTATTGTTGCGAGATCGTGGCCGTTGGCTTTAGAAGAGATGTACTAACATTTGTACTTGTTAGGGTTTTGGTCTCTTTAAATTTTGACTGCTCTGGTTCGTTGGTAAGGAAAGAAAGCCTAGTTCGAGTTCTGTTACTGGTGCCTTCCATCCAATTAGACCTCCAAATCATGTTGCTCGAGAAGCTTCCCGAGTACTTCGATCACGGGGATGATGTCCACAACACAAGTGGATTGTATTCGGCTTCACTTGACGATGATGTGGCAAGGCTAATTCTGAATCAGTTCAGGTGGCTTGACTTCCTAGTTGATTCTTATGCATTCACCGACAAGTTGTTGCAAGTCCTCTCCATTTGCCCCCTTCCCTTGAAGAAAGAGATAATTGGATCATTACCTGAGATGATTGGTGATCAAAACAATCAAGCAGTAGTTGATTCACTCACTCAAATGCTTCAAGAAGACTCCACCATCATTCTCCCGGTGCTTGACTCTTTCTGCAACCTCAACTTGGATGATCATTTGCAAGATCAGGTTTCTTTCCTCCATACATATACCTCAGGATATTGCTCTTATTCCAGTGTCATATATATATATATATATATATATGCAATTTAGGTTCCATTTATTCATCAACCATGACTATTTATTTTGAAGGTGATTACAATAGCATTATCCTGCATACGAACAATTGATGCAGAACACATGCCATATCTGCTTAGATTCTTACTGCTTTCTGCAACAGCAGCAAATGCTCGAAGAATAATCTCGCAGATTAGGGAGCAGTTAAAATTTTTTGGGTTATCCAGTAGTACTCGATTAATACAGAACAATAAGCTGAAAGGAAAATCTTCAGCGGATGATGCAGAGTCTTCAGTTCTTGATGCCCTGAGATCTAGTCTTCAGTTTAAAAATGTATGTTTTGCATATGATCTAATCTGTTTCTTCAATTAATTAGGTTTTTCAAGCAAAATATGCTTATTGAAGATGCCTCTGTTTCTAGATACTATGCCAGGAGATATTGAAAGAATTGAAATGCCTCCAAAGGGCTAGGGATCACAAGGTCATTGATATCTGGTTGCTTCTGCTCATATACATGAATGGGGGCTCTTTGCAAAAGAGTGTTGAAAAGATTTTCAAAAGGAAAATTATTGAAGGTTGTATTCAGGATGTTTTGTTTGATCAGTGCATTCAGGGGAACAAGGAACTAGTACAGGTATCAAATCAGTTCATGTTTGCAAAATGATGACATGCATTGAAGTGATTTCTTTTAAAGCTCATTATGTGTTGATCCATCTGATTTAGGACTACTTTCCCTCATTTCTTTCATTGTCTGAGTGCTTGCTGGGATATAAAGAACTAAAAGCAAGGGAGTTTGGCATTCACATCTTTAGATCTCTGTTTCAAGAGTTTGTTGACACTTATTCAAGACAAGAAGTAAGCTGTAGCAATAAATTTTTTTCCTACCTATTCAGCCTATTAATTAATTAATTTATTTTTTGGGGGGTTGGGGGGGGATAAGAACTTGCTGTTCTGGAACACTCATGCAGGCTTATTATTCAGGTTCTGGGTGCGCTAGTTGCACATGTGGGTTCTGGCATTAATTTTGAAGTGAGTTCTGCCTTGGATGCAATGATTCTGCTTGCCTCCAAGTATCCGCAGGAATTGATTCCACTTTCTTCCCACATAAACGGTAATGTTTCCATCAATATATATTTTCACCGTCATTTAATAGATTTACAGCCTCAAGTTTTTCTTGACAAGTTCCAATCTTTGTTCTTCAGGTATCTTGGATTACCTGGAGGGATTCAGTGTTGAAAATCTTCACAAGGTTTCTGTTACTTTCTTTTAATGCTACTGTTAATTCAATCAGTTCTACCTGCTCTTTCACCTGCCTTTATCATAGTGCAGGTCTATGAAGTTTTTAGCCTTCTGGCACTGTCTGCATGGTCTACTGCAGACTCATTAGGATCTTCTGCTGCAAATGAACTCTTGATGATTGTAAGAAAGCAGGTGAAGTGGAGATTTGGTTACTTGGGAGCTTTCTCCGCAACTTTCTTTATCAGGATTCCACTTCACCAGATATGCTTTTGTAATGGTAAATTTGCTTGTTTTATAACACCCTTCCTATTTGGCAGATTAGTAATGCAGATCTAAAGTATAAAAAGATGGGTCTGATTGGAACTCTGAAGATAGTTTCCTATCTTGGGGATGCAAGTAATGCATCCTGCTCCTTGTCCCAGGTAAGAAAGTTTCACTGAATCCCGAATTCTCATGTCATCTTGACTGGTAGGAACTTTGTTTTCTTACTTCTGCATCAAATGCCATAGTTTTGAACATCTCTAGCTTATTTACTTTATTTTTCAATGAAGGATCTTTTTTCTTAACTCTCTCTGATATCCCAAAGATATTCTCAGCATATAATTAGCTCTCGAATGGCCTCTCTGCCCTAATATATTTTTTCTGGAATTTTCCAGAATCTTTCCTCAATTTTAAACCTTAATTGTCATTTTTTGGGCACTTTCTCCAATTTTTTGAAAATTCGAATATTTGAAAAATCTCATATTTCGTTAATTTCCACATCAGAACCCTTTATGGAATTTTCCCATCATTTTCAGCAATTATCTACTTCTTTAATATTTAATTTTGATTTTTGGGCTATCTTCTCATTTTTTCCTCCAATTCATCTTTTAGCCCAAATTACCTATTTTTTTTGGATGATTAGACCCCAAAATAAAATTTTTAGTCACTTTCCCCTGTTCGAAAAGTTTGAAGTCAAAATTACCAAAATGCCCCTCATGGATCAAAATGTCAAAAAATACCCCTATCATTCAAAATCAGAATTTTACAAGCCATACCTTGGAATTAAATTTTTTTATGGGATTATTTATCCCATCTTTGCTTAGGGTAGATAAAAGTGTTCTTTGATTTAAACCTTGTATTTCCATTGCTTTGCCAAGAGTCGATGAACAATAATGTTCTTCATGCTCCTGTGCTTTTTCATGCAATCACTTCCATCTGTAATCATTCACTTGCAATGGAGGATTCTATGTGAAGAGAGAAACACCCTCACTTTTCACCTTACAAAAACTATTAATGTTTTCAAATGTATAAAGAGAGGATGCAGATGATGAAAATATATGCTTTCTAAAGCCTCTTATGCTTGCATATGAAATAAGTTATTTTCCAAAAAGAAGATTTTATGGATTATAGACTAGAGTATTGTCATGCCAAAAAGGCAAAAAGTAGACAAGGACAGCTGCCACAAAAAAACAGATCTTCTCTAACCAGTCCAGCTTGCTCATTATGCACCCACCCAGACTTGGGTTCATGACCCAATATCCAACATTAAACTTCCTGCTGCTTTTTCATGTCACAATGCATGACGTTTCTGGTTTCTAGCATTTGCATTCAGAGATTTGGAATATTCTCTACAGAAGCCAGTTTTTGAGGAGGCTGTTGATCTTTTGAAAACATGTATGGAGGCTTGCAAGAAGTTGCCCTTGTCATCAATCATGTTTTCTGATGAGCTCAGTTCCATATTGAGTTGCAGAACTTTTCACCCAGCGGTTATGGAATGGTGAGTTATATGATGAAAGCTACACAAATTTTTGCATTTAGAATAAAAAAATATTACGTATAGAAATAATCTTGTTTGTCTTGCAGGATTGGCAAATATGCTGGTGAATTTGAATCTTCATTCTTAGCAGATGTTGAAGGTGGGCAGTTGTCTGTCAAGGATTCATACAGTGGCTTAGAAGGTGACCTATGATGAAGAAATTTTAAATCTTTAGTAACATGCCTCTCTCTCTCTCTCTCAATTTGAGAGGAAACTTAAATTTCCTCTATCTTTGTTCTGACACAGGAGAACTAGGGATGAACTTGGATGGTGACATATCTCCAGTTTGTTTGAACATCTTGCCAATGGTTTATGCATCAATGCAGTAATGTGACTTAACTTCTCTTAGGATGTTTTTAGTTGACAATTTGGAATTAGTTCTCAGTAATAAGCATGTAATTTTTCCTCGTTACTTACCTTTCATTTTCATTTTTTCCATTTTTTTTTCTATCTTGATTGTGATTTTAGATTAGGGCTTTTTGTCTGATCATCTTTTATGTTAACTTGCTCACGTTAAGTTGTCTTTTTCACTATTTTTTAGGTGTAAGTTGTAATCTGGCATGAAAGACCTCATGAATCTCTAAGTAATTGATCAAATATGTTTAATCTTTTACATGTCAAAAATGCTTTGTTACTGTTTTGCCTAAAGTAAAGCTGGATTTATTGAAGAAATCAGAAAGAATTAAAGATGATGTGGCAGCAATTAGATAATAGGACATAAATGTATCTAATTGTTTTAAGTAAGGGTAGTTTAGACTTTATGTAAAGTTAGTTATTTCCCTTTGATATTTCCGCCTCCTTTAGTCTATAAATAGAAGGGTGTGGAGGCCAGTTTTAATGATCAGTCAGTCTTATTCTTATTCCTTGGGTTCGGATACAGTGAGAGGCGTGAGAGAGCTGGTTGATTTAGGTTCTTGTTAGCTTCGGTTGAGGATTGTATCCGAGAGTAAGGGAAGAGGGAAGAAGGGAATTCTTGTACTGATTTCAGACTTGTTTCTAGTGGATTGTTTGCTTCTTGGATTGCTGGATGTAGTGCCATGTAAATGGCATGAACTAGGGTAAATTGTGTGTGCTGCAATCTGGTTTGATTTCTCCCTTTTACATTCTGTTTTCATGTTATACTGTTAGTATTCATTGTTGTTATTGAATCGGTGAGTTTCTTGAGTGATTCTTGAGTGATTATAGTCTCGGTTTTTACATGCTTCATTATTATCTTTGTATTTCTAAATTTATGAGGTCTAGTATGTCAAAAATTGAGATGAAAATCTAAAATTGTGATTTGTCTTGCTTTTTAAGAGTAGGGAAATTTGAAATAATTGTGCAAAACTATTGAATCAAAACATATGAGGAAGATTTGCCTCTGTCACCCTTTATAAGTTCAGTAGCAGAAAAAGGAAAATATTATGACTGGTTTTAACCCTGATAAATCAAGTCCCACATCTAGTGTCATGGCATTAGGCGCCGTACCTATAGTTCCAGTGACATGGTAGTACAAAGAGTTGATGAGAAAGGTGCATTTTATTGTTAATGGGACACCTTACCAGATCCCCCTTTTTTTTTTCTCCTTTTTCATTCAAACAAAGTTTTTCTGCTTAAACTTTAGGGCTCTTAAGAATAAAACCAGCACAAACTTTCTTAATTAAGGATTCCATTTTCTAATTCTCCATTCCCAGATCCTTGGAAGAAACACATGAATTATTTGTTTACATTTGTGCTGTGTTCTGCCCATGGTAGTGAGTGAAGCTTTTGGACTTTGTCGTTCAGGTCAACATCATTGATACAAACTCTTCCTGCTAAATTTCATTTACTCTCCATGGTAAGTGCAATCTTGACATGGACTTGGTGAATCTGCATAGAAACTGTTTTCTCCTGAATTTGCTGTTAATTCTTTTCAGATTGAGAGGGTGGCCAATCAGGGTTCTCTTGCTGGGATTGATGCATTACTTGGCTGTCCGTTACATCTTCCTTCCTTTAAGGTGAAATTCAGATGTTCTTGGAAACTTTGTTGAGTTATTTCTGTGTTTGACAAACCATGGTATATTGATGCATTGACATTTGAACAAATTAAGAAAATTATCCAATTCTTTTCTAATTTTTTTCCTTTTTTTTTTTTTGTTTGCATTTTGTCTGAATCAGATCCAATAAGATTTTGTCACTTCAGATTTGAGATGAAATAGTATACCTAAGAAATTACAGATGGTTGAAAGTAAAGCTCCAAATGAGGTTAATAAATCTGTTATCTTACATAGGACTAGGTCACTTTGTTTGTAAGGCAAGGAATTATGTGTGTAAAGGGTTTTAAAAACATTGGAAACAACTTCAATCTACTTGGCTTCTACAATGTAGAAATAATATCCTTGAATTCCTAATCATCATGATGCAAAAAGAACCTGACTACATCTTTATATCATTTGTCGAACTCTAGGTCCTCTAAACTGTGTGACCATCATGTCATCATGCCATGCATTACCTGATTGATCCAACTAGGTACCCTATTCTATTTTGATATACTAAAAGCAGCACAAGCATCCTGCAATAATAGAATGCAAACTTGTATCAAGTTTTCTTTCATGTCAAATTTTACTGCACAAGCCTCCTGTACCTGATTGCTGTTTTATGCAAATACTCTGTGGCTTCTCACTTTTGGTTTCTTGAAAAATGGAGAGCAATTTGAAGAATGAATTGGCCATT
This sequence comes from Diospyros kaki, assembly GCA_036245055.1. Classification (NCBI taxonomy): domain Eukaryota; kingdom Viridiplantae; phylum Streptophyta; class Magnoliopsida; order Ericales; family Ebenaceae; genus Diospyros; species Diospyros kaki. The sequence goes on from BSEG01000012.1 coordinate 4,541,680, forward strand.
TGTCCATTTGTAGTGTTGTAAAACATTTGGGAATGAAGTTAACAGTCGTCTTAGGTTTTATATTCCTTCCTCTCTTGGAAGATCCAAGTGTTCATAGATACATCTTGTGTCTTGGTTATCTGATGTGTATATAATTTTGGAAATCACATCTCTATGAGTCTTCATTGTACTCATAATTTAGAAAATGTCAAGACCCTAGGTTTCGAATCTAGGATTTCTAATTGACAATCGAGAAAGAATAAAGAAAGAGAGAGAGAAAAAATAGAGAGAAGAATAGAGGGAAACAAAGAATAGATAGAGAGAAAATGAGAGAACTTCAATTAATTTCTGGATAATCCCGGATCTAAGTGTCATAGCTTTATATATGACCATCCACAACAATTATTTACAGCAGTTATTCGATATTTGCAATAGTTAATTACAATAGTTTTGGCATTTACAACAATTATTTGGTTATATTGCTAACAAATTTTACTAACAGTTGTAACTATAAAATAAAACTTCAATTGCTGCTTTCTTCTATCTTTTAATTCTTCGGATCACGATATTTCCCTTCAAAATTTTCTTGTCCTCAAGAAAATCAAAGAAATTGAGCTAGGAGATCCGACATAAATTCCCAAGTATTGTTATCCTGGTGCAAATGGGTCCATAGAACGAGCAATTATTTACAACAGTTATTTGATATCTGCAACAATTATTTACAACAGTTATTTGGTTATATTGTTAACAGATTCTACTAACACTTGTAACTGTAAAATAAAACTTCAACTGCTGCTTTTTGCTATCTTCTAATTCTTCAGATCACAATATTTCTCTTCAAAATTTTCTTGTCCTCAAGAAAATCAAAGAAACTGAGCAACTCAAGGAAATTGAGTTAGGAGATCTGACAGAAATTTCCAAGTATTGTTATTTGGGTGCAAATTGGTCCATAGAATGAGAATTTGAATAAGGGAAACTTGGTTCCTGTAGATGCTTCTTGAATATGGCCTCTTATGTCAATTCCTGTAGTTTTGCCTTCTTTGCTACCTACTTAATTGTTGCAAGTTACAGCATCTTCACTACTGGCCTAAATTCTTTACTATGGCTACTTATAAAACTTGAAACAAAATATGCTTCTCAAAGAGAGGGGTTGGTAATGATCATTAGTGATTTAAGTTCTTCAAACTTGGTTTGATATTCCAAAACTATTCCAACCTGTCTCAACTGATTGAATTCTTCTATAACATCAAGTCATTTTCTTGTCCCCAAATCTCTTGCTAAATTTTTCCAGAAAGTCCTGCCAAACACATTCTTCTCTAAGACTCGCCCAACCTTGAAACCATGCATCAACTACATCATTCAAGCAGGCTAAAGCCAGGTTAACCTTTTGAGACTCTTATGGTGTATAACTGAAAAAAACTTCTTACATCTCCTCAACCACCATCTAGGGTTCTTGCCGTCAAACATAGGAATCTCCAATTTTGGCATAGAAACAACACTATGAGTATTGGAATTATTCATTGAGTTATTTTCCATCCTTCTATCATTCATCCTATCAGCCATAAACTCCCTTTCATGCATATTTTCAACTTCTATTACAGGAGTTCTAGTTTGTTTGAGATTTAAGCCATTACCTTCCAAGATTGAATCTCCATTCTCCTTGGGCGGAAAATCCTCCAATAGGCTTAACTGTGGAATCTCGTAAAATATCTACAAGAATGTGTCCAGCCTCTTAGCCAAACCCTCCATCAAAGCATCCAACTTGTTTTCCAACAACTAATGCTTTCCTGATTCTTGCTCGCCCTAGACTCCAATGCTTCCATTCGAGTCTGCAAATTGGTCACCAGGGAGTTAACCTGGTTGACCTACGCCTCCAATTGTTTCATTCAAGTACTGTCTGCCATAGCTCCAAAACTTGTAGATGTGAGTTGTTGTGAATAGCAATCCAAGAACCGGCTGCTTTGATACCAATTGTCAAGACCTTAGGTTTTGAATCTAGGATTTCTAATTGACAATCGAGAAAGAAGAAAGAAAGAGAGAGAAAAGAGAGAATTTAGGGAGAAAATAGAGAGAAGAACAAGGGAAACAGAAAATAGATAGAGAGAAAATGAGAGAATTTCAATTAATTTCTTGGTAATCCTGGATCTAAGTGGCATAGCTTTATGTATGACTATCCACAGCAGTTACTTGATATTTGCAGCAGTTATTTACAGTAGTTTTGGTATTTACAGCAGTTATCTAGTTATATTGTTAACAGATTCTGCCAACAGTTGTAACTGTAAAATAAAACTTCAATTGTTGCTTTCTGTTATTTCCTAATTCTTCGGATCACGACAGAAAAGTATGATTCAATTATATTACCATAACATAAATTGGAAGTGTTAATCTGTTTAGCATGACAGCCTCACCTTTAAAGCGAGAAAAATCTTTATCATTTTTTTTATATTTAGCCTAATATTCAACATTTAACACAAAGAAGACAACAAGAATTCTCTGTTCCATCAGCTTTTATATAAATTTTTATGTTATGTTATGTTATTTTATTATTATTATTATTTTCTATTTTACTTCTATCACTAAACACTAGCCTGATTGAAGTTTCAACTTTTCAGACTTAATCATATCTGGCATAGATAAGAGGAAACTAAATGCTCTGTTTAAGTTTCTTTCTATTGTTAATAATTTGGTTGCAGGACAATGTTAATCTGGTTTATTTTAAGATTAAATGTTTAGCTTGAATAGCGAAAATAAGCCTACTTAAATAATAAAAACGCTTAAGATGACCTGTGCATCTTTTTGTCTTTTCTTTTTTCTTTTTTTAATGAAAAATCACCAATTCTAATACCTCACCAGAATTATCAATTGGATGGATTTTTCACCAATGTCATGGATTTGATTCATTATGACAAAGTGGCATATGTGATCTTTACTCTTCTTCATGAGCTAAAACTGCTTTTGGCACTAAATAGGTTTATCTCAAGATACATTGCACTTTTTTTGTTTTTTTGTGCGTGTGTTTGACTATCCATGTTTGAGAAGAGTGATATAACAGAGAAAATTTTGGAAATCCAAAACCATTCCCTATTGGAGTGAGTGGTGCATTTCTGATGCAGTTTTAAGTTGTAACTGTTCTGAATTGCAGAGGTAGAGTTACCTGATCCTGAAGACAGGGATTCAGGGAAAAACCCATGAAACCCAATAATGTAAAACCACACTATGCTTACCTATGCCTCTGTATGAATACTTATAGCAAACCACCTACCTACCATATATTTTCCTATTATATCCAATGATACTAACATTCAGTACTCCCAATGTTTTATTAACTTGGTAGGTCAAATTTGCTACCACCATCCTTTTGCTAACATGTGTTGTCCTGTATCATCAGTTCTTCTGTGAAGCAGCATGGCAGCTTCTTACAGCAAAGCAGAAACAGATTGTTTGCTTATCTCTCTACTATGCAGCTAACTGGATTAGGGAACTGGTAGGTATTGAGATTGGAACTTGTCAAGGTTATAGTTGAGACAGGTCATATCATATGATTTTTAGAATGTATCTAATGCTTGTACTCCCTTGTGTAGCTTAATGCTTTCTCTACACAAGTTGCTGGAAGATTTGACTGTGTCAGTCAAGCAACAAAACTGGAAATAATTGCGAAGTTATTGAAGCGCTTAAGAAATCTTCTGTATGTTTTTAAGCATGACCTTCCTTTTGGTAAATGATATTTTGAGTTCCCCTGAGATTTTTGCTAACACACTTTGTTCAAATCTTTGTTCAAATTGCTTTCTGCTGTTTAATTAAACGATAAGTAAAGGCTTCTTTTTTTTTTTAACCCAAGGTTAAAAAATGACCATCCATTTTCTGTTAATTATTTAGGGACTGTTTGGTTGATCAGAATGGAGGCCAATGGAATGGGAACGGGAATCCAATAAAAATGTGTTTGATTACATCTATGGAATGGAGTCCCCATTCCCTTATAAAATGGATGGAATGGAAATCCACTTCATGGAATCCATACCACAATTACAAATTGACCCTCAATAATTTTCAAAAATTACCAACCTAAGCAAGAACCCTAGCCATCCCATATTCATCTTCTTCATTTTTTATCACCAGTCCATTGCCACCGCTGCCACTGACCTCTTCCTCTGCCATTGCTACTATCTTCTTTGTCTCTACCTCTCCCTGATCTAGCAAGGCCACTGCGAATAGAGCCTCTGATTGTTGTTGAGCAACACCGGCCTTACCACAACCTCCTCCACTGTCCTCACTATCCACCGTTAAGTGGTATTACCAGCCATTCTGGAGGAGCAGTTGATTCAGCAACTTCTTTGATCTGACCATCTGCTTCACTGCCTCAACTCAAGTCATTGGCCACCACCTCCATTGCCTCTCTCAATCTCTCTCTATCCTTCCCATTCTCCGTTTCTCAGTTAGCAGAACTGCCACCTTTGCCCCATCTATATTTCAACAAGCATCACAACACAGCGAGCCCCACCATTGCCTTCTTCACTGATCTCTGCTTCTGGCCGTCATCATTGCCATTGTTAACATTTGGAGCTCCAAACCCTAGTCTTATAAATAATTTTTTTATTTTATTTATTTCGTTTTAAGTATATTTCATTTATTTAATTAGTGTAAGTTATATTCAATTAAATCCTAGTTTTGGAATTTAATTTAGAATAGAAATATAAATATGTCTACATATGCACACCCACACCCACACATATATTTATGGGGGCATGTTGATCATCTTGTTATTTTTTACATTTCGTTCCATCAAAATTCTTGTGTACCAAACATAACAATGGAATGGAATGGTCTTTCCATTGCTGACCCTACCAAACATGAATGGAATGGAATGGTTATTCCATTCCCTCCAAAACCATTCCACCCAACCAAACAAGCCCTTAGAGAATTCTCTCAATCACAAGTCTATGTTGGAACCATGTATCCCAAGAGTGTCTATAAATATGTTCTTTGGCATTGTCCTTTTTCCCATCAAAGCGAGTAAATGCATTTTGGTGCCATGTAGTCTTCTAGATAGGGGATTGCAACGTCTATAGGCTTTGGGTGAATGGCCTAATCACATTGCTGACTGACCTATCATTGGATTTGCCAAGAAGTAGGGTTTCTTGTGGTTCATAGGAGAATGACAGGTGAGAAGATCATCTAACATGGGGTTATATACAATTCTGCCTTCATGTCCTTTGATGTGATAGTGTACTCGATGGCATCTCTAGGTGAGCATCCCACGTAGTTTGGAGCATGTATATCTTGCTTAAGGGATGAGGCTACTAAGTATACCTTGAGGCTCTAGGTCTCCTCTCCACTACTCACTGATACCATGGCTCCTGCAGAGACCATGGTGAGTACTCACTGATGGAGATTTGGTGAGCCAAAGTTTGGAGGCCCACTGAGGGAGGACAGTGGGCCAGAGTTAAGAGGTCCAGTGAGGGTGTTCAGGTGAGCTAGAGTTGGGAGGCTTGGCACCAGTAAAATCCTACTCATTTGAGTCACAACTATGTCTGAGCACCATATAAATTTTGTTTTGTCGGGCAGTCTTATCATTTTCCATATCTTTCTGTAAAGCTATCATGTTAAGGAGTGGCCCTCATTCCTTGCTAAAAAGTTGTTGTGGCATGGCAAGTGAGGAGCCACCAATGACATTGATGGGTATATGTGGTAAAAGAGAAAAGTGGTGAGTACGAAAGAGTAAAGAAGGGAAAAAGGATAAGAACAATATATTTCCTTTGTCTTGTTTGCTTTAGAGAGAGAGAATGGAGAGAAAGGAAAAGAACAAAATGTCTGATTGTCAAGTCTTGTCTCTTTGGTGCTTTTTTTTTTTTTAACATTAATTTCCCTCCCAAAATTTTCCTCAAACCCTTATGGAAATGTGGAGATTTTTTTTTTTCTTTTTTAACTTCTTGGAAACCAACCAAACAGTTGCATCCTTCCTTTTTATTTATCTACTATTGACATAGTACAACTGAGAGAATCATGGAAGATAGAACTACAAACACGTATAAGAAAGGAAAAATGCGGCAGTATTATAATTCAAAATATTTCCTAATGTGACTAGGTCTGCCTCCTAAAATGCATGCAATATATCGAGAAAATAAAAATAACATTACTAGTATGTTTTGATTTTTCATCCTGTCTTCATGCATGCTTTATATTTGTTTATAACTTATCAGTGTCTGTGTTTAAGGTTCAACTTGCCTCTCCAGTTTCTGTATAGATTATTTCAAAATTTTCTACTTCCATAACATCAAGCATTTTGTGACCTTTTGAAAAATGAATGCAGGTTTCTGGAGAGCCTGTTAAATTATTATCTCACACAGTATCCTGTATCTCTACCTGACCTCTACCCGGACATGGATGCATCCTCATTTTTAAGCTTCCCTAATTCTACAAGGAATTTTGAGAATAGGAGTAGGCATATGGAAACAAATGTGAGTTCATCTCCCAACAAGAAGAGGAAAAATGGTAGGGCATCAAAGTTGTCAGTAAGTTCAGATAATGGAAAATGCATGCAGCCCACAATTGAGGATGTGTTGAGAAAATTAGGTTCAAAAACAAGCCAGGAAGTTCCAAATGATGATTCTTCTGGTTTGTGCTCTAAGGATAGTGCAGCTGAGCCAGCAAAACATAATTCCACTCACTCCAGTGACGTAAGCATAGAAATTTCTGCACCTATTAAGGTTCTAGAATCAGAGAGATACAAATTCAGGCCTCTTCTTCCTGACTGCTTTTCAATTTTGGCTTTTTCAGAGGTATGCATGCACACTGTATTCGTTCAATTCAATCATCATGCATTTGGCAATCCCATAGATTTTATTTTATATGATCCAGATGCAAAACTATAGTGACATTTTCAATGAGTCAGATCATTGCCTAAAAAGAAGTTCAGATTTATTTTATATGATCCAGATGCAAAACTATAGCGACATTTTCCTGACTGGTTAGTGCTCTGTCTGGCATTCTTTGAAGCATACCATAATATTTCATATGGTGATTGATATAGGTAGGACAAAAGAAGCATCTGAAGTTATTTCTAGGAAGCAAAAAGAACTAAATCCTATACCTCATGAGAACCAAAGGAGGATTCTTATTTATTTTTTTTTTTTTTTTGTGTTCTATATCACATTGTTTGTTGACCCATGAGATTAAAATATTATAAACCCTATGGAATAGACTGGATTTCCTGGGCTTTTCTGCAATAAGTTGATTGGAAGATAAGAGCTGATCAGGTGACCTTATATCTCTTCTCTCCAGGTGCAGAGTCAACATTCTTGTTGCCCAGACCCTGCTGCAGAGGTATTGCTTCTCCATGCACATTGAAGCTGATGTTTCACCTTTATGAAACAAAGAGAAATCAATACTTTTCCATGTGCTGATGATTCCCCAAGCACAGCCTACTAGCATAACATGTTTTTCTTTTCTTTCTGTTCATTTTTTTTTCTCTAGTTACCCCTGCATCTGTACCTACTTCGTGATCTTCACTGCAAGCTGGATTACTTCATTCTGCCAAGCAAACAATTTTCAGCCAGATGCTTAAGCAGTCCACCTTACCTAAGCAGGATGACTGTAAATGTGTTCTTAAGCAAAATACGACCGCTATTTCCAAGCCTCAGAAATCATCTTAATTGTGCAATTCAAATGCTTAAACAAGGTACCATATAGTATTTTAATTTGTTTGGATAAACCCCAGGCTGTTTCTACATAATTTTTGTCACAAGGATAAATCCCAGACCATTTGTTATAATTTTTTTATGTTTTACAAATTTACTTGTAGGCTCTGAGTCATGTCAGGAACACTGGAGTGCCCAGTCTGATTCAGCCAGGAACCCAGGTTTAACCAACATGGTTATTTCAATGTCATCAGTTTGCAGTTCAGTAATTAAAGAGACACTTTCTTGCTTTAGCAAGGTGAACACCATCCTTATGTGCATTTGGGGGGTGAAAAACTGTTCAATATTGATCCTCATTTTATCCTAGTCTTCCCAATTGTATTAATTTTTTAAATTACATTGGGCAGATGTTATATCTTTCTGCTATTCAGGAGGAAAAATCTTGCCTCTCAGACCTTCTTGAGGCCTTCCAGCCCAGCAAGATACCAGATTGCATTTTTTCAGGAATGCAATCAATCCCTTCACCTGGGAATGTAGATTATTTATATTGTGGTGCTTATTCATTCCTAGAAGGAGTTTTGGAAGAAGGTAGATTGCTCCATTTCTTCTTATATTGATGACCTTTTATGTTTGGTAGAAAGTTCATTTCATTTGACAGTGCTGATGATTTTTTCTGCTGCAGCAATTACTTTATCATTCTCGTTGGCCTCGGAAGTTCTACTTACTTTGGATTTAGTAATTAAATCTGTTCAGAAACTGCTTGAGAAGTCAGTGCAAGGATATGGGAAGAATATTCACAACGGACTCTTCCAGGAACTCCTTGCTAACTTGCATAACAGATTGGGAACTTCTGCTTATAAACTTTTGAGGCATGATTGGGATGATGGCAACCTTGAGAATGGCTGGAAGGGAAAAGTTAGTCCATCTACATGTTTTTCCAATATCTATCCTGGCTATGATTGTGGATGATTATTATTTTTTCCTTTTTTGTCATTGTTTCATACCTTAAATGTTGTACTTCATCCTTGTTTCAGGGAGAAGTAGTTCAGAAAATACTTCACGTTCTTTTGGTAAATAGCAAATCCCCTTCTGATTTGTTGGATGAGCTTGCTTGCTCTATCTTACCTCAGGTGCATAAATGTTTTCGGCAAGTTTTCTGTACCTTTGATTGCTGTAATTGTCAATATTTCTTGCACACCTAGCTCTCAACCTCAACTATTTCCGGGAGACTCCTCTTTTCAAATTACTCAGTTGATATTAAACAAAACATGAAATTAAGTCTGCAGGTGGAAAGAACTTGTTTCCACATAAACTTTCAACCAGCTGGACCAATTTTTTTGTCACTGAGAAACCTCACATTTTGATCTGTGATTGTTTTTAGGCCCCGTTGACCAAAGAAATCCAGGAAGATGATTTTCATGGTTTCCCCACTCTTTGTTCTGCAACATTCATTGTGTGGTACCGTGTACTGGTAAGATGTCTTCTGTCATATTTTTGGTTAATTGTTGTGGTTTTATTTCTGAAGTTTTACAGAAGATATTTATGGTTGGCAGCATGAAGAGAATCTTGGTGTTCTTAACAAGTTGGTGAGCAGCAGATCCTGCCTGTCTCTTTAAAGATCAAACTTGGATGTTCTGGAGTTGTAGAGTTCTTATTGCTTATTCTTGCCTGATTAGGTTACAGAAGTGAGTCTTTTAGAGAACCAGCGAGCTGAATATCAAGCAGAAACTGTGGAAGCAGTGCTGAACAATTTGCAGAAATCTGTAAATGTGGTTGTATCATTAGTTAACATGTGCCGGAGTCATGACAAGGCGGGTGGCTAGCTCTAAATTCAGAATGTTTGTTCTTTGTTTCATGATTTTATCTTGTGTCTCAAATGATGAGACTAAAATTATTGCAGATAAGCGTGCATGCCTTGGCTGTCAAGTATGGTGGGAAGTTTGTTGAGTCTTTCCTTAAAGGTATCTGTTTTAGATTTTTGGCTTGCTATGTTCTTTTGATATTGATGGTTATGGATGCTAAATTTGGAAACTTCTTCAGTTTTTGAATTCTTGCAGACTCAAATTCAGATGCATAATGAGCTTATTATTCAACTGGTGAGATTGATGGACATTCTGGTCAGCTGTGGTTCTTAATGTATACTATCAATATTTTTTGCCTAAGCCTGGTTATGCTTCTTGAAAAATTGGAGGTCAAAGAGCTTCAGAAGGCAACAAGGACATTACAAACTCTATGTTCTGAAGCAAAGGTTAGTTCTACATGTTCAAAAATTTCTGAGACTAGATATCCTGTGTTACCATATTTGTAACAGGTCTTGGTGCTTGTTTATATGGTAGGGCTTGAAACAAACAGCTGTAACCAGCAAGATTCCTGCTACAAAGAGATCTTTGGAACGATTCTTATTCCATGTCAAGGGTCTCCTCCACACTACATCAAGTGGATGCTCTTTCTGGATGGGTATTTGATATATAACTGTATATTTTGGTGATAATGTTTTGATAAACCTTAAATGTTAAGTTCTGTCGATTGTTGCTTTGTGGACCAATTCTTAAATTAACTGCATTTGTCAAGATCTACTACTTTTTGAATTTGTTTGTCTCCCTTTCATTCTGCATAGCCAAACTGGTGACAGATTTACGCAACATGCATCCATTTTGGTCTACAAAAACAATACAAGTGGGATCATCCTATTTGGTCTAATGAAATTAATTTGTCTTTATGATTTTCTTCCTTGCATGTTTAATATTTCTAGCCAACTTTTGCATGTTTTTGGAACTTACCCCATACCTGTGTAGTGATCTTTTACAAATCAATATGGCCCAAGAACTTGGTGGAATTGGCCCCCTTTTTTGGGCTTTTTTTAGGTTTGCTTGAACTTCCGCTTGCTTTCTTTTCGTTTCTATGCAATATATTATGGTTTTTTGTTCAAGATATTAGTGGTGTGACCGCTTGGGATAGGCAAATAAAGAGGGTATCATCTTTGGAGTAACTTGGTACCCATATTTAAGTTTTTAGAAAGGAGAAAGCTACTTTCAGCTCATTATCCGTGCACATGCAGATTCTAACAGCTAAATACAAATCTCTTATTGTGGCAGGTAATCTGAAGCACAAAGACTTGATGGGTCAGGTGGTGAGCTCGCAAGCATATATAGATCAAAATGAAAATACTCTTGAAGGTTGTGAGGAAACTGTTGTTGAGGAGCAGCATGTCAGTGTCCGCAGTGAGGAGGAAAGGGAAACAGAATGAGACGTGCCTTGTGCAAGGGCTTAAATATATTTTTCAAAACCAAACAGTATTGAGTCCTAATAGGTTGACTCATAATGTGCTAGACATGCTGTTTTTAAATGTAATACTATATCTGCCGCACCAGCACCTCATATGATTGAAACGTTGTTTTTTTTTTTTTTTTCTTCTTGGGTTATTTATTATCAAATGAATCTGGACTCTTTTTATCAATCCTTTTTGTTTTCTTACTTGAGAGTTGCTCAATGCATGCAGGAGGATCCAAGAATGGAAATGCTAATAAGAGCCGCTTCCTGTCTTATGGAAGTTGAACCTATATTTTGCCAATTGCACAGGTATGTATTTCAAGTTAAACAGTATCATCTGTGACCATGATTCTGGACAAGGTGTTAACTGAGAGAACAAAGGAAAGCATCCTAGTCAGAGGGAATGGCCATTTGAAATTGATATTAACTACATGAACTGCTGAAACTGTTGTTGGAAGCCTTACGGAAATGCTGTCCTGTCCTGGACATTTGAGGTAAACAAAGAGTTTTGACATTTTCTGCTTTTTACTTGAATATACTACGTAAATATATGTAACTCTAGTATGTGAATCTTACAGGCAGCTTCATTTGTCTAAGACTGAATATTAATTCTTTGCTTGAAAGCAATGGCAATCAATAAGACTGCTCACTGCTAACCTTGACAAAGAAACGTTTCAGAACCTATTTTGAGTATGCTTTATATATATATGGTAAATGGCCCAAACATTCATGAGTTTTGGGCCTTTTAGTCAAACACCGCTTGTTTATTTTTAACCAAAACTATCTTTGTGCTTTTGCTTAAATCACCAATACACTTCTTTTGTGAATAACACTCCCAACTAAATGTGATTAAAATAAAATTATATCCGATTTCATTTTAATTAAAAGAAAAAACTAAAAAAATAATTAAAAATTAAAATAATAATAATAATAAAACACCTTGTTACTGAATCTGTGGGTTCGGGTAGTTTGTTGGGTTCCATAGAGAACCCAACAATGGAGAAAGAAGAAAAAGAACCATTGTTGAATTTGACAACCCAACCAACGGTGATAGGGACGAAGACAACAGTAGATAGGCAAGACAAAGAGGTAACTAAAAGTGCTTTGCTATGACAAAGCTAGGGTAGATCTAATGAGTCCAAGGTGCTTTAGATCTAGGGGCGATGATGGCAGAGAAGCAAGTTCGATAAGTGGTGGTGATTTTTGACGGTGAGAAAGCAATGATTGATAGATTTTTCAAATGGAATAATGTTATTTTGTCCGAATTGGTTGACGTACAGGATGATTAAAGTCATTAAAAAATAAAAATATTTTCATTTTGAAATTGTTGCTTTATCTCAAAATACGCGTTCAAATAAAAGTCGGGCGAACTTCGTCATGAATAAAGTCTGCCCGAACTGAGTTGAAGTTCGCCCGTCCAACAGTAGGCGGGCTGTTGGGCGGACTTCATTCAAATTGAAGTATGCGGACTTTAATTTAATTATATTTTATATTATAATTTTAATTATTTTTTTATTTTAATTTTAATAGTAGTGTGTTGGGCGGATTTCATTCCGTTTGGTCATTCCGTGCGTCAATCATTCGAGCATTGTAGCACGACTCTTTCAAATGTTGCTGATTGATGGTTTCCTTGAAACCCATTGCTAATGACCTTTTTTTTCTTATTGCTAAGGGATTTTAGTGCGGCCATCATGGTTTTCCAAAGGTTTCAACCTTTTTTTTTTTTTTTTTGTCTTCCTTTCTTCTTTCTCATCGTTAAATAGTTTAACTAATCATAAATAGATGTGTAAACTAACTATTATGTTTAGTAAAAAACTCTTAAATGAGTTTAGTTTGAGCTTATTTATCTTTACTCACTAAGTAAATAAATAAATTTAAACAAAGTTTAGAGTTCATTTAATAAACGAGCCAAATTCAAATAAAAGCTTGTTTAACTTATTTATATTTAGAAACAAATTCATTTATATTTCATTTAAAGTTTGTTAATAACTTGTTTATTTGATTATATAATAAGAGTATATGTATATTTGTAGGATGTTTTAGGGTATATTTTGTTTTTTTCTTACTTTAAAATCTATGATTTTGTTTTTTCTATAAATAAAATTCTTTAAACCAGAAAATCGCAAAAAATGTCTACGAGAAAAAGTTGGGGCATACTCTGCAATAAAACAAAGAACTAAAGAAATAGAAGAACATTCTCACAAGAAAATAAGCAAAAAATTATAACTTCAAACAAATGAGGCAGAAAGAAAAACACAATAGAGAAAAACTTGAAATAACAGGAGGATAGTAGCAAACAATCCTCCCGTTAAAATTTAACGGGAGGATTGTTAAAATCTAATTTTTATATAATTTTGATTCAAATTAAAATATTTGAGATGGATTCAAATCAAAACATCAGTGCGTGGAATGAGATTGTTTTGGCGACGGGTGGGATCTGACTTTTTTTGTTCCTCTCAAAGTTCCTTATCTGATCTCTCAAGCCTTTATTGGTGGAGCTTGTATTTGTTTTAGTCTCGTAGGCTTAGGCTTGATCATATGGACCTATTTTGTTTGGTTCTAGTGCTGGATTTTCTCCTTATCTCCAATATATTCTACTACTCATACGTATCATTCAAGGGCGGGAGCTCTAAGTCGTGTCAGTTAGGGACAGCATTGACTATTCAAATAATTTGAAAAACGTGTTTCATAAGTTATTTAAAACAATGTATTATTAATTCCTATTAAAAACATTCTCTACGTCTATGATAGAGAGACAGAGACCACTTAAACATGTCTGGGGTAGTATAGAAATTTAAGGTTTGTTTCATTTGTATTAGATAATTAGTTAATGGGAAATTTTATTTGCAGTTAAATTTTTTTTTCTTTGCAGCTATAAGTAAAAGAAAAATTATAATTACTCTTAACAACTATTTTTATTACTCCTTGCAATCACTTATATTTCAAAATTATTCTCTTCCACATATCTCATACCTCGCGTACAGTCACAACTCACATATCGTCTTCTCTATTCATCGTCACCTTCTTTGCTTTGTCGCATGATGTTTGCTTATTGCTAAAGTTATCTTGTCTCATCAAAATTTTCAGATAATGAATTTGGATTTTCGACTTTACAACGGGTTTAACTTCAGAGGTTTCAACGTGACGGTCAAGGAATTTATGGTTCTCCGAACCTTATATCTTTATTTTTTTTATATTTTATTTTTTATGCAAGTATTTGACAAACTTAATTTTTAATTAAATAGTGTTGAATAATATATTTTTTTTATACTTAATTTTTTTTATCAAAGTATTGCACTTGAATAATTTATTTTTTAAAAAAATAAATACATATTTTTTTATCTAAGTATATATGGATTTCTCGAACCCCCGAACTCACGAGTTCGAGGAACACATTCTTAATTTTTTTATTTTATATTTTATGTAACTATTGGCCAAACCTATTTTTTAACTAAATAGTGTTGATTAACATGTTTTTTTATACTTAATTTTTTTTATCTAAGTATTGGACTTGAATAATTTAATTTCTAAAAAAAATAAATGTATATTTTTTCATAAATTTTATTTAATATATGGAGAAATTGATAGTGATGATTTTTTTATATTTTATATTTTAATTTTTTTTATAGTGATGATTTTACATCTTTAATTTTTTTATATTTTATTTTTTATTCAATTATTCACAAATTAAAATAAAAAATATTTATAAACTTGGCACTTCCCCATGGTTCGAGAAACATGGATTTCCCTAAATCTTAGGATTCGGGGAAGCCAAACTTCCCCGAACTTGAACCCTGGGGTTCGAGGGGCCATGAATGGGTATCGCTGGTAGGTATGGCCACCATGGCCAATTCCTAGAATCTGTGTGCGTGTATATATATATATATGTGTGTGTGTGTATTTGTGTCTGTGTATATATATACATTTATGTATATATATGTTTGTGTATGGGGATATGTGTATATATGTTTCTCTACAATTGTGTATGTATATATATGTGTATACATTCTTCTATTTCTCTATTTTCATTAATTTTTTATTTTTGCATTGCATCGGACGTTCTTCTCCACATAGTCTCTGGTATGAATGGGTAACTGTATATGTTTGGTGGCGGGCAATTCATTGAAAGAGAAAGAGACTATAATAATAAGGGTAAAAATAAATTTTCAAAATAAAATATTTAAAGTATATTAAAATGTGGTTCTAAAGAGTAAAATGGTGGCTGTAAATAGAAATTCCCTTAGTTAATTAATAGTTATATTGTTTTGCATGTCATATTATTTGTACCCATAAGTCTTAAGAATTTAATCGGCGGAGGTATTGTATAATTTTAAGATATTTGAGATATCACAATATGCAATGAAGAGAAAAGAAAAGTTAGAAAATATTTTCTTTTTTAACTAAATGCTATTAAACACCCTAAGATTGTATGCATATGGGGTATGGTGAAAGGATTACGTGGACTTTTTGTTGAATGTTTATTGCGTTGTTGAGAGTTAATCTAAAGGTATGTTTGATTGCATTACCTAAAAAAATGAATTTTATGAATAGAAGTTTTAAATGTTTGTACTATACATATTTTTTTCATAAAAAAGTTAAGCGTGTTTGATTGATTTCATAGAAAATATTATAATAATTATACATTTTCTATAATAAATGTGTGCAATCAAACACACTCTAAAGATGTGTTTGATTGCATTACCTAGAATTTAATTCTAGGTAATATTGCCTAGAAAATAAAAATCACCCCACTTCCTTGAAAAATAAATTTTATTAAAATAAGTTTTAAATACTTGTACCATACACATTTTTTTATAGAAAAGTTAAGCGTGTTTGATTACTTTCATAGAAAATATTGTAATAATTATACATTTTTTATGATAAATATGTACAATCAAACACACTCTAAGATTAATAGCATGTGGATATGGTCAAGGAAGCATATTTGAGATGGATCCAAGTGAAAATTATATAGAAATTAGATTTTAGGGCAAATTAAACTCAATTCTATGCTAGTAATGTGTATATTTATGGGCTCTTAGTATGTATTAATTCATTCAAAGTATCAAAAAATTAAGGGTGTATTTGATAGCATTTAGTTAGAAAAGAAAGTATTTTTTAATTTACATGAAAAATAAAAATCATCTCTCGCTAGACGAAATTTTTTATGAAAAATAAACAAAAATATGTTTTAATGGTTATACTATGAAATTGAATTCTGTGAAAAATATAATGTGTCAAAGATAAAATTCAATTTTTTAAATGAAACATTTTTCATGAACATTTCATATTATCAAACACACTCTAACATTAGTTAAATTTTTTTCGAGTGAAAGTATGAGATGATATAATGCTGGAAACAAGAAACTAGGAGACTGTTCATTGGCGGAAGGTTTAGTCTCATAGGCTTAGGCTTGATCGTATGGACCTACTTTGTTTGGTTTTAGTGGTGGATTTTCTCCTTATTTTTAATATATTCTACCACTTATACGTATCAACACTAGAATTTTATTTTCTATTTTTAGAAACCCAAAATAATCAAAGGAGGGCGCTCTAAGTCTTGTCAATTAGGGACAGCGTTGGCCATTCAAATCATTTGAAAAACGTGTTTCATAAGTTATTTAAAACAATGTATTATTAATTCCTATTAAACACCCTTAAACTCAAATAATATGACAGATCGAGACCACTTAATTAATATTAGCCCCATAGACATAGCAGAGTGGTAAAGCACTTAGGCCCGTTTGATAGCCAACTTTTTGAAGAAAAATATATTTTTTTTCACCCAATTTCTCACCTATGCAGTGTTTGAAAGCAATTTTTTTCCAAAAAACTTATTTTCCCATTTATGATCACGTGAGTAGATTTTCCTTCAAATCATAGAAATCAAAATCCTTAGAGGGTAAGAGATAGAATTTTCTTGACAATTGAAAATAATCAATTTACTGAGCGAGAGAGTCGAGAGAGCTAGAGAACCAGTAACCAAGAGAACGAGAGGAGAGCCGGTGGTCGAGGAAGACGAGGGGCCAAGGAAGTGACTGACGAGACGACGAGAACGAGGCCTAGGCCGAGTCGACGTCGGCGAGCGACGAAGCCAGATAAAGGCAAGAGCAACTAAGCGAGACGAGCAAGTATCAACTGGGAAGGCGCGAGCGAGTCAACGACGATCCGAGGTTCGACGAAAGTAAAGAGGCTGGAGATGTAGAAGGGTAGGGGGTGGGCGACGACAGAGAGCAAAGCAAGAGATTGAGAAGGGTAGGAGATGGGCAACGGCTAGCGAACGAGGGAGGGTTTGCAAAATTATTTTTTTAATAATTAATAAATACAAATGTATAAAAATAAAAAATCATATAAATTAATAAATTTGGAAAATGAAAAAATGTTAATTTTATGGTTTTATTTCTATGGAGAAATGATTTAATTAACCTAAAATACGTTATTATTTTAAATTTTCTATACAAGATTCAATATTTTTCAATACATTTTCACCATCAAATTTCATAAAAAATGTATCTTTTTTCATGAAAAATAATGCCTATCAAACACGAAATACCAGGAAAATGACCAAATTTTATAAAAAATATTACCAATCAAACATCAAAAGATGAAAAATAACATCATTTTTCAGGTAAAAAATTATACCAATCAAACAACTAAAACTTTCAATTTCCAAGAATTCATTTTCTTTACAATTCAATTCTCTTAAGTTCATTTTCTTTCCACTTAAATTCCACCATTGCAATCAAGCGCCCCCTTAAAGTTTCACATAAAGTATCAGGATTTGAATCAGTGCAACGATTTGAAAGGGAAAATTATTGCTAAAAAGCAATAGTAAGGTTGGAATGCAAGTTTCGCATGGACTGCGTTAAATGTTCAGTTTTGAATGTGTGTAGACTGTGACTGCATTTGAATTTACCCAATAGTATATCATGGAGGAAAGTTACCTACCCCTAAAGATTAGTCGGATGAAGTTTGAATACCCTAAATGAATAAAAAAAAATATTCTATTTAAATTTGAAATCTCAACTTAAACATATCTGGGGTACGTAGTATAGAAATTTAAGGCTTGGTACATTTGAATTAGATAATAATTAGTTAATTAATACTTATATTGTTTTGCATGTCATATTATTTGTACCCATAAGTCTTAGAATTTAATTGGCGGAGGTTTTGTGTAATTTTAAGATATTTGAGGTATATATCACAATGTGCATTAATGATACACATTCTCTACATCTATGATGTATATGTGTGTGTGTGAACAATTAATGAGCATGGATAGATAGATAGATAGATTGGGAGAGATGGAACCTGCAGATGGCTTTAAAATTTCACAACTGCCACAACTAACTAATAATACAATTCCCAATTCCTGATATTTTTTTTTATTTTCTTTTTTGAGTAGTTGTTTCTATATGTTGGGAATATATATATAAGACTAGCTAGTGGTTATATGGAGAAGCAGCTTGAATCCTGTCTCTTCTCCTTTGGAGGAACCTTTGCAGAGATTTCTTTATGGAAACACCATGAGCTAGAGCCGGAAAAGGTGGTGGCGCCACCCTACCTTTGCCGTCGGAACCACCACCACCGACCACTGAATTCTTCTCCCTCTTCATCTTCTCTTCCATTTCTCGTCTCACATCCCATATGATTGCTCTGACCTATGTGTATACAAATATATATATATGTAATTTCACACACATATATAAAATTTATAATAAAATGTTATATAGTAGATAAAGAATCTCTTTGATTTTGACATAAATTCTTCAAAAAATTGCAAAAAAAGTAATTGAGAACAAATCTATTGATTTTGAAAGAAGAAAGAACTTAGTGATGAACTCTTTTATTGTTGGGTTCGCAGCGACAGTTATCGATGAGCACAATTGGCAATGGCTATTTCTATATATGTTTCTTATTTTTTGATAAATTTTTTAAGAGCTTAGATTAAATTGTAACAACATCAAACATTTATACTAGTAATATTGTTATTTACCATAATATTAATAATCAACATAATAATCCTCTCCTATATATATATATCCTACATAGGATATATATATGGATAATACTATTTGCACATATACGAGTTTTTTTATAGGTGAATTTACAAGTGGCTTGAAGAACTATTTTTGTCTCTTTTCTCTCTTATGTCAATGACCATTTTATCTCTTCCCCCTCCAACAACCTCTATTTTCTCTCCCCTTTCTCTCGTCGTCACATCCTTGCGACTGCAACCGACCATCTGTCATGCCAACCTTATTGCTGTCGTTTTTTGCCTTTGTTGCCTTGTCTCTGTTGCCTCGTCATCTCACTGCTGCATCCTCAAGCAACTGGCTCACCTCTTGCCACTGCATCGCGATGAGGCGGCAAGGCAACAGATGGGAGGTTGCAGCGGCGAGGCGAAGAACAACGGCGAGTGGTTAGTTACAACGGCAAGGGAAGGAGGGAGAGAGAGAGGGGATGAAGAAAAATGCAATATATCATAATATTTTGATGTCAAAATATTATAATATATCACCTTTGTAACTCACCGGTTAAATTCTCCCATGTACAAATAGTATAACCCATATATATATTGCATATCTATAAGACTATATCTATATATATACATATACACACACACACCCTTAATGCTTCAGTTGCTGCCGCATTGCATATATACAGGAGCTCCCTAATTATATCAGATTAATATATATATATATATAGAGAGAGAGAGAGAGAGAAGAAGCTTCATGCATACCAGAAGCTCTGTAAAATCACAAATACAAACCCGCCGCCCAATATTGTCGAAGATGGCCATCTGACTTGCTGTTAACGGGTCGTTCCTGCTCTGACCCATTAACCTACGAAAAAGATCCATCAGCCATGCATGGATGGTTGTATACACACACACACGTGTGTATATATATATATATATATTAAGACTCATACCACCATGTATGTATATATGCATGGCCGTCACTTACATGATTGAATAACTCGGGCTCTGACGATTACTCGCCATCGAAGAAGAGGAAGAAGAAGCGGCGAAACCGAAGATAGCCTGCGGATTGAGGTTGCGGTTCCCCTTCATGGGCGCTCGAAACTATATATAGTCAAGCATATATATGCATATATATATGCATGCATGCATAAAAGAAGAAACATGTGATGGATGAATGGATGGTGTGGAGTGGAAGAGAATGACTAGGGAACCCGCAACGGCAACTTGCAAGGAAATTAACATTTTGAACAAAAGCCCATTCCAAAGCCCTACTCGATACGCAACGCAAGAACAAAAATATCTAAGCTCTCTCTCTCTCATCCCATCAAATTATTAATAAATACTTGAGCACGTGGAAAACGGGTGACTCTCTCTCTCTCTCTCTCTCTCTCTCTCTCTGTGCAGCATCAGCAGCAGCATCTGCCAGGAGGTGGGCTATAGCTGGTGTTGTTTCTGCTTTCTGAAAGCTTTCGTCTTTCCCATAAATGGAAATCTTTTTGCCTTGCAATTAAGCAGCTGGAATTTGGAGGCTGGGTTTAGCTTTTTTCTGTGAAATTAAATGGCGGATGGCAGATTCTTCATTACTACCGGTTGCAATCAAATTAGTACTGTTATTTTCACGTGATGCAATGATCAACCTAGCTTGTTATATATTTAATTTCCTCTACTGCTAAACCTAGCTAATTTTCAGGAATGAAAAACGAACCATATATGCATCTTCTTATTGCTTCTACACTTTATTTATAAAGATCCTTTCATCGTCATTATTTTGAAATTAGGATATATAAATTCACTAAAAACCATATGGCCACAGATGAAGAAGAAGAAGAAGAAGAATAAGAATGAGGAGGAGGAGGAGGAGGAAGTCAAAATTAAGGATCATAAATTCACTAAAAACCATCAAGTCTCCTCCACCACATATATATATTTACATATAGAGAGAGATTAATTAATTGTTAAGACTAGACTCCAATTAGAATTTAGATACATATAAATTTGATTTGGTATGTTGTAATTGATAAAAATAGTTTAATTATGAATACTTTTATTCATCTAAATTAAATCTCAGTTTAAATGACACATTTTTATTGTGCATATTTTTATTATCTAAAAAAAAGTATCACTTAGACTAAAAATTTATCTCTAATTTAGATAAATAATATTATTAAATAATATGAACATACATATTGTGCAATGCATTGAGGCATGTGAATAACGTTCTTAAATTGAATTTCACATGGCATGCACGTGCAAGGTGCTTAATTTGGTTGGCCCTACTTTAATAAAAGATTTGTACGTATATGTACTATCTATAGTAGACTTACAAGAGACATCATGGGCTGCACAAACTTACCAGCAATGGGCAGTGGAGTGGCTGCTGGTTGGTGGGGCAATGATCGTAAACTCTGTGGAAAATTTGGCATTTCCTTATTTGAAAAGTTTTTTTGACATGTTTTTGGGCTGGCCGTGGACGTCGTGTCAACCCTTTCTTTTTCTCCTTTTCTTGTTTTTCTTATAGTAATATCTTTTATAAAAATGGTCCATAAAAATGATCAATTTTTTTTAATATGGTAATTTTAAAAAAATTCTCATATAAAAATATTGATAGATTAAGTATAGATCCATTTTTAATCCGCTCACAAATTTTTGTGCCTTCTGCCTCTCGTCCGTTTCGTACATAGGCACATACCTGATCAGTTGAGTGAACTTGACATCGTATTGGATTACTGACATTTCGTCAGTCTGCTTTAAGTTCATGAATTCCCAAGTTCTCACTTCCTTCCAGCTTTGGAGAAAGTACCTAGTATTGAAAACTTCTTTAAATACTTCCCAGGTTACTGCCTGAGCTTGTCTCGGCCTTAGATCCTGTGCTGCCTGCCTGGGTGTCGTTTGTAGGGCTCGTTGGGCTGATTGCCACCATCGTGCAGCCTCTTCCTTGAGCATGAATATAGCGCAGTTAACCTTCTCTTCGTCACTGCACTGCAGATGTTGGAGCAGTTTTTTAGTTTGCTCCATCCAGTATTCGGCTGCACTAGGGTCATCTCCAGCTTTTCCTCTAAACACCGGGGGTCTTTGCCGGCGATACTGATCTAGCATATGGGGGGTGCGTCTTAGCGCCTCGTTCCTCGTTACATGTGTTAGCACGCCTTCCAAGATCCGCTCTATTCGATCAAGTCTATTCTCACTAGGACCTGATTGCTATTCTTGTCGTCTACTGCTCACGGCACGATTCGTTGAGCGACTACGGTGACTACTCGTAGCAGAACTCGTAGAGCGACTATGGCGACTGCTTGTGGCGCGACTCACTGAGCGACCACGATGATTGCTACTACTGTTTCCTTCATCTTGTTCATTGAGATCCAGGATTCTTCGAGTCCTCTCCATCTGAAACGAAAACATCAACACTTGAACCATAATGATGCTAATACTCGAATCCTCGATAAATACCAAATCATTCCAATACTTGAATCTCAATGATTCATATAATCTACTTACAAACCTAATTTGATAGCTAGACTACGTCACATCCAACAAACCATTACTGACTCAGTTATTCTCAATTTTTCACTAGTACCCCTGAGTCTCCAATTGGGGTTTTTGCTAGTTCGCTCTGATACCAAATGTAAAGTCTCACTTTTCTCCAAGCGTGCGTTAGCTCGAGATTTCGAGAAAATTTAAATCAAACACCACATAAGTCTCTCGGTAAGCATATTATCAAAATCGTTTCCCGACAATCCCGATCGTACCTTCTTAGCATAACAAAATTTAATAATTAGACTAAGACAGGTATCATCAATCATTTCAGCGGAAGCAAGATCGAAACCTCAAATATATATACATATGACTGACAATTTCTTTACAATAACTGAATCGATGTTTCACATGAAAATATATTACATAATCTCCGAACATTGTAATCATAGACAAAACCTACGAAAACCAAACGCAACTGCTACATCCTGATGACATTCTTCCCTTGACGCCACTGCTTTCACCTGGAACGTTTGAATATTCCAGGGACATAGTCCAAATTAGATACTGAATCATCTAAGTGAGAGTTCAAAAACATTTTCATGAATGTATGCAAAATCATGAACCAAAATCTATAAATCCCAACATGCACTAGCATAAGAGAATCCCACACCGCATTTAGCCCTAACCGGGGAAAATGCAATCTCTCTAAAGGCGACACGACCACAACGACCCATTGGCCAACCGATCATGTTTAAGAGGGACAACCTCGACATATGAACCTAGGAATCACCCCATTGTCATCGTCAGGCTTTACGCTCCCACTCAAAAGCATTCTAAAACACAACCCTAGCCCCAAAAGTGTCACGTCAGCACTATCCTCGGAATCAACGTCACCTCGGCATTAATGCTACTGCTCAAAGGATCCTGGGGTGGTGTCCACTCGCAGCCCCGTCACTTGAGCCAACAACTGGGGTGGTGTCCACTCTCAGCCCCGCCACTTGGGTCCCGTAGGGTGAAGTCCGTCTCAGCCCCGTCCCAAGTGGTTCACCGAGCATTAATCCTAGGTACGCATCCCGAGTGCTGTCACTCTGGGCTTCGTCACAGGTTAACAACCCACATCCCACATGGATGACACAAAACAAGCCAATGGTCGAAAATCATAACATGCATCACTTAAATCACAACATGCATCGCTTAAAATCAACACTTAAAATCAACGTTTAATGCACGTGTAAACAATCATTTGGTCATTTCATCACAAGAACCCAATGGCTAAACAAGTTTGGAGGTGAACACTCACAGTAAATCAAGTTTTGGAGGAGAACTACTCACTTTTAGACGAATTTTCAATTGACAAGCGCGGTTAGCCTTGATTTGCGCACCTGCCTTGATCTGCGTGCCTGACCTCGATTTGCGCGCCTAGCCTCGATTCTCGCGCCTGACGCTCTTGTACTTCAACCTCGAGCCTCAACGATACCCTAGTCGTCACGTTTGTTCAAAATCATATCAATTTCTATTTTTTCAATTTTCTATAATTTCTTCCTATTTTCTTTATATTTCTCCTCAAAAATTCTAATAAATACCTACTCAAGAGTTTTCCTTGATTTCTCTTCACAATAATTCATAAATAATTAATTCCTATCTCCCAAAATTTTCTAAGGATTTTCTAATACCTCTTCCTATTTTTCATAAGCCTTATTCACTTTGAAAATTACAAAATGACTATTTTCTTCAACATTTTTTCAAATTTTCTTGCATCATAATTCATAATTTAATCTGGTTTGAACTGACGTGTGGCAGTCACGCGCCAGTCGTCTTCAACCTTTAGCCGGCCGCCGGCGAGAGCTCCGATGGCCGCAAATCGGGTGCCGTTCGAAAGCCCTCTTGAAGTCGATCGCGATGCCACCGGTTTCAGGCCGAAAGGGCACCAGAAAGCCGTTTAAAACTCAAGTTGCAAGTCAGCGGTGGCGGTCCGCCTCTAACCTCTCGGCCGAACTCAAAACCCCCTCAAACTCTCACCAAAATGCTTCAAACCACTCCCAAAATGATCCTTACCTCCTAGAGACCAAAAGCCCTCTATCCAATCTCCAAAACTCATTCGAAAACGGGCTCGATTTGGTGCCTCTTCCTCGGCTGAAACCCTTCGGTATTTATAGACAAAAATCGACCCCCACGTGGCCGATCTCCGACCAAGCCTTCGTCCCCAAGCCTCCTAGACCCCCCTAGGCCACTCCCTGACGACCCTAGGCTATCCAGGTGGCTGGATTTTCTGGCCAAAATCGTGGCCAAATCTGCCATGTACGAGTGAAGTTTCTGAAATTACACTTCAGCCCCCTAAAATTCTTCTTTTGCATTTTGGCCCCTAACCTCAAGCCCTTGACTTTTCTAATATCCTCACTAAGACCCTCAAGGTTAATACTTCTCATTTCTCCCTCGAAACATTCGAAAAATTATCGTTTAGACCTCCCTCGGGCAATTTTAAAAAATTATACTTAGGCCCGACTGATTTATTTGACCTCAAATCCACTCGATTCAATCTAAAACCACTTAAGGGTTGTTCTATACATCGAGTACTAGTCATTGACACTCTCCGTTGACTTTTTGGACGTCGTTTACAGCAATTCGGTAATATGACCTAATTGACAGCTGTGTTTTTGCTGTACCGAAAACTGTTCTTGATCTTCTTTATTTTATCACCAAAAATCATAATTTTAATTACTTGTTGATACTATACCATTTTCTTGGGCTATCTAGGGTCCGAGGTACTCCCTCCGACTAATTCGGTCATCCAAAACTGTGTTAGTGTGTCCTAAAGTCTTATTTTCCTCAAATTTTCAATTTTGCCCTTTATCAAATATCATTTTATCCTCAAAATTGTCCTCGGGTGTTACAGATATTTATTAAATATTTTATTTCTTGTCCCAATTTGAATTTAATTATAAATTTTAAAAAATATTTAATAATTTATTATCTTAAATTCACAAAATTTGGATCCACGAAGCCCATGTTAAATAATATACATATATATATTAACAAGTAATGTTAACAGTATTTATTTTATCTTATTTTTAATATTTAAATAATTTTATTAATCAATGATAAATATATTATATTTTAAATCATTTAATCAGTTAATAAAATTGCTTGAGTGTTGAAAATAATATATAACAAATATATTTGATCTAAAACCAAAATATTTTTATTAATATTTAACTATTATCGCATTATCTTATAATAATATAATAAGTTGGTCAAGAGTCACATGCTTATACCTATGTGAGTGTGCTTTTTTTCTTGGTTCATACCTAATTCACTGCAAATGGACCGAATTTTTCAAGTACCCATCTGATCCAATAAAAATTGTCACTTATTTTCAAGGACCTCAAAATTCAAACAATTAAAAAAAAAAAAAAAAAAGCATCCCTAGTGTCAGGGTCACGTCGCTTTTTGACAAAGAAATTACTTTCATAGACTTTTTGACCCAAAAGAATAATATTAGTATTGTTGCCAAGAGTTGCCCTCCAAATAGTAGAAAATAAACGTAGGAAGTGCGTATAGGAAGCCATCCATCCGTGTACATGTAAAGAGAAGTGCTTTGTCATCATGTTTCCTATATCTAACTACACACAGTAAAAACAATGGGAATGTAAGATGTTAAGCTACAACAATGGATCCAAAAAAATGGGGCTACTGTTTGTTTTCATCCTCATTGTCAGCAGCAGCCTCGGCCTCGGGGGGCGCAGGACTGCCAGCTTCTAACAGAGAGTCAAATTTTTCGGTTTTGGCCAGCACAATCTCAATCTGGAAGTCATCAAGGGGAAAAAACAAAAGTTAGGATATAGTTGTCAGTTACGTACCTAAAGCAAGGCAGAAATGGGTTAATCGACCAAATTTCACTCACCCTTGCCTTTTGAACAAGTCGGCCCTTGGTTTCATCTTTCATGGCTATTGTAGATGTCAATACCTCTGCTCCAATTCAGTAACACAATTAGCAGAAGGCAATTATGAGCAAGAAGAACAGAAACGTCTATCTTTTTAGTTTTTTTTATCAAAGAATAAGAAATCTCCAGGGTGGGTCTTAGATGATGATGTTGATGAGCATTAATAACAGAGATTCTTACTCTTTTCAGTTGCTAGCCCGTTTTTCTTCAGGATCTCAGCGATTGTGACCACGGTAGTGATTGCTGAAACAAAACAATAATGCAAAACTTAATAGCAAGTCTAATGGTGTTCAGTTGTTGCATATCATGTCAAGTGCCGTGCAGTGACAGTCAAGTCAGATGTGTCACGACCCAATTCCCCGGTTAATAGGCTAGTATACTATTTAGTCCCACAAACCTAGGAATTGCCTTCAGCTACCAGTTTTGGGATGGTCATCATACGTACATGTGCTGAACCTGTAATGCAGAGAGGAGGACATCCTATTTGAAAATTCTCCACTCCATGCACCCAGTTTGTTTGTGTTCAAGTTCCGAGAACTTAGTGGAGACATAGAGATTAGTTCAGCTTTGACATAATTTTGAATGAATCAGAAGAAGCCAGAACGAACCATTTGTTCTTTTTCCATGAGGGGGGGAGGAGTACACAATGCAGAAAAGCAATCACCAAGCATTGAAAGATACCATTATATATGTGAGGCCCATGTGTGGGATGAATTTATCAAGTGTTGGAAACTATTTTTAACTCTCAGATAACACCCATCCTGATATGCCTCACAATGATTATTTGAAATCCTGAATTTTCAGTACCTCACCAAGAAAATAAGGATTTGAACTTCTCTCAATAAGACATTGGAGGTATTCAGGTAGTTGCCTGTCCTCAACAGTAGACTGGAAACTTTCAAAGTATTAGTAATATCCAAATCCTGCCATGTAATGGACTGGACAGCAATGTAGATGTCGGCTTGTAATTTGCAAAATTCCACTCACTTTAATTTACCAATCAGCATGTATAGAATAGCAATAGTTCAAGTAGATCTTAAAAATAAGCATCATCCAACTGTCAAAGCTCACAAATTAAGCTTAGCTACATGATTCTGATTTCTATTGAATTTATTCACGTCCCACCCTGTACTAAGACTCGGTTGGAAATGTAAATACTAGAAGAATGAGCAGTGCTTGCTTGCTTGTTTTTCTCTTAACTACTGAATAGAGAACCAGATAATTCTATTCCAAATCATTAAAATTGCGCTGAAACATGATCATATAACTCTTAATCAATGAAAATGTTAGAAGGAAAGGAACATAAAAGAGTAAGGTTTAAGAAAATTACCCATCCCCAGAGCAGAAAGCTCAACCTCATTATACTGTTGCATGTATCTCTGCCTCAAGGAAATAACGAGATTCAGCACGGAGTTCACAACAGATCAAAATAAATGCAGAAAAAAGATGCCCTAACATGTGAAAAATTAAGCTTCAAAAGCTCCTTATGCTTTCTTTTATTAATTTACCACAGTAAGTACACATGAACTGGCAGGAAATGGTTATATAACATAAACTCATAGAAATAATGGCGAAATAATAAATATTGAACAAGCTGAAAAAAGTCTGTTCAATTGAAAACATCAAATTGTTTTCTTAGTTAGAGTTTCTGTTCTCTGTCACCATTCAAATAACAGAATTTATCAGATGTAACTGCAAAAGAAACCAATAACAATAATAGGAATAACAGTAGAAAATAATTCGCAATGAAGCAAATGAAATATATGAGTAATAAAAATTGCCTTAAGATTTGTAATCCATAGGCGGCCATCTGTCGATAGCAAAAGCATTGTTGCTGGAACAAGCCGGGGGAAAAAAAAAAAAACATTGTTGCTAGGAATGGAGTTAAACAACAGTTGTTGTCGTAGACCACAGAAGTAAATATCCCTACAATATAAGCCAACAGTTGTTTAAGACTTGTGATGTTTTTTGTTGTTAGTAAATATCAACCAGTAGATCCCAACAGTATAAGCCAACAATAACCAGTGCATCTCTGCTATCGCAACTTGGGAAAGTGGGGTGCAGGAATTCTCCCAAAAACATTGCAGAAATTGACTTTTATGTGCTTTAACCAATTTAACCCTGATTTCAGCAAAAGCAAAACAGAAGACAGACAAGGTTTCTGCAAGATTATACATTTGTGGAACTATAAAGAATACTTACCTGTTGTTTATGCGGGGGGGTGGGAGAAGGTATTAGAGAATTAGGTAACATCAAATGACCAGATTGCATAATATCCATGGGATTCAACCATATCACGGCATGTGGTGGCAGTAGATAATTAGAAGATATTGAATGAACGTATTGCATAAAAAACATAGGTAGGGCCATGTCAGGGCATGTAAACCCATTACTTTGTCTTCATGGTGCATGAGAGAATAATTATTTGGAGCAAGTGACCGTTCAGGTAAAACCAAATAAAGCCAATAAAGCACCCTTCTCCTGCAAGAAACAGCATGTGTGTTTCCAGCATCTTAAGGGCTTTGCTTGTGAAAGTATGGCAGCAATCAAGTTGAGGTTCATATTCATTAGAAAATGTGCTTTCTAATTATGCTGTGTACCAGATTTCCAGAGTGATCTCACAGTTTGAGATTTGAGTCACTAATTTCATCCAGAGGCCAATTTAGAAATATTTGATTTACACTTTGAGTAGCTCTGTTGATCACCTAAGCAGACCGGGCAGCCAAACTACAGATAGAAGAGGCTTCCAGTGACCGTGCTAACAAGACAACAAGCGATTCAAATTTGAAAATAGATGGAATCTTCAAATCAAACCAAATAGATGTGGATGACACAAGGGACATCATCCTTTGAATGTGAATCAAATAAATCTATCCTTCATTTCCCAAAGTCTGGAGTATGACACCTACAACTTTAGAAGCTGTTAACAAGATATGTGAATCTGACCTAATTGAATTAAACATCAGTCAAACGAGAATAAAAAGATGCAAGACATCAGCCTTCGTAAGTGTCAAGTTTAAGACTTTAAGTTATGGTAGAAAATGAATATTGAGCAATGACCTTTGTCTGTTTCCTATTCTCATATGTTCTAGGTGACCAAACAGAAAAATAGAAAAAGAAAAAGAAAATGCACTCTGTTCATCCAAAGTGAAAGTCTCAACCAGAAAGAGAGAGAGAGAGAGAGAGAGAGAGAGAGAGAGAGAGTGAAAATCATAAGCCGCAACCTGCAATCTCATTTCATAGCAACGAACAAAATGGAGTCTGAAGTGCGTGTCACGAGTGAACAAGAACAACATGAATTGAATTCACCACCAGTCACGAGGAGGATTGAAATGGCGATCGACGCTTGCGAAGAAAACAAAGCGAGGCAAGTACCTTGGCAAGATTGATGTAGAAAAAGAGCGGCTTCTTGGTGTTGGAGACCTGAATCCTGTTCTTCTTCTGCATCATCACAGCCGCGGCCTCACCATTGCTGGCGGCCTTCTCCAGCGGCATCTCTGTCTCTCTCTGAGCCTGCATTGTCGATGGAGCGGGAAGAACGAGGGCGAAACAAAGGAGACGCTGCTCGAGAAACCAGTAGAACCGTTACTGCGACGGCAATGAGAATCTGCAATTAATTGCTGAAGCTTTGAGAAGGAGCTCTGTGTAAGATGAAACGAATAAGGACTCGGTAAAAGCTTCATTTTGCGCCAAGCGAAGTTGCGCAAGCCAAGGGTCAGAGCTCCATTGATGGACCTTCAGATGCTCTTTTTCGGGGATTTTTTTTTTATGTAGTTTGTATCGAACACATGCACTAGCCTTAGCCTAAATGTCGGTAACCACGTCGGATAAATGTCTCATGTTGATAGAGTGCTACTTAAAATAAATAATTTATAATCTTTTATCATTAGGTGGGTGTGACCAATATAACTATTTTAGAAGGGAATCCCATGACTCTAACCCTACCAATATTATTAGGTGGGTCTACTTCTTTTGAGAGTAAGTTTTATGATTAAGAAGCTCTCAAGACATAAATCGAACGATCGAATAAACAATGTGTCAATATCAATTCGGTAGGTCACAAATTCGATTATCATCCTATACAAGGGACAAAAACTCAACCTATAATTTATATTCCTTTATGTAATCGAGAACACAAGTATCGAGAATAGTGTAAGGATGATCATTCCAATTTTTTTATTAAGAAATTCGATCCCATGAAAACATATAAGACTTTCATATCAACTAATAATAATAAATATGGTAATAATAATTGAATTGATGATATGAAGAGTCGAAATTGTGATTCAAACGCAACAATCAATTTATTTGTTGGATAATTCATTTTGAATGTCTAAGGATTCTACAATTTCAATCATTTGATTTGAATTTTGAAATGCTTCTATAGAAAATCTCACATGCTATTTGATTGTAACAAAAAATATTCAATAAATTATCTTAAATAAAGAGTTTTTATCTCAATAAACTCTTCGGATGGAAGACTAAGAAGTTCCAAAAGAGTCCAATTGGTCTCTCAAAGGGCTTTCCATTGGGTATTTCCATGACGAAGAAGCAGGGGCGAATCTAAGGGGGTTGGCATGGGCAGTCCTCCTTCGAGTCTTCATTCAGATTTGGACTATTTGGGAGTGGAGGGGGCTAACTTACTGATGGATTTGAGGGTCCTTCTCCAAATCCATCCTTAGATCCACACCTGTAAAGATGTGCAATCCTACCTCTAATATCTTCTAAAAAATTTGTGTAATGGATAAATATTAAACGAACCCTTGGCAATTTCAAAAATTGAATAATTCTTATCACTTCATACTTTTCCCGTCCACAAATATAGGATAAATCATTTTCCCAAATAAGTTACTTCTACCCATTTGAGAGATTTATAATTCTAATTGAGAATCTGACTTAGTATCGAAGTGTTTGCACATAAAATGCCTTTCTCTTGTCATTTTCTATTTTACAAAATTTGTAGAGTTTGGAGACAAATTTTGTAACAAATAAATTGATTATTGTATTTCAACGATAATTGTTATGATATAAATACATGACATGTATATCATCTATTTTTTTTCAAAATAATGAAATTACATAATGATGTGTATTTCTACATTTCATCTTGAAAATGTTCATTAATTGACTGTTATTGAAAATGTTCAAAATAAATTCAATTTGTTTATGTAATTATTTTTAATATTTATGTGTAATATTATTTAAATTTGGGTTTGAATTAATTAGATTTCAGTTCAATTTATTTATATATATTAATTGATTTTTTGTCCAAGACTAATTTAAGGCTAAAAATGGATTATAACTAATATAATATTAATATTCATTAATAATATACAATAATTTTATTAAAATATAAAATTTGACATTTTATGTTATTACTTGTTTTCACTTTTAATTTATAATTCACTATTCGAGAAACCTTAAATTTTAAAAAGTTCATCTTGGGTTTTGACTATTACTCTTTTGTGCCCTACAATAATGGCCCAGTTTTTGATCAGTGACTTTGTCTAGTTGATTGCTTGTGTTGTTGATGACGATTGGATCCCGTGTTGATGACAATGATTTTTTCGTCATGTTTTATATATTTTTTTCTCTTAAGGTTTTATTTGTTTGTTGTATGTATTATATTTTTGATATATTTAATTATATATGATTAATTAGGATCGAATTAAACTAAATAAACTCTCATATTTATTTGAAAATATACAATTATTAATTTTTAGAAATGCCACTACATTAAGCTTTTTAACATTAAATCAAAAGAGAACAAGAATCAATTAAAAATGTGTTTAGTTATAATTATGGAATGAAAATCTATATAATAATGGAATAATATCACATTTTTCATTAAATTTTATTAAAATTATTTTGCATTAAACATAATGATAAAATAAAATAATTAATTTATTACTAATTATATCAAATATGAACATAAAATAAAATAAGATCTCATTCAATTTCATCCAACCACACATCACTTGAGATTTATAATATAATATATATATATATATATGTCGTAGAGCAAGAGACAAGACCATGGGGGTCCGAGTCCGGGAAAAGGGTGGGCCAAACCCGGACCGGATTCGCTCCCTTCCTGCCCGCTTGCTTGCCACCCCTAGATATTATTCTTATTATTATTAGGTCGCCATTTTCGCATAAATTTTATCGGGGAAAGGGGAAAAGGAAAAAAATTCAACGAAGGTACGGAGGCGCATCCAGACGCTCCGAAAACCTACGCCGTGCAGCTGTTCTTTCCGAAGGTTTTAGTTCCCGCCGCCGTCGCCAGTGTTTGCTGAGCTCGCCCTCGTTCTCCTATGTAAGTTAACATGGATGCTACTTGGGTAAAGGTTTCTAGGGTTTTGTTATTCGCTTTACAGTGCTTGTCTGCCCCCTTTGTTTGATTTATCTATTTTCCCGTTCCAGTTCAATACCCAAGTTGAATGCAGAACGGCGCTCTCTCTCTCTCTCTCTCTCTCTCTCGGGACTTCACTAGGTTTAGATTTGACTCTTAGTGGCCCGGCTCCAAGTTGTTCAAGAATGGTGGCGTTGAGTTTCTCGACCCTTTGCCTTAGGATTAGTCAGTTCTATTTCTCGATGGAGGCAGAGGAGTTTAGCTGTTTGCTTTTGTGTTCAGGGTTCCATTTTTTTTTTCTGCTGTAGAGTGTTCTTTGGGCTGATTCAACCGGTTAATTTCGTCTCGTTTGTCGGTTTCTTTCTAGCTCTTTGAATGTTTAGTTGGTTACCCCATTTTTTTGTTCTATTGTTCATCTGTTTGTTATCTGGATTCTGGACGATGATTTGCCGTATTGTTCAATCCAAGTTATTTTCAACACTGCTCGGTTCTCCTTTCATAGCCTAAGCAAAAAATATAGGATTTAGAAAGTTTGAGATACTGGAGCTTGAACGTGTCATGGATGGTCTTTTTTCTTAACTGATTCATCAAGCCCAACTTAATTTAGCTAGGTGGATGTGCTGCCTCATTGGCTGGGAAAGAGTTTGTCATGTACCTAGGGTTTAGCCTAGGATCGGATTGGCAATTGGAAGGATCTGAGATGCTGAAGATTAAGAACAGAACGATTGGAGGAGGAAATTGAATAGAAATGGGGGAAGAAATTAGAGGGAAATGAGGGAGAATTGCAGAAGGGAACGAGAGGGAGAACGGGAGAGGATTCTAGAGAGAAAATGAGAATATTCAACTATCATTCCAAACATGAAAATTCCATCCGTTTATAGTAGCCCTTTATATAGGCCTATATGGCTGCTAGCTGAATGCATAACAACCTCCATGTGATTCTAACCAATTGTTAAAATATCTCCTAACAAACTATTATAAGTCTATTACAATATTACCCATTTATTGCTCCTAGGGTCATGACAATTTCCCTCTCCTTAAGAGAGTTTTTGTCCCCAAGAACTTGCAGCAAGTAGTCATTGCCCTTCATCCATTCCCAGTCTTCTCTATCTGGTTCATCCTTCTTTCTTTTTTTTTCCCTTTTAGGTCTCTTCTTCTTCTTCATTATTAGGTTCTCATCAACTGGAACAAAAATGATGATTATTGCAGTCAAGGCTGCATCTATCTCTAAGGAGTAACATTCCATTTCCCTTGGGTTTGCTATAGCTACCAAATTAAGATTGCTGGTACCCATAGTCTGAGGATCCAATATGATGCCAAAACCTGTGAATATGTCCACGTCAAGCGCCTTTAATGAATTTTAGCTGCTCTTTGCCATAGGTAGCAACTAAGACCTGCAACCCTACAGCCTTCAAACGATGATCATTCTGAAACTCACACATCCAACTGGTTACCACATATGTTCCCCTCTTCTCATCATCTTCGATGTTGTCTATTTTGAACCCAAAGGGTTGACTAACTAGTTCTCTAGCCACTTGTTCTTCCGTCAATGTAATAGACAAGCATTCGAATTTACTAACTGGAGGAAGAACCAACACATCAGCGGGAATTTCATTCCCTTCTACAAAATCTATGACTTCTTCAGGTACTTCCCTTAGCTTTTCCCCAGCTACAATTGGCTTCCAAAATTCTTTGTCGCTTTGAATCTGTTGCTGGTGGCGAGAACTACTTTTGTGGTGATAACTCGTAGAAGATTTCCCTTGGTTGAAAGAGAAATCAACATCTCTTTTTTCAGCGAGTGTGTCCCGCTCCCTTGAAATCCTTACTTTAGTTACGGGTTCGAACCTTCTGCAATTTGGCTTGCCCCTTTTGAAATGGCAGCAACACCATCATATTGTTCAGTGCTAGAGCCTTTTATGTTGGGGGTAAGATATCCTCCAGTTAGTGCTGTCTCTACCTTCTCATTGCCCATTTTAACCCAAGCCAAAGAATCCTTAGCTTTCGGTAGGTCCAAAATCAAAGGAAGGATTCTAGCCCCAATACCTGTGTTGATTGATGGTCATTCAGTCAGATTTTCCTAATCCAATGCTATTCCATTTCCCACTAACTTTTGATCCAGAACACCACCAAATCCTTCAGCCCATGCACTAGCTAATGGGGGTAACGAGTTGGCATCTTCCTTGTTAATTTTGCCTAAACCAGTATACTTCTTCCATTCCGCCTTGGAGGTAAGTAGTGAATCAGTTTCACGTCATCTTGGCTTCTCATTTGGCTGCCCCATTTTAAGGAATTCCTCTAGGTTAAAACTTTTGCGATAATCATTGAAGAATTTAGTGGGAAAGTTGTAGTGGTACTTCTTAGTCAGTATCATCGCAAACTCCTGTAGCTGCTCATGTAACATACGGTTGAATTCCTTGCACACTCCATGTATCCCACAATCCCACTACTTGTTGTCTACTCGGCTAGACTCATTATCCAACTTTTCCCATACTTGATTCTTTTGGCTAAACTGCTCATGATTCCTGTTGTTTCCAACTAAAAATGCAGCCTTCTTCTATTGCCATTTAGGCTCCGACTGTCTCATGTGTGCATTGCTTTCCAAGGCTTCACGAGCAGGACATCCCACTGAAAATGTAGCATCCTTCTGCTATAATTGAGGCTCCAATGGTCTCCTATGTGCATTGCTCCCCTTAGCTGACTTTTCACAAATGGCATACTTCGAAGACCAAAGAGCAGGAGTTTTGCACATCCTTCTGTTGCTGTCTGAAATTTCCGTTAAAACTAATTGCAACTTTTGAGCCAAGGGTTACTTCTCCCCTTCGGTTATGATCAGCAATCGAACTCGCTGGAATATTTTGTGTTAGAAATTGGGAATGCTGGCAGCCTTTAAATCACCTAAGAAACCACTCAAACACCTCACAACACACTCACAGCTCACCCGGCCAACATACCACAACACAACCATATACTAAAGAAAAGAAATTTAACGAAAGAACAGAACAAGAAATGAAAACATCAAACCACACAAGGAGACAAAGATTATCCTGGTTCAGGCTGACTTGAATCAGCCCTACATCCAGCCTTCAAACCTGAGCACAACCTCTTTATTTGATAGATGATCGGTACAACAACTGCCCTCTTTCTCTCTCTCACGATACAAGCCTCTCTCAAGAATGTACAAAGACTACTTACACACACATATAGCCTTCCACTCTCAAAGCTCTCATGAAAAACAGAAAGAGTACATGCAGTCCTCTAACCCCTAGTCCTCACTGCCCTATTTATAAATAACAGTGAAATTTCCTAGGCACATAATTGATATTTACAGTTTGACCCCCAAACTTTGAACTAATTACACTTGAGGCCCAACGCCTATCAACTAACCATTAACCGCATATAAACGACTGCACAAAATCCTATCACTAACTCGAGACAATCTTCAACAAATCTCCACCATTGTCTTGAGTGTGATACCTTCCATCTTCATCCATCAAAGACTTTGGCTTGCTCTTCCTTGGGTTTCCTGCATGATAACCTGATCATCAAATCAATCAACAAACATTAAGAAAATAAAAAACAATGCTGTAAATTTAACAATGGATCACCTTGGACAATACTTTCAGCTGCATAACTTATACAAGCAACTCTAATTAGGATTATTCCTCCTTCTCAAGGGTTTTTTCCTTATGTATATATATATATATCTAACACCAATATGATTTGACTTTTCCATGGTGGAACTGAATCCTAAGCCAAGTGGACTGCACTTTAGCTAACCCAACTTAACTTCAACTTAGCACTCCTTCAGAATTTCTGCTGCATACCCAGCAATCTATTCACCCTTAAATGCATAGTTTTCATTTAGGCACACTTCACCATAAACCAAATCCTTACTTAGTGTTATTTCTCCATTTCAAAGATCCAAACTTTTACACAGCATTACAAACACAGTGCACCTTTTTTTTAAAATTTAGGAACAGCTCCACCATGCATCCTAATTTCTCCCATCTCCAATTCCCTTGACCTTACTTGTTGCCTAGTAAACCATTTCCCCCTCCACCATGACTCCTATAGGTAAATACCTATTTCCTATGATGAGTACCCCCTAAAACTAGTATCCATGCCTCCTTTAATAGCACTTCCAGACACTTATAGGACACCTGCACTATCATAGACAAAAACATGCATGGTGTTAAAGCACTCGGGACTGGTTCTATCTTGGGGGGGTGGGGGGTTGCTTCCTATTTGGGCAGACCTTCTTCATATGCCCTTCTTCATGGCAATTAAAACATTTAAGCACTCTCTTGCCAATCCTAGACTTAGACCGAGACTTACCATTAATCCTTGGGTCTCTTCTTCCTGTTCTAGAGTTCACTGCCAAGGCTTCTATGGCAGATTTTGGGACTCTACCTTGTGTTGAAAATCTTTGGTACAGCTGGTTGGAGAGGGTTCTAAACATGTAAAGTGTCTCTAGTCTATCCCAAAGATCTTTCGTGATTGTCTTCTTTGACACCTTTCGCAAGACTTTTATCTTCTAGACTTAGAATAGGGTGTTAAAAAACTCTTTGATGGTTTCTATCCTCCTATCCTTGATTTCCTTTTTCGGGCTTAGGCTTTCCAGCCTCTAGGGCTTATAAGTAGAGGCTGAGGGGAAAGCTTGCAAGTATGCTTTCTGTTGTTGGGTTAGCAAGCTGTCTTGGGGGCAAGATTGTGCTGTGAGGAAAAGGGTATATCTTTCTTGTATCTTCTCTATATAGCTTTCAGGTTTATGGGATAGGTGAGAGTTGAGTTTGAGTGCACTTGTAATCTTGTATTGAGTTTCAAGATAGTGGAGAAAGCAGGGGCGATAGCCAAGCTGGATGTAGGTCTTTCATTGAGACTGAACTAGGGTAAATTCTTGTGTGTTGTGCAGTTCTTGATTGGTTCTTGATTGTATTCTAATTGCTATTCAATTGCAAATTTGAGAGAGAGTTCGTGGGGTAAGTCTTGAGTGATCACACAAAGGGTGAGATCTAGGTTTAACATTTTGCTTCGCCTTCCTAAACGCACCTGCAACAGCCTCGAAAAAATCAGTCGCAAATCAACTTGCTATTCCGCTTCTATGAATCGTCGGACTTTCCCTCGGGGACATCTTGTATGCTCAATGACAATCTCCGGCCAACACTTACTGAATTTCAAACCAAGAGTCACCAAAGGCACTGTTAGAGTAATCGCACTACTCACTATTCTATTCTCTCAACTCAACTAGCTTTCTATCTCTCAAGAACACAACGATATTGGCAACACATATAGAGAGAGAAACAACAACAAAACATACACAAGAACACACAAGAGTTATCCTGGTTCGGTCTTGAAATCCAAGACCTACATCCAGACTGTTAGGCGCCACAATAATCCACTATCTTGATAATCTCCTGGGATGATTACAGCAAGAACAAAATCCCCTCCCGCCCATATACACTGAAAGCTATAGGGATACTAGAGAATACAAGCTACAAACCAGCCACTCCCTACCTCTCGCACTCAATCCCAAAATCAAGAAGGAAAAACCTGAAGATATACTTCACAAATATAGGCGCACTAAAACCCTCTGCCATACTTCTATCCCACGGCCATAGGGGTGCGAAGTACAATAAAGAAACAAAGCTAACTCACTGACCAACTGCCTAATTGATTTAACTAACCCAAGAGACAACTGCTCCCTTCTAGAAACAAACCTTCTAGAAGAGCAATTTATTCTAACGCTAAAACGGAAAAGAATTATGCAACAATACAGAAACATTACATGAATACATTTAAACTAATCTAATACAAATGACACAACAGGCACTGTCAGAATCAATTGGCCAAGTTGCCTCCAACATAGCCTCCTGAATGGATCGACTCTGTTATTCAATCCATTCTTTGTTGTGCCCAGGACTGCTTCTTGCGATCCTTTCTGTTACGCAACCAATTCATCTATCAGTGTCGTTAACTTGGATGGAATTCCTTCACTCGTCGTCTGCTCCAGTCGTGAATCCTCTTGGCTTGCTTGTCTTCGATTTTGGATAAGATTACCAGAGTCATAGCCGCGAGCCAATCCTCCACTTCTCCTTTAGATCTGAGTCGACACTCCCTTCCTCATGCGTCGAAATCAATTCAGAGATTCAATGGCCGTCTTTGTCTTCAAAACTTGGACAAGAGCGCCCCAAAGTTCACATGCGACAATCGCCTCACATCAGCCCAAGAGAATCGCTCAGTCAATCACCGTCCAAGAAATGTTGGAAGTCACTTGAATTCAGTGCCTCTGATTTGCAACTGAATTACCTATCAGAACCAACTAATACGATGGATCAACAACCTCCAGACTTGCTTGCGATTTTCACGCGATCGCTACAAATTCTAGGTCGTCCAGACCTACGTCCACTTCACACCTTGGTCGATGGTTACAACTTCCTAAATCATGGTCGAGAATTTATTCTTAGTCGAGAGACCAATCAAGCTCACTGGCATGTTTGAACTTGCCGATTCTGTTGAATCTTAGGACCTTGGTTTAATCACTGAAACTGATTTCAGTAGCCTTCAAATCGAATCAGAACCACAACCAAGAACCGTTGGCTCTGATATCAATTTGTCATGTACCTAGGGTTTAGCTTAGGATCGGATTGGCAATCGGAAAGATCCGAGATGCTGAAGATTAAGAACATAATGATTGGAGGGGGAAATTGAATAGAATGGGGGAAGAAATTAGAGGGAAATGAGGGAGAATTGCAGATGAGAACGAGAGGGAGAATGGGAGAGGATTCTAGAGAGAAAATGAGAATATTCAATTATCATTCCAAACATGAAAATCCCATCTGTTTCCAGTAGCCCTTTATATAGGCTTATCAGCCTACTAGCTGAATGCATATCAACCCCCATGTGATTCTAACCAATTGCTGAAATATCTCCTACAAACTATTATAAACCTATTACAATATTACCCATTTATTGCTCCTAGGGCCATGACAGAGTTAATCTTTAATGGTAACTTCACTTCAGTTGCTGTTTTGAAAATGAAATGGACAGGATTATGCGTCAAAGTTGTCCCGTTGTGATTTGTTTTCAATTTATCCTGTAAGACCTGCCCTTGGGCATTGATATAAAATCTCTTCGGTTACTTCTAAATGCAATATCTATGTTTCATTTGAATTGGGTTCTTCATAAAATTAGAGTTTGCCAAGTTTGTTGCACCCTAGAACAGAAGGGTCATATCCTTATGAATGACTTCATCCCTTAAGTTATGAAATCTTTTGGCAGTCGTCATGTTTGAAGTTCATTGGAAAATTTAAAGGAAAGCAATAAAGGTTCTGGCTACAGTATTTTATAGAATTTTTATGTAGTCATATATGTGACAAAGGATCTGTGCTAGATAAGAAAACACTCTTTCAAGCTAGCTTTTGATGGATATAGCACCTCCCTAAGTAATAGCAATTTTGTCTGATTATTAAATGTCTGGGGTTAATAAGAATTGGAAAGCTTGTAAAGATATACAAGGTATGGTCAGGAGCTTTATGCATATTGTGGTTTGAATTTGGCCTTGTTTTGAAGTTATACTGCTGCAAAGATTGAGAATACTCCTGCTTGAATTTGCGGACTATTGGGTATCAAGTGTTAGGAGAGAAGTCATGTGAGATAAGTAACATCTTAAGATTAAAAGGCTTTGAGACTTAAGTAATTGCTGGCACTATAAGCACCCTTACATGTTTTGTGAAATTCCTCAATTTCATGATTTGATGGGTGCAGTATTAAAGATTAGAGCTGTAATGAATAACAACTTTTTATAACTGGCAAGTGGCAAGTGACAAGAATAGTAGGTAGTACTGTTGTTAGAATCTTACGATTCACGATTTGAATCATACGATTCGACTCGATTTATATAAAAATCGAGTCGAATCTATAGGGTGAATCTAAAATCCTTTAGAATTATACAATTCACGATTCAAATCGTACGATTCGACTCGATTCATATAGAAATCGAGTCAAATTTATAGGATGAATAAAAAATCCCTTAAAATCAACTATGAATCGGACGAATTGACCTTGAATCGCATGAATAACACGATTCGTCCGATTCATCCAATTCGTGTGACTTCGTTTGCATGTGCACTTTAATCAAATATTCGTTCGATTTGGCTATCTTTGAAAACAAAGAAGATGATGAAAATGACGAAAATGATGATGCTCTTGAACTTGAAGATGAAGATGATTGATAACTAGTAAAGATTGTGGACAATGGAGTTTATTAGTAACCTTATAGTTGTAGATTTTTTTTTATTTTTTATTTTTTTTTAGCTTGTTATTTTGAAAGTGGTTTGGTTTGGTGCAATTTGAATTTAAAGGCAACACGAATATACTTTTGTCTTTTGGTATAATTTTAAACTTAGTAAATATATTTAGAAGTTTATTTATCTATTTATATTTAAAAGAATTGATCATGGTGGGCACATTATTTATTTTCTATGGATATATATTATTTATAGTTGAAATTGAAAATGTGTACTGAATTTTACGATTCGATTCTCGATTCGAATCTCGATTTAACAACTATGTAGCTACATCAACATGGTGTGTCATTACTGCGCTGTGTGCTTGTAGGAATGACTGAATGAGAACTTTTGGATACCACAATTGAAATTGTTTGATAAATCATCTGATTGAATTCCCTTTTAATTTTTTTTGTGCAGACAACCATCTCTTTGTATGCTATTGTTTTGTCTCTAGTTGCGTTTACCAACTTTGATTTTGGCTGGTGGTCATTGAATTCCCTTTTTTGTATGCTAGTGTATGCTTTGGCTGGCTTAGGCACTATAGATCAAAACCCAGACATAACTGAATTGGTGAACTTTGATCGTTAAAAAAAACAGGTTTGGGGCCTTTTGCTAGTTTTTATATGTTTTATATTTTTGATTTTTTTTTCTTTACAAAGTGAAATTGCCTTTTAAATTAAGTGTGTAACCCTTAAAAACTGCAAGTCTGTGTTCTCAATTGCCTCCTTATTTTGTTTTTTCATTTTTGATGGTGTTGCCTTTGAGCCTTCCTGTAGTCCTCTTCTACTATCTGGTTGACTTTCAATTTTCTTAATATTTAAATCATATTATCATTAAAGGAAATTATAAGGATGGGTTCACAATCTAATGGAGCACTTTGAATTAATTCCCACACTCTTTTCTGACTGTGGAGTACAATTGTTTGTAATATGTAAAGTTTCATGTTTTCCTGGTGTAGAGCTTATGGCTGATCTTGATGAAAGTCTTGGTGAACACGATATTGATGGAATACCCGAGAACTCGCAACCTGAACAAAGACAAGAACATGAAGATGATTTAATCACTGCAGCTAGTGAGAAAAGGTGGCCTGGGTGGCCTGGAGAGAGTGTTTTCCGAATGTTGGTACCTGTGCAAAAGGTTGGTAGTATCATTGGACGCAAAGGAGAATACATAAAGAAAATGTGTGAAGAGACAAGAGCCCGCATTAAAATTCTTGACGGTCCTCCAGGAACAACAGAACGAGCTGTAAGTTTGTACCTCTTCTTGGTGTATTTTTTCATAGGAAATTGTAGACAGCCTGGTG
The DNA here is from genome assembly GCA_036245055.1 of Diospyros kaki. Lineage (NCBI taxonomy): Eukaryota > Viridiplantae > Streptophyta > Magnoliopsida > Ericales > Ebenaceae > Diospyros > Diospyros kaki. The sequence continues at coordinate 4,583,908 of BSEG01000012.1, forward strand.
GGTATAATTCACTAATCCTAATTGCATTTTATTTGAAACTCTTGTGATGCTCTCTTGTTGCTATTTTACACATTATTGATGGTATACTTTGTTCATTGTCCTTAAGTTTACATCCTTGAGATGTTCTGGAATGTGACCATGAAGGTATCCACTAGTTCAAATCCTCAGAACTCTTTTCTTTCAACCTTGTTGGTTGCAATTGGATGTTTAACAACGTGCAAAACAATCTAGGTACATGTTGACCTCCTAAATGCTTTAACTGTTTGAGCACCTGCAATGAATGTGAAAATTTGTCGAATATGAGAAGTTGTATCGTGAAGAAATTTGGAACTATGGTACACTGGAAAAAATGTTGTAGAAATGCAAAATAATAGATAATAATGGATTTTCTGTGTGCTTAAGATAGAATACCAAATGCCTGTTTTCTTCCTGGTACAATTTATGTAGTTTAAGTAATCAGAGTAGAATATATATATATCGGAAAATCTAGGGTAAGCTATTTAATCTCTTTAACTATCACTCTAAGCTGGTGAAAGGAATGGTCAGCCAAAACTGAAGGCACTGCAATCCACAATTAGTATTTTTGAATTTGACATCAGATAAAATCCAATTTGTTCTGGATGGTAGGAATTTGTAAATTGAAGGGATGCACCATATACTCATGCGTTGTTTTGTAAATTCAAGAGGAAGTACTTCTCTTTGTACCATTTGTATAGATCCTTCCTATATGGCCATTGTTTACTGCTCTCTAGCTTCTCTGTTATTGAAAGTCAGAGAACATGTGCATTTGGTTTCATATTACATATAACACAATGAACCTAGAGCTTAAATATGAACATGAAGTTGTCATAGCTTATAGTTTGAAAGTGTAGTTTCATGTTAGGATTATGCTACTTCTAAAGAAAAAAAGTATATGCAAAGGAGCAAAGAGGACATTTCAGCAAGAAGTGATAATTGAAAGGCTCCTGTCATTGCAATGACATAAATGAGTCAATGCAGGATCAATTACCAATATGTTTTCGAACTTGAAGAATCAAAGATCCAGACTGCAGAGATCAGCATTGAGCATTACAACCGTTGAAAAGTTGATCTGGTTAAATTCAGTTCTACACATACAAACATGTGTAGCATGAAGCTCCGAGTTCTATCTGGTAAATTCAGAATCCGGGTGATTGATTTCTTGCCGCACATTGTTAAACACAATAAAAAATGCTTGAGATCCTTGTTAATGCTAAAGACTCCTCGAGAAGGTTCTGGCTGTGTTTACAGTAGTATGGGAGGGCACCAATGCCACTCAATTAATTTACTAGCAGTTAGAAACCAACTTTTAACCTTGAAATCCAATCTCCCACAAATTAATGTTTATTACTTTTAAATGTAACCGACACTAAATTCTTGATTAAAGTAAATACTAGTACATCCACAAGAATAAAATATATAAATGCATGAGACAGGAATCTGTGTCTTTTAATGTAGAATTTACTGATGATGCACACGAAAGGCACCCCTGGATCGATGAGGCAGGTAGTTCATGGTGCATTAGCAAAACCACATTCTACTATGCTGTTTTGAAATTACATTCACATGAAAATTGGAGAAGTGGCATGAAAAGTTTAGATGAAAGGATTATCCTTATAAAAAGAAGTTTTATGTAAAAGGCTATTGTTTTCATGTTGACTTGCTTTCAAATATTCGATCAATGTAATGGTGCATCTCTCCAATTATAAAATTGCTAAAGTACTTGTGCATTTTGAATGGAAAACATGTTTATAATGTCTGATTTGTTTCTCATACATGGTTATCTCTAATACCCTATATTTATATTGCAATTAGTTTATTATATTTTTGAAAACTATAACCATTAATTACCCAATCAAAGTGCATTTTCCTCCTGTCCCCGTTTTTTCCCCTGATTAGTAAAAGTATATATGAGGAAACAGCCAAAAGGGGGCAAACCTCATACAAGGAGAGACCAACACTACTGAATCATGAGCTCATTAAAAAAAGGAACAAAGACTTAAAGGAACAAATAGGGTCCCATACTCAAGTCATGAAAAAAGGGAAGCAAGAATGGTTTCCCTAATATACAAGGACTCGGGCACTCAAATTCTTTTTGTGCCAAAGTTGCCTCATGATGCAGAAAGCAATTCACCCCCCAAAACTGAAACAGCCTCCTACTCTGAAATTTTCTGCTCCAAGATTCAAAATGGTAATCAGGACATCACCCGCCGGGGGGGGGGGGGTTGTGTTTGATGCTCCAAATATCACAAGTCACGTACTGCAAAAAGTAAACGATTAACTTACTCATCATCTCCCTTGTGGTCATAGTACTAATCAACCAAAACCTGACCCCACTTCCTTAGATCAGAGGCAAGAATAGAGCCAAATGAGGCGTCCAATGATAAAAGCCACTCTGGGAGGAGCTTTTGGCCTCCAAAAAAAATTCAAAGGAAACAACTCTGTAACTTTGTCACACACATAGGACCTTGTAGAATGAGGGAATATAATAGACCCTGTTGATTTACAATTATCTGTCCTTTTCCCAATTGGTGAATAAGAGTGAAGAATGCCAAGAAAAGCCATCAAGGAATAAATTTTTGGTTTTGAGGATTACATTTGATTTATAGATACCAAACCTTGTTACTAGAAAGAACAGGAAAACATTTGCTTGCTACACTTTGCTTGCTAGCCAACTACAACAATCTATGAACAATGAATCTTGGCGCTGTTGCTCACCTTAGAATGGGTTAAGCTTTGGAAGTCAACCAACTATTCATAATACCTTCCAAAGGAGAGGGAAGAGAACCGGTATCATCTTATCTTTTACCCGGGGGTTGAATAGAGTGAGCTTTTGTGGCAATTGAGATTCTTGTAGTCGTGTTTCAGGTATTTGGATCAAATATTTTAGGTTAATGACTACAAAGTTTACATTGTTTGGAGTGTTGTGGATGGGTTCCAAGAAGAGTACTTCCATACTTTTAAGCTACTTTCAAGAGTTTAGTGCCCGGTTAGGCTGGGAAATTGATTATTGATGAATTGGAATGGTCGGTGATGGGTTTAGTGCTTAATTTTGAGATTGTAGGTTGAATGATGAGTTTAATATGGGGTTCCAATTCTGAAGATCAAAGCAAAACCTATAGAAAAAATTTTGGAAGAAACTTCTTGAGAGTTTAGTAAAGGAAGAGGGGAGAACCTGGTGTCACGAGAAAGCGCACCTAAGTGATAAATCACACGAGCTAAATGTCAGGATCTTAAACCTGACGTGACCAATTTTCTTCAATGGATGAGAATTGGGACAGAATTAGGGTGAGAATGAGAGAAGAATGGAGGGAGAGAACAGGAGGGAGCGGGAGAGAAAGAAGGCTTGGGGGGGGGAGATTGAGAGAGAGAGATCTGGAATTGATTGGAAATTCTGGATAATTCTCATTAGGCTGGGTTAGTTGCTTGTATACCTGTCCAAAGGCAGTGTTTGGTTGGCTCCAAGCCAATTTACAGGGTACAGCGTAACAGCCCAAACAGCTACCTGAAGGTACAACCACTCACTAACTGCCATAAAAAAGAATAAAGAATCCCTTTATAGAACATTAGGGTTCCTGACAATCACCCCCCCCCCCCCCCAAAAAAAAAAATAATAATAATAAATAATTCTTGTCCTCAAGAAATGGATAGCAGCCTGGCAGCCTGAGGGAATTGTGTCAGCAAATAGGAGCCGGTTCTACTGGAGTGGGAGTATCACAAACAAAAGTAGGCAGGGAAGAACTAACTGGCTGTGCTCCCACTGATTTCTTGAGCATTGAGACGTGGAATACTGGGTGAATCTGAGTAGGAGGCAGCTGGAGCTTATAAGCCACAGTGTCAAACTGAGCCACAATCGGAAATGGCCCATAGAATTTAGGACTGAGTTTGGAAATCTGTGTGAGAAAGAGCCCTTTGGTGAGAGTGTTTCAGCTTGAAATAGACCATATCCCCCACTGCGAACTCCCGTTCACTTCTTTTTGGGTCTGCAAACTGCTTCATTCTGTTTTGAGCAGTTGCTAATTCCTTGAGCAGCACCTGTAGAATTTCTTGTTGCTGTAAATGGGAGTCAACTGCAGCTACTGATGTAGATTCTAGAGTGGCAGGTAGGAGAGGGGGTTTATGGCCGTATTGGGCCTCAAATGGGGACATCTTGGTGGAGCTGTGGTGACAAGAATTATACCACCACTGAGCCAATGGAAGCCACTTATGCCAGCCCTTAGGTTGCACAAAACAGAGACAGCGTAGGTAAGTCTCCAAACATTGATTCACCCGCTCTGTTTGGCCCTTAGACTGGGGGTGGTATGCAGTAGACTTATGCAGCCTTACACCCAAAGCTCTAAACAGTTCGTGGCACAATAAACTCATAAAAACTTTTGTCCCCGTCTGAAATAATGGACCCTGGAACTCCATGTAGTTTGACAACTTTATCCAAAAATGTTCGGGCCACCTCCTTGGCTGTAAATGGGTGTGAAAGGCTCAGAAATTGAGGAAAATTTGTAAACTGATCTACCACCACAAGGATGCAGTCCCTGCCCTCAGATTTAGGCAGTCCTTCAACAAAGTCCATGGATGTACTTACCCAAGCCTGTTCCGGCAATGTCAATGGCTGCAACAGTACAGGGGCTGCCACCGTCTCATGTTTACAATGCTGGCACACATCACATGTCATCACAAAATCTATCAGACTTCTTCAGATTTGGCCAGTAAAATATCTGCTTTACCTTATGATAAGTATTACCGAGTGACCTCCCAAAGGGATCCATGCAGGGACTGCAGGATTTTGGCTTTCAGTTGGTCACAGTCCCCTATCACCATCCTTCCCTGAAATCGTATTAAGCCATTGGTTATTGTATACCCTTGTCTGCTGGATGGATCAATAACCAGCTGCTCCAGCAGTTCCTTAATCCAGGTAGCCTTCTCATAGCTGGTTGTAACCTCCTGGAACCAATCTGGAATGATAGCAGTGATGGCTGAAATTGTTCCATTTTCCAAGCATTGGGACAGGGATTCCTTATTAGCTTCCTGATTAGCCATCCCTGTTTGAGCTCCTTTGATTCATGTGTACCCCTCTCCAAGGATTTTTCTGTTTTTTCATGAGTGCTTCTATCAATAATTCCTGCAACCTAGCACTGTCCGCAGCCTGTTTAACCGTCCTCGATTGTAACATCTTGACTGTAGGCCGTAGTTCTTTGCTCAAGCCGCTAATGAAGCTTGAGACGAAGTACGCTTCAGTTAAATATGGGTTGAGGTTAAGCATCAAGGACTTCAGTTCCTCAAACTTCACCTGATATTGTTGGGCAAACCCCTCTTGTTTCAGTTTGTTAAATTCTTCGACTATATCTGTTATGTTTCTATCTCCTAATCCGCCACATAACTCTTGAACAAAGTCTGGCCAATTGTAAGTACCTTGCACCCGTATCCAACTTTGAAACCATGAGTCTGCTGCATCATTGAAATACGCAGAGGCTAGGGTGATCCTCTGCTGCTTGGGTATATGATACAACGCAAATAGCTTCTCACAACGCATTATCCACCATTTCGGATTCTACCTGTCGAACATCGGAATATCCAACTTCGGCATCAGGAAGTACGGTGGATTTTGTGTGGCTGGTACTAACTGTAGCCTTCCGACAGTCCTCTCCAAATTTTCTTTGATCGCAACAGGTTCCTTCTCCAATTCTACGGAGCTAACTGCCCTAGGAGGAGCTGGTCTAAATCTTGGAAGAATCGGATCAGTCTATTCTCTAGGAGGAAAATCGGGAGAGATAGTTGAGGTTGGATAGCAAACATCATCATGAAGCCATCGAACTTTTGTGCTAGGCCCTCCATCGTTACATCAATCGATTCAACCCTCCAATCCACTCTTTCAATTTTCTAATCCATCATGAGAATTGCTTCATGATTCCTACTAGACCTGGCTTCTAGTGAATTCATATGCCATTGAAGATCAGTTATTGTTGAGTTCATTTGCTGTAGTTGTGACTCGACATACTTCATCCATGTACCATCTACCATGGCTAGACCTCACGGACAGGGGAACTAGGAACCGCCTTGAATCGCTGGAACTAAACCTGAGAATCACCACTACTTGCCTCGCTTCGATTGACCACCCCAACAATTGCCGAGTGATCACCGCACAATTGCCCGACTCACAGCCAAGAAATGATCGCTTTGATACCACTTTGTCAGGATCTTGAACCTGACGGGACCAATTATCTTCAATCGATGAGAATTTGGATAGAATTAGGGTGAGAAAATGAGAGAAGAATGGAGGGAGAGAAGAATGGGAGGGAGCGAGAGAGAGAAGGCTCGGGAGGGAGAGAAATTGAGAGAGAGAGATCTGGAATTGATTGGAAATTCGGGATAATTCTCATGAGGCTGGGTTGGTTGCTTATATACCAATCCTAAGGCAGTGTTTGGTTGTCGCCAAGACAATTTATAGGGTACAACCCAAACACCTACCTGAAGGTACAACCACCCACTAATTGCCATAAAAAGAATAAGGAATCCCTTTATAGAACATTCGGATTCCTGACACTAAAGTACGTCTTGATTTGTTCATTATCAACAAAGTAATACATCATGCTTGCTAATGATTTTCTTTTCAATTGGTAAGACATGTATTGGTGCAAAAATTTCTCGGCACTGAGAACTTTGGACCAAGCAAACTTGGTGCCTGGGTAATTCTTGGGCTAAGTAAAGAGCTAAGAGTTCTCTGTACCATCCTTGTGATCAGTTATAGAAGAATATTGTTGAACAACATAAGCTCATTTGCATGTGGTGGGTTTGGATTCTCTTGGGGTTTGTATGGAGACCCTCTTGGTTTTGTTAAAGCATGAGCCTGTTGAAGATAACAATGCAAATTGTGAATTAATCATGGTTAAAAGGCCAAATGGCATAACTGACTGTCATAGATGTCATTCTTTGTTTTGGCCATTTTTACTCAACTAATCTATCTATTCAGATTTGGTGTCAACCATTCTTATGGTTGTGATATTGGAAGTCAATGCTTGAAGGTGCTCCATCTTTAAGTTATTCATGTTCTGTTGGGTGGGTTGTAGACTATTTGCATTTGATATCAATTCAGAGTCTCAATGTATGTTTTCGTGTCTTTTAAACCCTCTCTAGTTTTAAGAGTGTTGGAATGTAGCCAATGTGCTCAAGATATCATCTCCCTGCCTTGTGTGGAAATAATTGATAATACGCATAATATAGCTAGCTGGAATAGACTATGGTAACAAGACAAGGCAATGTGAGGTGTGAAGTTATCATTCCCCTTGTGCCCTAAGCAAATGTTGCCTTTACATGTGATCTCAACAAGGAAATATCCGTATAAACAATTGTCCAACTATTCCCATGACAAACTATTCTCTTCCCTAACAGGCAAAAAGTGACCTTTGTTAAAAGGATGATTCATTGAGATGGACATCAGGATTCAACTACATGCAAATGAATTTGTGATTACATTTTGAACATTTAATATAATGCATACTACCAAATATGACAATTTAACATATGATTTAGGGTTTATTTGAAGTAAAAAATTAAGGGAATAAAAAAAGATTCTATCTCCATTTCTATGGGACTTGGTCTTTTATAACTGCCAAATGTGAGCATATTATCCTTTCAATCTTTGGTAAAGATGGTCAAAGACTCTAATTTGGGTATGGGGTTCAAATATATCCATTTAATAAGTGCTAATAGGTATCATGTGCTTTTGAGGGGTAGTTACCTAAATGTTTATTTGTTTATTCATTTATGATATTCTAGAGGTGGAAAATAGGTACCTTTTATTTCAGGCATGCACTGTTTACACACGCCTGTACTTTTGGGAAGGGGGTGACCCCAACCAAAAGTACAATGTGTGGGTGTCTGCTCATCTGGTGACACCTATGCGAGATCTGAATTTCTAGATGCAACTTAAAGGAGAGATGGTTTTTGGGTTCCTGTTTTCTCTGGCCAAGAAAATACTTACAAGTCCACAGTTTGTGCTTTACCTTTCAAATATCTTCTTTTGTAAGACTATGAGGCAGCTTTTTCTTATTCTTTTAGCAGCCAAATCTGGATTTTGCTCTTGATAGTGCTTGTTTGTTTTTCTGCATCTGTAAGTTGCAAATGTTATGTTTGTTATTGGATGCAAAGTTTAGCTTTCCACCACAGTGCATAGCCTGTTCGTACAACTAAGGACCAAGAATTGCTGAGAAGAATGTTTATGGTAATAGTAGGAAGGCTTGCATTCCACAGGATCACCACAATAGCTATGAGAGAGAAAACAAGCAATCACTTGTTACAGGATAGAAAGTATCCATGCTATCTACTGCCAGGGATGTGGTTCTTCCATAACTTTAGCTTCTTTATTAGTAGATGCAGACTATGTTCATGCTGATGCCCCCATCAGTACTTACCTTTCTGGTTTCTTCTCCACTCAGAACTAGGGTTTGCAAAACTAAAGTGGGTTTCTAACAAGAGAAAGAAATGTGTTACCATCTTCATCCAAATATTTGTCATTGAAGGTTCTAAAACCTAAGTGAAAGTTTTATTGTTCTTCACCTCTTGAACTACCGTTGCTCCAGATTAAATTGTAATTTTGATAAAGGACATTGCCAAGCTATATTTTCCCCTTTAATTTACATTCAAGACATGACACTTCCTTGCTCTCTAGTAATGACCATTGATAGAAACTTCTCTTCTGAATCCACCATGTTTGAAAGTTCAGACCTTTGGACTTATCCCCTCATTGAGTAGCGGCAGATCTAGAAGCCCTTTGATTTTACCAAACATATTTCCAGCTATCTCCTCAGCTGATAGCAAATCCCTTGGTTCGGACTGCATATTCCTCTCCATGTTCAGTGCTAATTTGAGTCCCTTAAAAGTTTTCCAAATGCATTGGATATCTAGCTGCAGTTTTTGGCAGCAATTCGTTTCAAATTGTGAAATTCCCTTGTCTTCCATACTTTAAAATGAAATCCCGAGCTCCTCAATTCATTTGTGCTCCTGGATGCATTAGATGTTTTCTTGCTATGGATAAGCAGTCTGATTAAAAGGTCATCCCGGTAACTGTACTGGAGTCACTTAGATCATTTACATTCTTAGTTCAATGTCAATTCCCCATGCCACAAAACTGATATCTTACAGTTTGTACAATAAGCTTTAGATAGCACATTTTGGGTGCAATAAAATATACCACATGAACAGTATTTGGATGGTTCAAATTATTTTGAAGGGTTGAGAAATTTGTTATGGATGATTTAGATATGGTGGGCAATGGAATCATTGCTCTGTTTAGACTGACCACTTGAATTGGAGGCTCAGAAATCGGAAACATAATGGCATTTAGTTGCAGGTGGAATTCTGGAAGAACCAAGAGAAGGGAGAGAGCGAAGGAAACACCTCAGTTTTTCACCCATCGTCGTACTCTATAAAACCGTTATATCTCATGTCAGTTGGGGGGGGGAGTTTGTTTCTAACAGAGACAATCATGTCTATCAGACGTGCTTACATTCAACTTCTATATGTTTTGAAGACACTTCCTTTTCCTATTTTCTTGTGTTGTTTTCTTCAAGGGTTACATAATACTGTTTACTTGTGTTCCAGAGTCATAAATACATATCCAGTTTTAATTATTTTTTTTTGGGCTGAATGTTGAATGCTTGTATTATACTCTCTCACATGCACACTGGTTTTCATCTGTTTGGTCATTTTTTCGATAGATTCTTTTTGGTAATGTTGTTTCAGATAATTGTGGCTGCAATGTTTAAGGATGTGTCCATTTTTTCTATTACAAATAAAGAGTTGATACCTCTCCAACTTCCATTCTGTAGTATGAAGTTATGAATTTGACCTAGCACAGTGACAAAAAGTAAGGATTATGGAGTAAACATAATAATACTAATAAATCATTTCTAATTATATTTTCCCTTTCCTACTGGAAGGTTATGGTATCTGCCAAGGAGGAGCCTGATGCTTCTCTTCCCCCAGCTGTAGATGGTCTGCTCAGGGTTCATAAGCGTGTTGTGGATGGGTTGGAGGGTGGTGGTTCTAATGCTCCTCCTGTTGCTGGAGGCAAGGTTTCAACTAGGCTACTGGTGGCAGCTGCTCAAGCAGGAAGTTTAATTGGAAAACAAGGAGCCACTGTCAAATCTATTCAAGAAGCATCTAGTTGCATTGTTAGAATCCTTGGTATTGGTTTCTTCATCACATCTCCAATGCTGTAATATGTTCTGATTTCTCTGTTTTGGAATTTATATTTTCATTTTCTTCCCCATCTGTTCTCTCAAGTAGAAGTGAGTTTTCTATTCCCAACCGAGAACTTTATGGGCTTTTATGAAACTTATCACTGGTTACTGTTGCATATGTTGGGAAAGGTTCTCCATTGTGCACAATCTTCTGTGATTTTGTTGTGAAACACACTCTGGTTACTGTAAATGGCTTAGTTATTTTGTTGGTTTTAATTGCATTGATCAGGAATTGCTAGCGAAAAAGCATTTGTAAGTTGTCAACACCTGTGTTTACATGTATGGATAAGTTAGGGTCATTGGCTATAATGGATTTGAGCTACAGTTATGTTTGTTCTCCAAATAAGACTTATTGGCCTAAAATCTTTAAGCTTACCAGCCATCTGTTGTAACATTTGTATTAGATTAGATTAAATGTATTTTGTATTGCTGCATATTTTATCTTCTGTTGTAGTGTTAGTTAGTTTTTCCTTCTTTGGTGCAGTCCGCTTCCCTTATATTCTATAAATAGGGGTCGTGGCTTGTAGTCTTATATGTGCGCCAGAATTATAAGGAGTTTTCAACTTCTGTTTTCTATCTTGTTTGGGTTTGAGTGCGAGAGATTGGGAGTGGCTGGAATTTAGCTTGTATTCCCTAAGTTCTACCCTTTAGCTTTCAGTGTATATGGGCTTAGGGCTGGGTTCTCGTTGTAATCATTCCTTAAGGCTTTCAAGATAGTGGATTTCGGTGGTGCATAGCAGTCTGGATGTAGGTCTTGGATTTCAAGACCGAACCAGGATAAATCTTGTTGTTTCCTTTGTGATTGTGTTGTCTTCTTTTGTGTTTTTCGAATATCAGTTCTCTTGAGTGTTATAGGAAGCTATTTGGGTTGAGAGAATAGAGTAGTGTGCTGTGAGATACTCTAACAACTTGGTATCAGAGCCAAGAAGTGTTCTTCGGCAATCAAGATTCTCAAGAAACTCAAGGAATTTTGCTTCTTTCAAGAATCTGATATGGCTCCCTCAACCTCCAGATTTGACATCGAAAAATTCGATGGATCAAACGATTTCAGCCTATGGAGGATAAAGATGGAGGCGCTTCTCTGCAGTCAAGGACTCGAAGGAGCCCTGGAGCAAGAAGTAAAAGCAACAGACACATCCACTGGAAAAGAAGTTCCAGCGCTGACGGAGGAACAAGAAACAACCAAGAAAGAGATCAACAAAAAGGCCTACAGCGTTCTGATCCTAAGTCTAGGCGATAAAGTTCTCAGGGAAGTCTCGAAATGGAAGACAGTCGCCGAAATTTGGAAGAAGCTTGAAGACTTATATCTCCAAAGATTGCTGTCCAGTCGCCTCTTCTTAAAGGCCAGATTTTTTAATTTCAAAATGCAAGAATCAAATAAATTGCTTGACCACATAGATGACTTTAACAAACTTTGCCTAGACTTAGAAAATATAGGAGTTAAGTATGAAGAGGAAGACAAGGCCCTAGTTCTTCTATATTCCCTGCCAAAATCCTACGAAAATTTTGTAGACATTCTTCAACATGGTAGAGATAAACTTTCATTAGAAGATGTTATAGGAGCCTTAAATTCAAAAGAACTAAGGTTCAAAATGAATGAGAAAACCACTTCAGGAGATGCATTATCAGTAAGGTCTAGAGGCTCTAAAAGGGAAAACAAGAAGAGGGGTAAATCTAGGTCTAAGTCTAGAAATGGGAAAGGCCCGATAAAGTGTTATTACTGTCAGGAAGAAGGACACATTAAACGGCTATGCCCAAAGAGAAAGAAGGACTTAGCTGAGAAGGGAAAATCAGGAGATGGTGGAGCAAACTGTTGTGACTTAGGTTATGACAGTTCCGAAGCTTTGATAGTCAGTGAGCTTGCAGACAGCCAAGAATGGGTGTTAGATTCTGGCTGTTCTTTCCACATGACTCCTAGAAAACTTTGGTTGCAAAACTTCAGAGAAGTTAATGGTGGAAAGGTCTTGCTCGGCAATGACCATGAATGTAAGGTTCAAGGAGTGGGAGACATTAGATTAAAACTTCATGATGGCTCCACAAAAACTCTCACCTCAGTAAGATACGTCCCAGATTTAAAGAGAAACTTAGTTTCTCTTGGAGAACTAGATAGAAATGGTTATAAGTTTAAAGGAGATGGAGGATCTTTTCAGATTTCAAAGGGATCATTAATATGCATGAAGGCAGTTTTAAAGAATGGGATTTATCTATTGCAGGCCACCACTTTATGTGGTGAAGTTTCAGCAGCCAGTAAAAACTCTAGATCCAAAGCAAGTTTGTGGCATTTAAGAATGTCACATATAAGTGAGCAAGGGCTCAAGGAACTTGCTAGCCAAGGTATATTAGACATTGGACAGTCTCTAGAACTATCTAAATGTGAATCCTGCATTCTAGGTAAATCAGCAAAAGTAAAATTCAACAAAACTGCAATCCACTCTTCAAAAGCCCCCTTAGATTACATACATTCTGATTTATGGGGTCCAGCCCAAACCGAATCCAATGGAGGATCTAATTATTTCCTATCTATAATAGATGATTTTTCAAGGATGTTGTGGGTGTATATCCTAAAATCAAAAGATAACACTTTTGAAACTTTTAAATCATGGAAAAATATGGTAGAAAATCAGAAGGGTAGATCAGTTAAGGTTATTAGAACCGATAATGGATTGGAATTTTGCAATAAGGAGTTTGATCAAATGTGCAAGGAAGGTGGTATAATTAGGCATCTTACAGCTCCCGGAAATCCCAAGCAAAATGGGGTTGCCGAGAGAATGAATAGAACCCTCTTAGAAAGGGTAAGATGTATGCTATTCCATGCTCAATTACCCAAGTCCTTTTGGGGAGAAGCAGTAGCTGCTGCTGCCCATGTTCTTAATAGGACACCCTCAAAAGCAATCAGCCTTCAAACTCCCTATGAAAAATGGACCGGCCATAAACCTAGCCTAGATCATCTTAGAGTATTCGGGTGTCTAGCATATGCACATGTAAAGCAAGGTAAGCTAGAACCTAGGGCTAAGAAATGCATTTTTATTGGTTACCCATCAGGTGTCAAAGGCTACAAACTATGGAATCTAGAATTAGATGGCCCTAGAACCATAGTTACTAGAGATGTAACCTTTGATGAAGAGTCTACCATAAAAATAGGAAGAAATGAACCTCATCAAAATCAGATAGAACCTGACAGTACAGTTCAGGTGGAGATCCCAAGTGAAATCCCAAATCCAGTTCAGGAAAACTCAGATTATGAGCAGATTGATCATGAACCTTTAGATAACCAAGATCTAGACCAAGGATTCCCTCAAATAGAAGAAGAAGAATGTGACAGTGAAGCAGATTCAAGCCTTAGAGATACTGCTAACCCTGAAAGATATAATGTGGCTCGAGATAGGCAACCTAGATCCCGTAGACCACCCCAAAGATATGGTTTTTCAGACTTGGTAGCCTATGCCTTTAATAGTGCAGTTGAAACCATAGGAGAAGAACCCCTTACCTATGAAGAAGCAATGGCTTCTAAAGATGCAGAAAAATGGCAGGAAGCCATGAGATCCGAAATTGCATCATTAAATAAGAACAACACCTGGAAACTGGTTGAAAAACCAAAAGGGCAGCGAGTGGTAGGTTGTAGATGGCTGTATAAAATTAAAGAAGGATCAGGAGATCAATCAAAACCTAGGTTCAAAGCTAGGCTAGTGGCTAGGGGGTTCACTCAAGTTCAAGGAGTAGATTTTAATGAAGTATTCTCTCCAGTTGTGAGACATACTTCTATAAGAATACTCCTTGCAATCACTGTTCAAATGAATTTGTATCTTGAGCAAATGGATGTCACCACAGCCTTCCTCCATGGGGACCTAGAAGAAAGGATTTTTATGAGCCAACCGAAAGGTTTTGAAGCCAAGGGAGAGGTGGAGAAAGTATGCTTGCTTAAAAAATCCTTATATGGACTTAAGCAGTCCCCAAGGCAATGGTACCGAAAGTTTGACTCGGTTATGATAGGCCAAGGGTATTTTAGGAGTTCCTATGATTGTTGTATCTACTTCAAACACATATCTGCTAGTATTTCCATATATTTACTGCTCTATGTAGATGACATGCTTATAGCAAGTCATTCTTCTCAAGAAATCCAACTCCTCAAAAGAAAATTAAGAGCTAAATTTGAAATGAAAGAGCTGGGTGAGGCTAGAAAAATTCTAGGAATAGAAATTACTAGAGATAAGCTTCATAGGAAGATCTATCTTTCCCAGAAATCCTACTTAGAAAAACTCTTAGTAAGGTTTGGTATGGCTGAAGTCAAGACTGTCAGCCTACCTTTTGCAGCCCACTTCAAATTATCCTCAGATCAGTCTCCTAATCTTGAGGAAGAGAGAAGGGAAATGGATCATGTTCCATATGCCAGTGCTGTAGGCAGTATTATGTATAGCATGGTGTGCACCCGCCCTGATCTAGCCCACGGAATGAGTGTCATTAGCAGATTTATGGCAAATCCAGGGAAATCCCACTGGATGGCAGTGAAATGGATGTTTAGGTACATTAAAGGGTCTATAAGAAATGCTTTAACCTATGGTGGAGCTAAATTAGGAGACCAAGCCAGCATCCTAGGATTCTCGGATGCTGCTGACCTAGACAAAAGGAGATCAACAACCGGCTATGTTTTCCAACTGTGGAATTCAACAATAAGCTGGAAATCAGGTTTACAGCATGTAGTAGCCCTGTCCACTACAGAGGCTGAATACATAGCTGTAGCTGATGCCTTAAAAGAAGCTATATGGCTCAAGGGTCTAGTTAGTGAGCTCCTAGGTATAGATGTCAAAGCAACTTTGATGTGTGACAGTCAAAGTGCAATACATTTGTCTAAAAACCAAGCTCATCATGAAAGAACTAAGTATATAGATATAAGGCACCATTTCATAAGACAAATTATTGAAGATAAAACTGTTTTTCTAACCAAGATTGCAGGAGAAGACAATGCAGCAGATATGTTTACAAAGCCAGTCCCTTCAGCTAAACTTAAACACTGCATGAAGATCCCTCAGATAGATCCAGGAGGGCAGTGCTGATCCTAGAAGTGAAGGCCATTTCAAGGCTGAAGATAAAGTCTAATCAAAGTGCAAATGGGTGGAGAATTTGTTGTAACATTTGTATTAGATTAGATTAAATGTATTTTGTATTGCTGCATATTTTATCTTCTGTTGTAGTGTTAGTTAGTTTTTCCTTCTTTGGTGCAGTCCGCTTCCCTTATATTCTATAAATAGGGGTCGTGGCTTGTAGTCTTATATGTGCGCCAGAATTATAAGGAGTTTTCAACTTCTGTTTTCTATCTTGTTTGGGTTTGAGTGCGAGAGATTGGGAGTGGCTGGAATTTAGCTTGTATTCCCTAAGTTCTACCCTTTAGCTTTCAGTGTATATGGGCTTAGGGCTGGGTTCTCGTTGTAATCATTCCTTAAGGCTTTCAAGATAGTGGATTTTGGTGGTGCATAGCAGTCTGGATGTAGGTCTTGGATTTCAAGACCGAACCAGGATAAATCTTGTTGTTTCCTTTGTGATTGTGTTGTCTTCTTTTGTGTTTTTCGAATATCAGTTCTCTTGAGTGTTATAGGAAGCTATTTGGGTTGAGAGAATAGAGTAGTGTGCTGTGAGATACTCTAACACCATCCATTCCAGAATCAAAGGAATAAAACTGAGACTCCCAGAATCTTTAGGCTTGCATAAGAAATGGCTGATATCAACTTCTTAGAGTGGATTTTAGCAATAATTTTGTACCTAATTCCAATAGAACTAGTGGGCTAAACATCTCTAAGCTCTTGGTCACTCCCTTCAGGAACTACAGAAATAAATTAGCTATAAAAAAGAACTATACTAGTAAATCTCTTTAATCACTTCTAAAACCTCTTTACACGCATCACGAAACACTGCTAAGAAAAAGCTAAAGGAAGCCATCAAGACTAGAGGCTTTTCCCCACTCATCCCTTTCAAAGCCTGAACAATCAACCTACTCATCAAAGACATCTGTTTCTAACCAATCCATCATATCCTCTCTGAGAGGCTTCTAAAATCTAAACCTGGAAGAGTGGGTCTCCAAAGAAAGAAGACCAAAAAATCAACGATCACATGAGAAATTTCATCATCCATACTGATCTCCACCCCCTAACTCTGGGGACTTAAAAAAGTTAAATCTCCTCAGACCATTGGTCATTTTGTGAAGGCACATGGTATTTCTTTCACCCTCTTTTAAAAGATAAATAAAGACTTTACTACATTGCCTGAGAGGTTCACATTCAGCTTCACATACACACGTGCAATGATGAAAATGCCCCTCACCCTTGGCCGCCGCCTCTGCTCTCTCTTCTCCCCTTTCCATGGCCGCCGCTCGCCACTTTCCTAGTTGCTGCCTCGCCTTGTGCTGACTGCTGCTACATCCTCCCTGTCTAAGGCGGTGGACCCCATGATTTGAAGTAGTAACATGAAGAACTGAAACTGACAAGACTTATTTTTCTATCTCTTGATTCTCTTGCATCTATTCATCTGTCTTCGGTCAACCTCTGTATCAATTTAAACACTGAATTCACAGAAATTCCCTCTTTCTAGGTTTTATCATTGCTTACATATTCTGGCTTCTGCTTAACAGGAGACCCATTCTATTGATCTCCACTATGTTTTGAACAACAGTCTGTATTGCTTATTTTTTAAACTTACCCAACTTTTTCATTTATATTGCGCTGAAATTTGGTTGTAATCTTTGTGGAATATACATTTCTATCAATTCCTATGTTTTTAGTCCTTCATTTTTTGACTGTTTTTAAGTGGTTAGGTTACTTAAATCTGAAAATCTTATCCTTTCCAAATGTTGAAATGCTGCAGAAGACCTGCCCATTTTTGCTCTTCAAGATGATAGGATTGTTGAGATAGTAGGAGAGCCTGCAGGAGTACACAAGGCAGTTGAACTAATTGCTTCTCACTTGAAGAAATTTTTAGTTGATCGAAGTATTATTCCTTTGTTTGAAATGCAAGTAAGTTTGTTGTCTTCCATTGTTGATTTATTTTATTTAACTTGGCATGGGAGAAAAAGGAATTGAACTTAATTACTGAGAAGTTGAATAAATTGTTTCTAGTCCAACTGATAAGCTGTGTTCAACAGATGCAAATGCCAAATCCTCAGATAGAACACATGCCTCCACCTCAATCATGGGGTCCACCGCCTCAGGCTTTTCCTCCAAATGCTGGTGGAGGACCTGGTTATGGAGCTAATACCCATTACATGCCACCTCAAAGGCCACTGGACAATTATTATCCACCACCTGATATGCCACCTCCACTAGGAAAGCAGCCTCATCAGGGTATATCTGCGTATGGAAGAGAAGCTCCGTTGAATATGCACTCATCATCAAATGCTCAGCCAGCACCTTCAATGATAACACAGGTTATTTTCTTTACACCTAGTACTTTTAACAAAGAACTGCAGACTGTGTTGTATATGGGAATTTAGTTCAGTAGCAGGACTGCAAATAATGTGTGCATAAGTTGGATGTGTAAGAGGCATCTGAGTTTATGCCCATGATAAACATCAGCATAATAGTCAGCCAGCACTACATGTGAACCTGGATTTCATAACCATGTATCTTGACCAAAATGTGGGATTGAATGGTTAAAGCCAAAACGGGATCCAGTATACCTTTTTTCTCATCCTGAGCAATGTCTTACAAAATTTCTGGATCATAAGTTGCTGGCAGAATTGTGCATGCTTATAAACACCTCCCTTTTTCTACAAGGAACTTTATTTTTGTTTCATTAACTTAAATGTATGTATTGTCCTAAAATGTAGGGATCTAGCATGCAAGTTTGGTGGTGAAAGTACTAATTATAAATGTTAAAATCGAGACTATGATCTCTCAAGAACCTCACCGAATTCAAACCAACATTGAATACTGAAAGTAGATAATGAAAACAGAATTAAAAGTAGAGAAACCAAACCAGATTGCAGCACACAAGATATACCCTGGTTCATGCCATTTACATGGCACTACATCCAGCAACCAAGAAGCAATCAATCCACTAGAAGTCAAACCAGAAACCAGTACAAGAATACCCCTCTTTCCCTTCACCTTGCCTCTCGAATACAATACTCTAATGAAGACAACAAGAACTAGAATCACACAGCTCTTACTCGCCCCTCTCACTGTATTCGAACCCAAGGAATGAAATATATGAATGAATGAATGATGATGAAGACTGGCCTCCGCACCCTTCTATTTATAGACAAAGGGGGGCGGAAATATCTAAGGGGAAATAACTAACTATATAAAAGTCAAATCTACCCTTAATAAAACAATTAGTTACATTTATGTCCTATTAACTAACTGCTGCCAAATCATCTTTATTTCTTCCTGATTTCTTCAATAAATCCAGCATTCAATTACTTTAGGCAAAACAGTAACAACAAATATAGCAAAAAATCTCCTAGAGGAACAAAACAATAACATTTGTAGATGTCAGCCTGAATTGTTCTGACTAGTTGAATTTGACGAGGTTGACAGTTGGCTAAAAGGCAAAACTCTCATAAGAAGGTGCTGCATCCTTCTTTGCATTATCAATACATAAATCCTGCATCCAAGCATGTTGTATTTCTTTAATTTATAAGAATCATTACCCACCTGAAATATTGAGGACATATGTAATATGACATCCTTCCCTCATGCACGAAAAGTGTTGTTGGTTCAAAGAAAATTATTTAGGGGCCAATGATGAGATAAGGCCAAGTGGATTTAAACCTATTAGTCCCTCATTCTTTCCTGCTTTTTAATGTTAAAGTTTAGGACCAAAACATTCAATTTGTTTATGTAGACAGTTGTTCAATAGATACTGAATAGCTCCTCTAGATGGATATCAGGACTTTTTATGCACTTGACTTTTCCAATTGTAGTGTGTGAAAAATAACAACAATCATAAATCTTAATTCCACAGTTTCCACTAGGTGTAGATATCAGGGATAGAATGTGGAAAAGATTTTTACTATTTTTGTTTGGTAAGATATGGAGATATTTGTACATATGTACATAGTTGTCAAAGGGATAAGGCATACTAAGGCACAAGAGTGCGTGGAGCCTTTGCGCGAGGCTTTTGGATGGGCGGCATACATTTAAAAAATCTGTTCAAAAATACTTTTAGATTATTATTTTCAATATATACCTATAAAAGAGGTAAATGCTAACTTATAAAATCATATAACAAATAACCAACATTATATGCAAACTTATAAAATCATATAACAAATAACCAACATTATTTAACTAAATAATGGGTGTTTTCTTGTTTTCTTAAATTTCGTTTAATTTCTCTGGATATTTTAGTTTTTAACAAGCCCATAAAAAAGAAAAAAAATGGCTTAGGAGCAAAAAGTGTGCACGCTTTGTGCCACAAAGTGAGGTGCACACCTTATAGACAACTATGCATATGTATAAATTTATCCATTAATTATTATTGACTTAGATTTCACATTCTTTTTCTTATTTAACTTGCCACGTGAATATTTATCCATTAATTATTACTGTCTTAGATTTCACATCTTTTTTCTTATTTAAGTTGCCATGTTAGTTTGTTCCTAAGGAAAGATCACTACATCCTGTGTCTGAATTTGCCTTCCTGTAAGGGTGGTCTTCTTCTGAGTATCAAGCTCACAGGTGCCTTTGTATTGTCTTCTTAGGAATAATCGATAGAACTTGATGGATGCTTAGCTGTCAAGTATCTTTTCCTAGAAATTATGCCAGATGTGATTTGTATGGTGTCCACCAACTATGTTGATTGTCTAGTGATGAATTGCTTGCCTAACTAATATATTAACTATCTGATGGAACATGACCATATCAAATATCTTCATTCACTGTTATCTCATGAAGTATTTCCATATTAAGGTAGTGTTGGAACTTTATCTCGTCATTCCCTTGCTAGAGGGTTGCACTAGGACGGGCATCCGGCATAAAATTTGCCACATTGTTCTTTTACATGGATTTGTATTGTTAATGTAATTTTTAAAAGTCAATTGATATTATTAATGTTATGCCACTGGCAGTTATGATGATGAATGATTTGCCTATCACACCTGAACCTTCTCAGCCAGAGAGTTTAACAATGTGTAATGCTTATGCTTTATGGATCAGGTTACTTTTTCTAGCTCATAATACCTAAGTGTGTGGAAGTAACAACAACATATGCAACATATTGAGCCTTTATCTCACTATGTGCAGTCAGCTATATGACTTTTAGCTTATCAGTTATTTTAATCTATAGCCTTACTTTTGTAAGAACTTACAACTCATAATACCTAAGTGTCTACCTCTTTGATAAATATTTATTCCATTCCATTCACTCACTCTTTACATGTTCCTTTATTGATCTTTTCCCCCACATGACCAGATCATCTTCATCGAGTCTCATGCATCCTATCTTCGTAAAAGCTCTAATTAAGCTGGCCTAAATTGAAGCACAAAATGATATTATGGTGGGGCCTTGGCTTAAAATATCCCCAGGGTGGGGGTAGTGAGGTGTAGTTTCACTAAAGTACTTATAAAACTATTGTATTTATCATGGCCTGAAGCCTTTCCAAATGAAGTCTTAGTAGACTAAGCTAGCTAGGGTTCCCAGCCAAAGTGAACTGTGAATAATTTTTCTTCATCTTGGAGCTGTGAAGTTGTTTACATTGATGATGTTTGCAGGTCACACAGCAAATGCAGATTCCGTTATCTTATGCTGATGCTGTAATTGGTACAGCTGGTGCAAGCATAAGCTATATTAGACGGGCTAGTGGAGCAACTGTTACCATACAAGAAACAAGGGATGTTCCTGGCGAAATGACAGTTGAAATCAATGGAACTGCTTCACAAGTCCAAACGGCTCAGCAATTGATTCAGGCAACTCTTCTTACCTCTGACTCATCCATTTTCACATTTCCTTTTACTATGGATTGCAGATGCAGTTTCCTCTGTTTAATTCGTTGCTTACTGTCTCTGCAAAATGTTATGCTTAGAGTTGCTCTAAGGACTAATACCTTCTAAGTTTTTTGGGCTCATGTCTTTTCGCTATAACCATTGTTGGAATAGTAGTTACCTCTTTTGTGCTTCTTATCCATCTAAATTTTATGTCAATCCCAGTGAACTCTTATTGTTGAGAAGCAAAATGAACTTATAAAACAATTTGATGATGTGCCACTAGTGTAGGAAGGGAAATCCTTAAATAATTGATTTTAAATATTATATAATTATTGCTTCTAACAATAACTTGTAACACGTGTGGTGACAGTGGCAAAATTTTCTTCCAATTTCTGGAAAACTTAAAGAGAAACTTTATCTACTTATTATTATTATTTTGCTTATTTTATTTTATTTTGCTGACATATCATTTGGTAGTAAATTTTGATGGAAGGGGCTTAGGTATTTGGAGGATTGGTTCATTATTCCAACCCACAAGTGGCAAGTTTCTCCAAGGCTTGTGGAGACTTATTGAATGGAATGGTAGGGGCAATTAGGATGGATTTTGGCCAAGACGGGGGTAGTGTGAATAGGTTGCAGTATAGGTTTAATTTTTGGAAGGTGGTTGGGAGCTGGGAGTTCCTCAAACAATTTGGTTACCGTTTCTGTACACCCGACAGTGTTGGTAAACCAAGTAGTCATCTGGCATAAGTTTTGGGATGGGGATATTGCTTTGCACAATGGTTGTCCAGATTTACTATATCATTCATATTGAATTGACTTCTAAATTGATTACCCCTACCCGCTTGATAGACATTTGTGGGTTTCAAACATGTTTAATTATTAAACCAGTAACTTTGAACTGATATATGTAGTGGACTTAGGTTTTTGTTGCCAAACATTTTTCCTTTTTTTGGGGGGTTCATTTTCCTTGTTCTTTTTATACAGTTCTGTTTCTATGCGAACTGAAATATATGTCTCTTTACCTTTTTTGTTTAATTAGATTGCCGGCTGATGACATATTTCTCGCAGAATTTCATGGCTGATGCAGCAGCTGCTGCAGCTAACCCATCAGGTGTGCCGCCCACTGACCAAGGCTATAACCCTTATGCTGCTCAAGGCTCAATGTATCAGTCACCACCTTCTAATGCCGGACTTGGAGGCCAAACCGGAGGCTACGGTTCAGCCTATGGCTCCAATTACGGTTATTAATATGGCTGGAGCAGTGCAGTTCCCATTTGACAACTGGTTCTCCTTCTGATGTGCCATTATTTGGAGTCATCTCATGAACGACGAAATAATGCCTACCCATTTAGGACAATTTGTAGCATTGTGCCAAACATCTTATTAGGTTCATTCGGACCTATCTATAGTTAGGCTGGTTGTGTGCATTAGCTTAACCTTATGGTGAAGCCAATCAATATATTGTACTTGTCCGAGAGTATCAGCTTTCTCTGAATTATTTACACCTAAAATTTTAGTTTCCATATTCCTTGTTACTTGAGTTAATATGTACTGATGTTGAGTTATCATCATTGTGTATTGTGATTTGTGATTGGCACCTCTCTCTAAAGCAATGATAAGAAAAGAATGGTGGTGGAGGAAATGAAGTTGCAAATTCTACACACAAGTTTTGGCTGGCTTTCGACTGGCAGCCTGCTCCATAGTTTACTAACGCTGCTGCTGCTTGTGCACGTACAGGTTTCAAATGACAATGCAGGAACTGTTTTGGCTTGCCCTTGAAAGAAAATAGAGACAATATAGTAAGGGAGATGAACATAATCACTTGCATTCAATATTATCAAAGACTTGAATTTCTGAATGCATCGTATGCCCATTTATAAGCTCAACTTCCTATCCATTTTTTGGATTCTATCTTAACTATAATTATTTGAATCAAATAAAAACCTAACTGGAAGATGAAGAAGTCTACAAATTTGTAATAAAAACAAAATATAACACGAGAACACAACAAATGTTCAGAGATAGCCAGCCACAACTAGCACGTAAGAAGAGCACTATGTATGTATAACACACTACATTTAACCATAATAAGCAGAAAAAAGGACCGTTCTTGTAGAAGGAAAAAACATGATTCCATAGTCCCAAGAAGGGCTCCACCAACTACCATATATAGGGTGGGTCATGAAACATGAAACAGTGAGTTCAACCTCCATAACAATGTATTATTGACGGACGAGACCTCTCATATGCGATATGGGAATGGGGGGTTAACTAATGGTGAACTACTAACTTATGCCTCTAACAACATACAGCACTGATTTGAGAATCTAAGTGATGGAAACCCATAAATAGTAGACAGCTAAGAAAATCTTTGCACAGGGAAAAAGGGTTTTAGTTTTACCCAAATTGCTAGATAGCAAAAACACTCCTGCCGCCAATTCTAAATGGGTGCTGCACAAGTTGTTCTAAAATGACCCGTCTGGTTGCAGCGACTACAATGGACAACTCGCTTGACCCTGCCACGGTCCTCAGCCCGCACTCGCCTCTTCCTTGGCCGTCCAGGTGGCCTTAGAGATTTGGGTGGATTAATTACAACCTCAACCGCTTTGCTTGCAGTTGGATCCCCCTCCGATAACTCCTTCCACAAAGTTTTGTCAGGAATTGGATGTATGGTTTGCGAGTATGTCTTCCGATAAGTTGCAACCGTGAAACAGCTCTCAGTAAATCTATGCACGTTCTGCCTGCAAGAAAGGAGTGCTGCTACAGCATGTGCACAAGGCAAACCGTACAGCTGCCAACCCCGGCAGAGACAGCATCGGTTCCTGATATCAACAATGTTGGTTCCTTCATGCGATATAACTTCAAATTCAGCTTCATTTGCACGAAGAACCTGGTAAGTGCGTGCACGCTCAAGTGCCTCCGCTACACGCCTCTCAGCAGAAGGCACAAGGATGGACGTCCACTGCATGCTTGTCTCTCGGCGCTCATTGAACCATGTCATAAGCTGCCTTCTAATACATTCCATCATCTGAATAATTGGTAGCCCAGATGCTTCAAGAAGCCAATTATTTAATGATTCAACAATGTTAGCTGTCAAGTGCCCAAACCTTGTTCCCTCGAAATAAGCCGTCGCCCACAAACGGGGTGGAATTCTTCTTGTCCAATAGGCAGCATCCTGTGAGATCTCTTCAATCTCGAGGATTTTAGCTTCGAATTCAATTACTGTGAGGGCGTGAGCAGCATCCCATAAAAGGTTGACAAGAATAGTATTATTAAACTCCTTGCGGAAGCTATCACTCAAGTGGCGCAAGCAAAAACCATGAAATGCTGTTGGGAAATTTGCTTCCACTCCATCTACAATGCCCTTCTGCCTATCTGACAAAATTGTAAGTCTTGGCATGTTCTCTGTATTGATCTCTAGCAGGTTATGAAGCTCGGAGAGAAACCACATCCAATTATCATCATTTTCCTCATCAACTACACCAAATGCCAATGGAAAAAGAGCACCATCCCCATCAAATCCAGTAGCTAGAAGTAAAGTACCAAGATACTTGCTTTTCAGGAAGGTCCTATCAAGTCCAAGAAGTGGCCGGCAAGCATTCACAAAACCATAAATTGAGGCCTGATACGAAATAAAGAGTCGCTGGAAGCAACTATCAGCTGGATTTCCATAAACAGATGCAATGCTTGCTGGGTTCGTCCTTTTAACTTGATCACAGTACTGCGGAAGGAGGCGATACCCTTCTTCAAAGGATCCACGCATGGCAGCCATAATCCGCTCCTTGCCCCGCCAGGCTTGCTTGTATGACAAAGTGATACCATGAACACGGTGAATCTCTTCCAGTATCTCTTTTGGCTTGTAATTGGGGTTTTCCCTAAGGCGTTGCTCCACAGAGTTTGCAACCCATTGAACAGAGGCTTGCTGATGACCCAGATGACCAATTCCTCCACATGTATGAGCTTCATGGATGGTCCTGATTGTAAAAGTTGGCACCCCAGGAAGCTTTGCAGCATGTATGCGCCAGGGGCATTCCTCGCTGGCACATTTTGCAGTAAATCGAGTTTTATCAGATTTTATGGTCTGCATTTCAAAGTGAAGGGCAATGGCTGTGTCCCTCAATGCCCTACGGCAGCTCCTAACATCAGGGAATTCCTGTCCAACACGCAGTTCATAACTAGGATTTATAGCCAGGGCACGTTGCTGAAGAACAGGAGAGGCAACAACAAGCTGGCCCTCCTGGACATCCATAACATCGCCAGGTTCAATCCCCATCTCGTGGTTCTGGTCCACAGCTAATTCCAAATTGTCATCAAGTTCTTGGTTTTCAGAAATAGCAAGTTGATTGTTACCAGATATAACTAACTCACCACCCTGTGGCGGAAGAGCCAACTCATGGCCAACATGTTCAGGCTTATGGTCCATAGTTAATCCATTTTCATGTTCATAACCATGTCCGACATCAGTTTCATGGTCATGTGCCTGCACTAAACCCATTTCATGGTCATGAGAATGTCCCAAGCCCAAATCATTGTCATGAGTGTGTCCCAAACCCAAGTCTTGCTCATTGGTCTGTCCCAAGTCCAAGTCAGGGTTCTGACCAAGGACCAGGTTGTGGTTATGGCCCATCCCCAACTGCTGGTTCTGGCCAATACCCAAGTTGTGATTTTGTCCAAGTATCAAATCATGGTTAGCCATTGAAGAAACTGAGAGAACAAATATCAACAGCAATTATTCCCAAGACCCCAGCAATCAACAGATCAAATCCTTTCTGATTGCAACGAAAATATAGCTGCTCAAACAATGAACACCTTAAACTAAAACCCTTCACACCAAACCTTAATCAGCTTAAGAAGCAAAATCTCAACAGATCCCTGTCTAAAAAACTGGGGATTGGATGTCTGGTCCAATTATTTCACTTGTTGAATTATCGAATCCAAGAGCAATCAATGTACGATTGGCGAGAACACTGTCTCTACCAATCAGACCTGCTTTCAATATCACAACGAAATAGTACAGTGAGAAGAATATAGCGTGTTCCCTTGAATGATGATTAATCAACAAACATAACGTTAAGAAATGCTACTAAAAAATTTGGCAAAAATTGTACCAATGGCAACAGCTTCAGCTGCTTTTAAAACTTTCTGGCCTCTTGATTACAGGAATCCGTGACAAAGCCAAGTCCCCTCGAAGTTTGACACCCATCAATAGATCTTTTCAAACCAGGTAGACTGACAAAAAGCAAGAAAAATCAAGAAAAGTTATATCAACATACCCACCTTCGGGACTACAGCCACCAACAGACAACAGAAAACAAAATTCAACAAAAAAGAATGAAAACCCACGAACAAGAAAAATTCAGAATCAATGATTCATCGAGAGCTCAGCCACCAACAAAATTACCTGAAACCCAGAAACCCAAAAGCGAATAATCGAGTTGGGTTCGGACAGACGCTGAAAGAGGGGGGGAAACAGGCGACGATCCGGCGAGATTTGGACGGAGAACGGGGATTAGGGTTTGGGAGTGCGCAAGGATCGATTGGAGGCGAAGGGGAATTTTTGAAAAGGGAACGGGATAGAGAAGGGAGAGAGAATTGGCGGGTAAGTTGGTTTGAGAGGGAGAGGGGGAGAGAGAGAGAGAGAGAGAGGGAGGGAGGGAGCGAAGGGGCAAAGAAGAGGATTGAGAAATAGAGGGGTAGCAGAAGGGGGCGGGAGAGGGATGAGATGGGAATTGCAGGCAGAGGGGAAGGTAGAGAAAAGATGGGTATTTAGGTCAAAATCCCTACGTGCCTCTCCCTCTTCCTCTTTTTTCTTACAAATTTGACCCTCCCCTTTTCCAATTTATTTTTTCTTCATTGGCCCCCATCCCATCCCATCCTTCAATATCAAATTACCCACAAAATTCAAACATTATATTGATTTTATTTATTTATATACATATAAATTATGATGTTGAGAATATTTATTTAAATATAAGTCGAGTAAAATAATAACTTTAAATAGACTCTAAATATATATTTATATTGACCAATATCATTTATAAGCTTTAATTTTTAAATAAAATTTAATGCTAATTTAATAAAAATACTAGGCTAATGAATAATAAGATAAAAAAATTTAAAATTTCTTAAAATATCCCACTATAGAATTAATCTTAAATATAAAATTTGAAGTTCGCACATTCTTGTATTAATATAATTAATAGTAATGTATAAAATAAAAATACCTTTAACTAATTTAAAAAGAAAATTAGCGATATATTAATCGAACGTATGAATAACTTAATCGAGAGTTAGTTTTAAAGAAAAATGATAGATTGATATTAAATTATTTGAGTTGTAATCGATCATTATATATATATATATATTTGAATTTAAAAATAAATGAATAATTCATATATGGTTAACTCAACGCACATTTGGCACCCTTGGGTGACTCCAATTAACACTAGGTATTATTAATATAAAAAAAACGCAGAAAAAACCGCGGTTGAAAATGGCGATTCTTGGAACCGTTTCCGATTTTAGTCGAACGGATTGGTTTTTCTTCAATATTGGCTTTGCATCCCTGGAACAATTGCGTTTCCGGCTGCCTCTTCTCTGTTTGAGAGGATTTCGATTCGGTAATCACAACGTAGTATTGTGCTCCCACCGGCGGCTGCTATTAGCTACGAAGAAATCTCATAGGATTAGAGGTGGTTTTGAAGAATCATCAGGGGTCATCGGAATGAATCAGGTTTTGATGCTCTTAATTCTATTGGTCAATTCCCTTCCCCCCCACCCCCCCCGGGAAATTGATTCAGGACAAGGGAAATCAATAGTGAAACATTGATTTGTAGTACAAGTTTCAGCTATGTTTGATCATAATCCTTAATAACATCTTCATGGACTTGTGACTGAGCGTAGGGCTCATAGTGGCCACACTCTTTCTAATTACCATCCGAACATTGCTTAGATCCGAACATGGCCACACTATAGAGTCCGCCGGGCTTGCCATAAAAGATTATAAAAATGTAAATTTCTTAGATCTCTTATTAAAATTTGCTTAAACATGCCTCAAATAGACTCGCAGTGAAAGGAATCCAGTGAAGTACCTCCAACTGTCATAAGACTCATAACTCTTCTCAATCAATCATTACAGAAGTAACAGGAAAAATCTATAAGTTTCCCTCACATCATACTGTAACCAGTAGGCTACCCTTGTACTTTGCAAGTGCGTGTCACAGATGTGAAATAGTATGACGAAAATGATTAAATCCATAATCAGGATCTGAATGTCCAAAAAACTTCATCAAACATGATTTTCATTTGAGTGCATATTGTTGTATATGTAATTGACAATATTCCCATTGTAATTTGTTATACTTGCTCTCATGAATTCATGACATCCTGTAAGATGGATCCCAATCTTCAAAAATTATGGCAAATACCTTTTAACACCTGTTTAGCAAGAACTGCTACATGAATTTATGGGTCTGCCTTAACAAAATCTTGAATAAACTTAGCAATGAAGCTCGCATTTAACCAGCAATGGTCTTGTTTAAGCTTGTTCCTTCATACTCTCTGATTTAAAATGAATCAAGCCTATATTTTTTAAAACCAGTAACTCTCCATTTCCATTGACCCTTTTCATGCTTCCAACGTCTTAAAGCCTTTTCCATTTTATTTATTCCAACAGCTTTGTATCAATTTATCCTGGTGCAGTAATATGGCTTTCTCTGGATCGTTGTCATGTTCAAAAGAAGGACCTAATACCAAGTGCATCATTGGGTTCCACACTAAGGATTAAGAGAGCAAACCTAACAACTTGCTATAGCATCATTGTCCAAAAATCTATATCCCAGAACATCTCAGATGACAAACTTGTGGATGCATCTCTTATAATGTAGTCCTGTGTTGAATGCTTATCAATGTCCATACCACCATTAGGGTAATCCGGTTGCTCATTTTTGTTGTATAGCACAAAATGTTGATAGTAAACATCAACATGTGCAAAATATGAGCATAACCGGGATGTGAATGCTAAGATAAAAGTGCAACCATATAAGAAAAGATAAAATTAAAAATAAAGTTATTCAAAATAAGCTCAAAGTGGTCCCAGTTGAGGATTAATACGTGTGAGACACAATTGAGATGGTTTGATCATATGAGAAGAAGACCAATGGAGGCTTTTATGAGGTGTGGTGGAATAAAATAAGTATTTAGCAAAATAGGTAGAGGAGAAGACCAAGAGCAACTTGATGTGAGACACTTAGGTTTGTGATATTAATTATATGAGCTTTACAAAAGTTAAGGCTATAGATAGAAATGAATTGAAAGTTAGAATTCATGTAGCTGACAGCACATAGTGGGATAAAGGCTTCGTATGTTGGAGGAACTTCATACAAGCATTTGTGTCACTTAAGTGGTACATCTGCATACTAACCTTATGGTTAACTACTCCCGTTAAAACATTATAGTAAAACAATCTGTGGAGTAACATTACTGGGCAGAATATGATGGAGAAAAAGGCTATTCATGATGTCCATTTTTGTTTTCTTGCTCATGGGGATGGAAATGGGCTGTGTTTGTGCCTATTAGGGTTTCTTCAACCCTAATAGGAAAACTTTGTTTGTACTTCTTCCTATCCATGATGGCTACGAACCCCTTAACCCATTTCAAGTTCAAGAAGCTTGTCATATCTCTTGCCTTGTGCAAGAGTTGTTATGTTGGTTGGGGCAATTTAAACTTATGTAAAGCTCAAAAATGAATAGAAAATTTTAACAATCTACCCATAAATTAAATAGAAAAAAATTTCCTGATAATTTGGGATAACAAAATTTTGCTTCTTTTATAATAAGGAAAATTCTATTATTATCACTACATAATATGGATTTTTGAGATATTTTATTTTATAAGCCAGGCGCAGCGATGATGGACTGACCTAAACCCTAACCCTATACGTTTACTGTTCTCTCATAACTGGCCCTAACTTGATTGACCAAACCCTTCTCAGTCAGGTCAGGACAGGGCAAGCCCTCAAAATTGATGTTCTTCCTACTTATGAAGAAAAGCACACTCATGACAATTATCTTCACTTTGGTAGGTTTTTCATCATCGTAGTGTAATTATAAACACTAATAGGTTTTAGTTCTACTCAATGGTCAGCTGTTCACATCTTCAACATTGGCCTTAATCTTCCCCATAATATGTTTCTTATAAGAATATTATTAGAGTGGCATCTTCTGTCACTCTATAATTTGCTAGTCCATCTTATTTGCTGTAATGTTCTCCATGCACTTGTTAAATGCTTTAAATCTTCAAAATATGACTGGGAAATTTCTTGTTTGAGCTTCCACTAAGAAAAAAACTGAAATGGGTTATCCTCCATCAACCATATTGTGAAATTTTCTTTAAGAATCTAGAGCATGTAAATCTTGGTGGACTTAATTCTATGGCTAAGATTTTTCTGAACCTAATTCATTTCTGTCCTAAACCACACACTTCATTTTCAGGCGTTTTCAACCTAGAAATCTCTAATCAGGATTTCACCATTGCATGTTTGCAGAGTTCAGGTTTTAATATCATGTATCGCCTCAATAGTTCTGCACAGCTCATGATTGTCTCAGATCTTGACTACACAATGGTAGATTTTCATTTTATTTCTCACAAGGTAGCTCCATGTTCTGGTCAGTGATTTGGAAAGAATGTTTCAATTGCAGGTAGATCATGATGATCCCGAGAACCTTGCCCTTCTTAAATTTAATGCCCTATGGGAAGCTTACTATCGTCATGATTCTCTGTTAGTTTTCTCAACTGGAAGGTCCCCTACAATATACAAACAGTTGAGGAAGGAGAAACCCATTTTAACCCCCGATATAACTGTCCTGTCTGTTGGAACTGAGATTATGTATGGTGAATCAATGGTACAAGATCATGAATGGGAACAATATCTGGATAAGAAGTGGAATAGAAACATAGTCACTGAAGAAACCGCAAAATTTCCTGAACTCACACTCCAGGTATGGTGTTTTAAGCCAACAATTGCTTTGTTCAGTGGCATGCAAGAATTTCTTTGGCACTTTTTATTATTCTGGACAGCATCGCACCGAATTTCTCTTTTCATAAAATACCAATTTATATTCATAATTTAACAGAATAGTCCTTTTCTTTCAATTTCAAGTTTTCAGACTTCCAATTTCTATGGTATTATTGCAGCCAGAAACAGAGCAAAGACCTCACAAGGTTAGCTTTTATGTTGAGAAAGTTCAGGCCTCAAAAATAATGAAAGCTCTGACAGAATGCTTGGAAAAACGTGGGGTAAGATTCAGTTTGTTGTACTGAGGTTTATCGCTGAAATACCCACAGTTCCAGATTTTTTCTACAAGGTGGGAAATACCACCTTTTTTATGCTGTCATTTGATTTGATTTCTTATGGGATCAGTTAGATGTGAAAATTATTTATAGCGGCAGTATAGCATTGGATGTATTGCCGAAAGGTGCTGGTAAAGGACAAGCTCTCTCATATTTGTTGAAAAAGTTTCAATACTACGGAAAACCACCTGCTAACACTCTTGTTTGTGGTGACTCTGGAAATGACGCTGAACTGTTCAGTGTTCCTGATGTCTACGGTGTGATGGTAAAGGCATAGCCATTTCTTTGTGTGCTAATATTTTTGCCATTGTCATAATTTGAGTGGCCATCAGAAAATTTCATTTGTTTCTGCTAAACAAGCAGGTCAGTAATGCACAGGAAGAGTTGTTGCAGTGGCATGCAGAAAATGCAGGGAGCAATCCTAATATAATTCATGCATCTGAAAGATGTGCAGCTGGGATAGTACAGGCCATTGGTAATTTTGGTCTAGGCCCAAATATATCTCCCAGAGACATTTCTGACCTTCCAGCAAGCGAAGAAGAGACTTTTAACCCAGGCCTTGAGGTAGTGAAGTTTTACTTGTTTTATGAAAGATGGAAGCGTGCAGAGGTCCAGAAGTCTGAGCTGTCTCTACAGAAATTAAGATCAGTCTTTGTAAGTCTACTTAAAAGGAAGTCTAGTTTGGAGTTCGTTTTGTAGTAAGAGCACATGCTCTGCTGGCTACATGGAAAACTAGCTAAGGCAGAGAGCTCTTGTCCTCATTATATTAGAACACATTTTGACTTCAAACTGAGGAATGACTAACATTCAGGTTGAAGCTGTTTGGGTACTAGTATCATGTCCGAGTATATGTGTTTCTGTTGGACTCATCTAATTCCCATGTCAAGACATGTGGATGCAGCTACATGTAATATTTCTATAGCTAGCTAGCTTATTAACGTAAAAAAGAGTTCACAAACTTGCTTACAATTTTTCATGCATTATATAAAAAAGTGTTAGTTTCATATGAAACTCTTCAACATACTGTTGAATTAAAAAAAAAAAAAAAACTCTTTTACTTTAACATATCGAGTTCATATCCATTTCACTATGTTGGATGCATATAATATTTTCCCAACTGTCAAGTGCAATACTTTTGCAAATTTAGGACAGTTTATGTAACCTAGGCTTGTACAGAATGTTGAGTGAGTTAGTTGGGAAATGAATATTACTGGAGTTTTAAGTTCCTCGAGAATATTGTTGGTAGCGGCTGATGTATTTTGCAAGTTTGTTACTTCAGCATCTCACAGTTAAATAGTGGATACTTTATTTGCTTCTTCTTTAATGCCAACTCCATGTGCATATTTGTTTGTGTAAAATTCAGAGGAATAAAGTACACTTTCTTTTGGGAGGTCCTTTTCCTTCTACCACTTTGAAATTGACAATCTAGCCCAACTAATTTTGTGTCTTAACTTTTTTTTTTGTTTGTCATTTTCCATCTGAACTTAAAAATATGCATCTCTTGTTCACTCATTTTATTTTTACCTTGACATGACAACTGCCTTCTGATTCCTTTTTTAATTTTTGTCAGTATCCACCTGGTATCTTTATCCATCCTTCTGGATTTGAGCAGCATCTCAACCAGTACATAGATGGGCTAGGAGCATCCTATGGAGACAGGCAAGGAACAAATTTTCGGGTGTGGTTGGACCGAGTTTCCTTAGCACAGATTGGTGCAGACGCATGGCTGGTGAAGTTTGATAAGTGGGAGCTTTCTGGTAAGAGATGCTTAGCATACTTATTAATATTACTTCCATATATGTTTCATGCCCTTATTTCTTGACGTTTTATGGTGCCAATACTAGGTTTTCAGTATACAGAGGCAGTGGATATATGAACGTTCTGAACTTTGTTGTACTATCTTTCAAAGTCAACTGAAACTATTATAGGTTTGATATGGTATATTCATATCAAACCTAACCATTCTTTTCTTTCTTTTTTTTTTTTTTTTTTTTTGGGGGGGGGGGGGGGGGTTGGAGGAGGAGAACTAATCTAAAAGAACTGCAGAAGCCTGATCCCCTATGTCATATCATATGACCAAAGCTAAAAATAGTTTCTTGTTGAAAGATTGTAAAATATTTTCTCAATTACTTGACCTAATTTAGGAGCCTAAGATGATAATCATGCAACTTTCAAACACAAATATGGGGTGGGTGGTGATCAATGACATACCTTTAACTTTTTTGCCTTAGGAAACTTTTGACGTACTTTTGTGAGACAGTCTATATAATGCTACCCAATATATCGCTAGTGCTTCGTTGAAAAACAAGAGTTCCTTGAAAGCGAAAAATTAAGACCTGTTTTATTTCAGTGAGTAACCGCTGAATTCTTGAGAAGCAGAGGAATTGGGCTTATACCACTTTAGAAAACTCTTTTCTCACATGGAAGGTGAAAGTTGTTTGCATTTGAGGTGTTTTAGTGTTAGTACTAAAAACCTTTCTGTTCTTCAAGATTTTCCTATGCGGTATAGGGCTAGTCATGTTTCCAGAATTGATTTTCCATGCTTCAAAAGTTCAGTAGAATCCAACTATATGAGTGGTAGTGTTGGTTGGTTAGATTGAGTTGCTTTTCTTCTCATTCTTTTTTCTTACCCTGAAATCTCAATAAGCTACTTTCAAAAACCCAAATCCATAAGGAATTTTAATTTGGCCAATGCCCCTCCCTCTTGCACATTGATAAATTGATCTCAAGCTCCATTCTTGTTCGTTTCGATGATACAACTGTTATATTTATTTATTTGATTTGGTAGTGACTCCGTGGAGTTTGTTGGTAGGTGACAAGAGGGAACGTTGTCTGACCACAGTTTTACTGAGTTCAAAGGTATGATTTCGTATTTTATATCAGTTCAGTTGGTTGATAACCTATGTGCATTTATTTTTGTACGGAAAAAGCAAAGTAGAGGTAACTACTTTTAAGCGTGTTTGTTTTCTTTAATGGATTTATACAGGTTGAAGTACCTGATGGGTTCAGATGGATGCATGTGCATCAGACCTGGTTGGATGGATCAGGAAAGAGAGACCAAATTTCTGAATAGGTTTGCTCTTTCTTCGAACCATAAAATATGCATCATATTTAATTAACCTAGTGCTTTGTATTCCTTCTTTATTCCTCAAATACTTATATAAATTGATTATTTTGCTAGTATGAATACTGCAAGAATGAAACCTTAGGGCATGAATTCTTGTTTGGTCTTTATAAACTAAGTGTGCACTTGTTCCTAATCCAGCCTGCCAGATCAAGGAGAAATATAAATGTTGTGTCAGGTATGTGAATGTAATTCAAGTTGTTGCCCTATTACAGTAAAAGTAAGGTCATTCGTTTAAGATGGGACGGTGAAGTGTCCATATGTTTGGGATAACACCACACCAGTGCTGCCTATGACTAATGGTGCCCTCAAAGTGGTTTACTATGAGGGCACTGTCAGGAATAGTCGCCTCGGCCATGGGTCGTGCTTGCTAGGTTGAGGAATAGTCAAGTCTGCTGGCTGCTTAAATTGAAAAAGAAATATGCATTTTCAAAATTATGATTTAAATAAATAAATACACTAATGAATCATCTAAAATAATATATTATTTATAATTTTATACATTATACTTAGTAAATTATAAGTTGGTACTTGATTTAATTTTTTATTCGTGAATATCTTAGAGATTATAGAAAAAATTGAGCTATTATTATTCAATACAACAACTTGTATTATGTAATCTTAAATATGACGCTTTTAGTAAAATGTTCCCAAAAATTTCAGTATACTTTTTAATTTTTACTAAAAGGTCATTGTAGAAAAATTCAAAATCTGCGTCCATATGCTCACTGGGCCACTTGGCCCACGGGCCCGACACAGTGTAGCCCAACCCTAAACAATATGCCCGGCGCGGCCCGGTCCCCACAGAGCATGTCAGCCAGAATAAATGGGCCATCCCACCAAACTATGACAAAAAATTGTATTTCCTTTTCAAGGACCAAACGTTATTTTAATGAATCTAAAAAGGGAAAAAACAATACTAATGAATCTGGCGAAACCAGAAAGAGGTTTGCATCCGAAACTCGATACACTTAATAAGCTGCTGCATATGAGATGTCATGCCAGGCTATATATATATATATATATAGCATTACTATTAGCATGTGAAAAGACCACTCCAATCTCCAAATGCACAGCAAAGATGAGATAACTGATATTTTGAGACCCATTTGAATTAGATAAAGCATTTGAAACATTAAGAAAAAACATCTACTGCTATTTTGCTTTCATCCCAAGCTAGCAGAAGCTGGCTACCTACAGATTGACCTGACCAACTAGAAAGAAGCATTACATGAATGGAACTAACTAATGTTGGATTGCTCATGATAAATTAGAGATACCAAAAGGAAATTTAAGAACAATGGTAAGAATTCATCCTTCCATTCACTTGTTCGATTCATGACTGTTTAACTTGGCAAAAATACCTGTAAGATATGAAGTGATGAGCAAATTGATGATAGTTATAAGTAAATATGGCCGCCCTCCATTAGTGTCGGCTGAGATTGAGCTGCAGAAAACAATATCAGTCATCAGTACTCTTGACATGCCAACCCCATATAGTTGAAGGAACCTCCTGTGATCAAGTATAATAGTAGTAGAAGATGTCACCAAAATAAAACCTCAGAAGATGTCCCCTTGATGTGAATCCATTCCATTTTATATGCTCCAAATATTTTCAATTTAAAAAAAAAAAAAAAAGGATTCATAAAAGAGGAGTAACTAGAGTTCAAAGAACTTTCCTCCTAAAAAGTTGTTTGTAGCAAGACAAGACAATAGCAAATTATTTCTTAGTTCCTCTGGAGGTGAAGAAATGGATTCCCGTGAAATAAATAAATAACCGGAAGTAGAGAAAGATTTCAATAAATGCATATTGCCTCAGGATACAGTATAGTATGTGCTCAATAGCGTCAAATGTGAGATGAAAAGAAATGAAATGTGGAAAGAAAACTTGACAGAAACATCAGATGTAGATGAATCCAAAAGTAAATCATGATGCAATTAGTAAAAGTCATATAATTGATGGATTTTTACCTTGCCCTGGTCAAATTAGTTGTGAGTCCAAATCCAAACGGGAAGAGTGGGTCATAGTGTGAATCCCCAACATTCATCGGGAGTTGATCCACAGATTTAAACCATGTTCGTGATAGCTTTCCTGTAAATTCATAGTCCCCAAAGAGGACATCAGTCACACCTTGACCCTCAGTGCCAGGTAACCAAGTTGCCACCAGGGCATCAATAGAGGACATGTAAGGTTCAATCACAAGTGGTCGGCCAGATATAATCACAACAACACATGTCACAACCCCACAGACATTGCTGATGACAGTTGGGCCAGGATCTGCAATAGTGAGGGACAGGTCGTCCCCTGCAGTCTCAGCATATGGGTGCTCGCCGACAACCACAATAGCATAACTGAATTTGCCAGACTTGACATAGTCACTGCTGGGGTTCTCAACATGGATAACTTCTGTGTTCTTGTCAACAGTAGAAGATATAGCATCAAGGATGGTAGTTCCTGCCAAACGAAATAAGCTGTCAAATAAATTCAGTTTCTACTAAGTTATCTTAGGTTGCTCTCTTATTATGTTACACAGACTTGGGCAATAACTTAAAGTTTAAGGTGGGATGTGCCAGGTTTTGAGCCTTCATGAACTTGTAATCTTAAGATGTTGGGAAGTGTATGGAAAGGATGCATGTAATTACATGGATGCAATGTAAATATCAAAATATGAAGTGTAATTGTATAATATTCTACCATAAAATGTAACTATTAGGGAACTTAATAGAAACTTAGTTGAAAACTTTACTTCCATCCATCTGAAAGATTTGAAACTTTACTTCCTATTTAAATATGGTGTTCCTTTTTTTTTAGAGATCATAAAAAATTATAAGATTTAAGGATTTGTTTTAATACTACAAATTTACATATATATATAAATACTACCCAACCCAAACTATTTAACAAACTACTATTTCATTTGCCATGACAGCGTGTCCCGCAGGAGGAGATGCAGCATGGCTGAATGAGTAATACAAAATCTCTCATCTCACCAGTGGTTCTCTGAAAGAAACTGCTAGTGACATCAGACGTTTTGAAGTCATTTGTCAGGATCCCAGTCCCGAGAGCAGAATTCTCCTCTGGTGAGGGAAATTAGGGTAGGAAGAAAGAGAGGGAGAGAAAAAGAGAGAAATAAATGAGAGAGAGAAACGAAACAGAGGGGTTTTGGGAGAGAACTGAAAGATAGGGAAGAAAATTAAAGATTTGCTATGAAATTCATCGATGCTTTTTATTGAATAGGGGAGCCCTTTTTATAGCCCCTCTTCCTGCCAATCAATAGTAGTTACAGCCTAACACCTGGGTTGTTAACCTCCCAACAATATTAACAGTCCCTTTTAACCATCTAACTGCCCCCAACAGTCTAAACCCCCTAACTGCCACCCAACAGCTTAACCACTACCGTTACAACAATCTAACTGTTGCAACCATCTTAACCATCTAACCATAACAAGTAATTGCACATTTGCCCCGGACCTGTAGGGTCCTGGCATCATTGGACTCATAAAACTCTCATCCCGCCAGTGATTCTTTCAAAGTATCACTGGTGAGAAGGGTGGTTTTATATTGCTCATTTAGCCATGCAGGAGGGCAGACTGACATGTCAAACAGAGTAGTTTGTTAAACATAATGGGTTTAGTAGTAGCATGTTAAATTTGTTTTAAACTTGTAGATTTTTTTTTTAAGTGCCTAACCTGGGAAGGATGTTGGATGCACATCCATGCCTTACCATTCAGAAAATAAGTTAGTATCAACCCACTTCAGAACGTAATAACCAGAAAAAAGAAACAAAAACTAACTAAAAGGGAAAATGGTTAATTTTATCTTTCAGATCTACAGACAGCTAACTAAATTTTCTTCTAGTTTGTATCTTTTCTTTCTACTTGTCAGCTAAGGATCCAGAAAGTAATATCTAGAGCCTTGGAAAGGAGAGTTGACAAATTTAGCTCATTGAAGCAAATCCAATTCCAAGGAATATATCAATTAAATATTTTACCTCCAATTAGAATGGTACACTGTTTAACTGCATCTACATATCACAATTTGCAACTTTCATTTCTAGTTCGCTAGAAATGACTGGCGAGCACACCACATAGTAGAATAATGGCATGATATGTTGTTGTTGTGAAATATCATAACATTTCCAAAGTCATTATTGCATTGAAAGTAGTTCCAATTGCTAAATTTGCAGGTTGCTGCTAACAATTATCAGAATGACTGAACAGTTGATCAAAAAGCATTTTAATAACCATACCGCTTGTGTAGTTATTGCCACTAAATCCCTGCCAGGTGATTGTCCATCCACCACATTGATAACCCAAATTATCAGCATGGCTACCTGCAACTAGAATTTTGGGTGCCTTCTTGGGAAGGGGTAACAATGGTTCATCTGATCTTTTCCCATTCTTCAGGAGCACAAGCGACCTCCTTACAGCTTCCCTTGCCAAGTTTCTGTGTGCCTGTCAAAGCAATAAGACTTTGAATTACTGTTCTCAGTACTCCTTTTTCAATATGCAAGATTGATGGGAGTTTAAAGGTCAACTTTTGTGGTTTTTCCTTTTGTTGTTTTTTTTCTTTTTATGGTTGGGTGGGGGTAGGGGAAAAGCCATAGCCCATTAGAGAGTAATTAGGTGCTTTAAAACATCCAAGAAAAACAGAAATAACTACAGCCAACTGGAGATAACAGATCTAAATGAGCCAACTCAAAACTAAAATTAAGACTTGTCAAGTTGGGTGGGCACAGCATTGGAAAAGTTGGCATTTTTCTCATAAATGGTAAAGTCCACTACCCAACCAAACTCATTGGTGGAATGACTTGTCTGAAAGTACAGAAATTTGGAACCTATTGATGCCCATTGTGAATTTAACTAGCAACCTCATCAATTCGGCTATTTACAGAAAAAAAAAAAAAACCCATCAATTAGGCATCACTGCCCAACCAAACTCAACTGACCTGGCTTCCAACCTCATCAATTAGGCTGAGATCAGCAAGAGGGTTCTCAAAAATGCCCATTGTGAATTTAACTAGCAAAATCCTACTGACTGCATCATCAATACGATCCATTGGGATGACCTTTTTCTTCACAAGGTAGATGAGATCATCAATGAAT
This sequence comes from Diospyros kaki, assembly GCA_036245055.1. Classification (NCBI taxonomy): domain Eukaryota; kingdom Viridiplantae; phylum Streptophyta; class Magnoliopsida; order Ericales; family Ebenaceae; genus Diospyros; species Diospyros kaki. The sequence continues at coordinate 4,623,657 of BSEG01000012.1, forward strand.
TCAGTATATTTATATGGAACCATGACCTGTAATTTCCAAAAGCAATATCATGAGTCAATTGTACTTTCTCACTAGAGTTTCTATAACGATACTGGATTTAATGAAAATTCTCTTCTTCAATTCAATGAAATAGTCTTAAGCTGACATCTCTTTAGGAAGAGAAGCACTAACCATGTCGATACCAGCCAAAATAGAAGCTTGGACAGAGTAAGTGTAGTTTGAATGAGGTGGTGTGGTAATCCTGTCAATGCCCTCCCAATCTGAGATAACAAAACCCTGACATTTCATTCAAACAATTAGCATACTAGTCATGAATATGTCCAATCCATGCAGTACAACTCCAGCTATAGCAGCTAGAATAAAAGGTTAATGGTATTAGATTAACCATACATTAGAAGCTAAAATTTCTACCAAAGAAGCAAAGATACAAACATGTGACATGGGAAAAACACGACACAAACAGGATGACATGATCATTTTCAAAAACTTAGGGAATGACATACTAGGAACATGTCTACATAATGGAAAATGAAAATAACTTACATTCTACATGATGCAAAATAAGTGATAAAAAGTCCTAATACATATTTCAGAAAACTTTATTTCATAAAAAATTAAGAATTCAAAATTACAAAAATTAAAATGATCAAAGGAGTGATGTCTAATAAATAAAATCTATACTTTTATTATTTTACTATTGATTTTCAACTTATTAGCTTAAACTAATAATGTGGCATTAGTTTGTCTAAATGATGGGCACATAAGTCCCCACAATGGACACAAGTCTCTGTAAAATGCTGGTAGGAAAAAAATTAAAATTTTTAGGAGACATCCGGGGAACTGTCAAATTGGCATTTGGAAGAGTCAAATAATTTCCAATATTTAAAACGGTAAGTTCAACTGCTTAGATTTTTATGAGTTGCCATAGCCTTTTTTTCTTTTTTGTCTGTTGCTTCATATTTTGTTAGATAATATGTTCCTTGTTAGTTATTTATCCCCAAAAAATAAAAAAGATCTTGTGGGAAATATAAAAATGATCAATGTCAGAACATGTAAATAAATGAATATAAACAAAATAAGAAAACATTAAAACGCGAGATGTTTGCTAGTCTGGGAGAATAGTCCACATATAATGGGAGGTACAAGACCATGATTTCATTTGGGAAAACAGTTTTTCATTATTTAGTATGGATTTCTCTCAACAATTTTTAATGAATTTGTTGGAAACACATCACCTGTTGTCTTGAAGATAAATAGAGGTTAAACTGCAAAAAATTTGTAAATTTGTATTGGGAACCAAATTTCAACTTCTTATTCTTAAGGATTTCTATTTTTATTTTTGATATTTTTTATTGAATATAATATATAAAAAATACGGACATGTAAAGCAGTAAATGTAAATAAGCACAGAGCAATAGATGGATGAGCTTGAATTGGATGTTTGAAGGGATTCCTTTGGACATATGAGTAGGCCTTTCAAAGGAAGATGAGTTTCTGGAGAGATTTAGACATCCGAAGGGTTCCCTTCGAATGTCAAGTAAACCTTTCAAAAGTTTTTGGAGAAGTTTGAATGTCTGAGGGGATGCCTTCAGGCATTTGAGTAAGGCTTAAACAAGGATTTGATTTTTGGAGAGTTTTGGACATCTAAGGGATTCCCTTTGGATGTTCAAATAAGGCTTAAAACAGGTAAGAGTATTCTAGCCCTGTTTAGACATTTGAAGAGTGAGCTACAAACGTTTGTTACCATTCAAACATCTAAATCAAAGCCTATCTTTGATCATGCCTTATTCAGAAGTCTACGCCAAGAGTTTCAGATGTCTGAATGAAGACAATTCTGAGCTTCTTCTTAAAAAGTTTCATAATCTTCATAAGCTTGTAAAAGGGAAGATATTGTTGTTGTTTGTAACAGTCATCTGTGATGAAAATCAAAATTTCTTTTAGATGTTTTATAGCAAATCAAGTCAAATAAAAAGATCTTTCCCAAATTGGAATGTAGGCTTTTTGTTGCAAATATGTCCTTATTATGATATTTTGCCTATTCACTTATGGTTTGATTACTGTCTCATCTGCTTAATCTCCATCTGAACTGAGAATATTTTCTCCAATTTTTTGTCTCCTCTTTTAACCTCATTTATGCAAATTTGTGATATTTCATTAATGAAAAAGAGGTGGTCCTGGCTAAGAGTTCACAGAAGATGTTTCCCCTTTTTTTTCTCTCTAACAGCTTTTTTTTTTTTTTTGAATTGGAGACTATAAATGAAGGCTTGTGTATACATTGAAGATACAAAAAATCTGAAAACACTTGCAAGAGCATTCAATTCTCTCAAGGAAAAGAAAGTGTGTTGTGGTTGGAGCATTGAAGGAAATCCTCATTTACACCTTTGTTTTTGTTGTCTTCAAAACTCTGTCAGTTGTAGTGTTTTTTTTTGGCATAATTACTCACTTAAGTGAGGGGATTCTCACTTTGGTGTGAGGGACTTGTTCTTGCCTACAAGAAGGTTGTTCTTGTTTTGGAATGGGATTTTTATTGGTTTCTAGCTCCATTAAATTCTAGAGATTCTACTTAGTAGAACCTTCAAGGTTTCCCTTAAAGAGAGAGGACGTAAGCTCAAAAGATCCGAACATCTGTAAACTCTTTTTTATTCTTAGCTGTGTTTGCGCTTCATTTTCATATTTGGCAATCATCTCAGATCACCATAAAATCTTTCTGAACTGAATCTACAAGTTAAGTTAGATTTTCTTAAAATCAAAAAGGGTCAACTACACCCCCCCCCCCCCGGGCATGCGGCTTATTATCTGGGCAACAGATTGGAATGTTGTTGTGCATAGGAAATGCAATGGGACCATGCAAACACAAAATGAAGTCCAAACGCATACTGAAAGATAACAAGAGTAAGAAAATAAATCAAGCATAAAATGAAATATGCATTGCATCTTGTAAAGTTAATTTAATGACTAGATATTTTTGTCACAATGCACATTATGTGGTCACGCACCAAAGTAGCACACAAATCCATCAACACAAAGGATCCACACCAATGGACAAGATTCAGCCTTAAATTTTAGTTGTCTCAAGCAGCATATCTCCTGTATATGAATTAATTACCAGAAAGTTACTCATGTCGTCATTATTTACCTTAAACTTAAGAGTGCCCTTGAGATATCCCGTAATTAAATCGCGGTTGGCATGCATCTTTTTCCCGTTCCAGCTAGAGTAGGAAACCATTATTGTCGAGACACCTTTCCTAATTGAGTCATTATAGGCAGGCATATGAATGCTAAACAATCTGTTCGTGTCAATGATTGTGTTGTTTTCATTGATACCCTTGGTTGTTCCCCCATCACCCACAAAGTGCTTTGCACAAGCAGCAACCTTGTTCCTGCGAAACAAGTAAATGCCAGCAAGAAAGGCTAAAGATGAGCAAACCAATTGATTTGCATTAGAACAATTAAGAAATTGTTTCTCAATATTAAATCATGGAAAACTACGGGTATTTTTAGGACAAACATGGCTAAATACACACTGATCCATGCTGAGTTATTAATGGTAAATTTGCTATGCTGAACAGGTATCTTCTGAAAACCAGAGCTTTAGTTAGCAAAAAGAAGAAAAAGAAAAAAGAAATCAGAGCTTCACACTATTAATTCTAAGATAATAATAATAATAAAAAAAAACTCACAAATCAGGAAAACCCCTAAAAACACAATTACATCCCCAACAAAAACAAAGCTTATCATAGCAATTCATAAGCTCCATACTTTCCTGAAACATATGGCACCCCAGTAAAAGAACTATTTGGAGCTTCGCCTTGCAACCCAAGTATAATGTCCGTCATTTCTTGAACAATTTTGGGATCCTCACTGTAGCTCTCATAACATCGACCCCATCTAGGGTCTCTACAGACCTATGCAAGAACATTTCACAAAATATTGGAAAGCTTAGAAAAATGAAATTCATTTGAAAACATCAACCATGAATGACATTTTCAGTCTTGCAACAAGGTTAGTGTTATAATAAGGTAACTTACTGCAATACATGGAGCAAAGACATAAGGAATTCCAGTAGCCCTGACTTCAAGAGCAGTTGCATCACCAATTTTCCGCAAAAGATTAGGATCCCTGGTGCAGTGAAGTAATAAATAATAGAAAAGTGCAATTTATTTTATCATTAGATTAATCATATAGCTAACTTCCAACAACCTGGAGTGTCAACCTAATAAGATGGTCTAAAGGGTGTTCCTAGTGCACATGAAAATCATTGGATCTTTCGTCATGATCTTGTATATGATTGGAGAGCTAGAATTCAGGATGATGATAAACTAGAAAGATTGCTAACAATTATGCTTCTTTATATCTTCTAGTTTGGATTCACTGGATAATCAAATAAGCAGAGATTAATTGAAGTTGAACTGATGGGGTGGTTGATGTTGAAGCAATATGAAGCTAAGAAGAAAAGACATTTTTTCATCAATAATAAATATTGAATTTTATGGAGATGAGAATAATTAGGAGCATGGAAAGCGTATGACATTATGAACTAAATGTGGAAATTAGCACGCACGCACACAGAGACATACACAAAACCTTGCACAGAAATCTGTAGTAAGAAAACATTGATGCAGGAAACCAAAACTATGTACTTGCCTGGTAGATCCAAGTCCAATGTTGTGAGGAAATATGGTAGCTTTATATACATTATTGTGTCCGTGAACAGCATCAATCCCATATATCATTGGGATACCCAAACGACTAGATAGTGACCCCTTCTGAACGTTATTTATCATCTTAACCCAATCTTGGGCAGTAGCTTGTAGAAGGGGTGTGCTCCCACCACCACTCAATACACTCCCTGCAGAAAAACTCAAAACAAATCTCTGATAAATATGGTATTAATCATTTAGTCGTCACAGCTCTCATTTTCTTTTTATGTTTAATTTTTTACTTTATTTGACATAGAAAGGATACTTAATTTTTAGTAATTTCTCCTTTTTCTAAGTTGCTAAAAGGGATCTTCATTTCATATACTGGTCAACTACGCAAGTGCAAAATAATGTAACAGGAAAAAGACTAGGAAAGTTTCTCAAATCTAAAGCAAAAGCAGAAAACAATTTTAAAAAAATACCCATGTTTTATAGCAAATCTAGAGTTGTTTACACATTGTGGGTTATATCCATCTATATGCACATAACAATCAAGAACTGAACTAGGTAAAGCAATTTAAGCATGATAGTTGATGAGAGAGAAAAATGATAATATAAAAAACAAAGTTAGTTCTCTATCTAACAGCTTAAGACCTTTTAGATTAAATGGTGATTAACAATTCAACATGGAATCAGAGCAAACAAAGGTTCTGAGTTCAAATCTCACCCCTAACCCAATATTTAAATTATTGTATTTGGACTAGTTATGTAGTGAAATTTGGCAACAGGTGAGGGCTGTGATGAGAGTGAAAATAATAATATCTATCTAATAGCTTAAGCTTTTAGATTAGATGGCGGTTAATAATTCAACAATAGCGAGCATAGTAGCAATTATGTATGTTGTCATAGTGACATGCTTCGAGTTGTGGTTCTTTTATGTTTGGAAAGAGATTCAAAGTCCAAGAATGTGGATCCAAGTGGTTTATGAACTCAGCTAAAACAATTTAAAACTTAGAAAGAAACTTGAAGTCGGGGGGGGGGGGGGGGGGGAATTCAAACCTGACTTCATTCTTGTAGAATAATGTGGCAAAGACTTCACTTTCTTGCTCATGAATATAGAAAAGAATTCAAAACAAACCATCTTCTATATTAGCGAAGGGTAATTTAACTAATTTCAACCCAAGGCACCATCATCAATTGTACCTTATGCTAACCAAGTTAGGATCAATAGCATAGCATTCATAATATCAACTGACTTCTAAAAGTCACATTAACAATAAAAATCCATGAAAAAGAGCAATGTGGCAAAATTTTATATCGGATGCCTTTCCTAACACAACCCTCTAGTGAGGGCAGTGTTCTAAAAGACGCTAGGCGCTAGTCGGGCGCTAGGCTGGGGCCTAGGCGGCGCTTAAGAAAACTACTATTTTTTTTATTTTTTAAACTTTGTGATATAATTTGATATTTGATGTTATTTTCAACTAAATCAAAGTTGAAAAATATTAATAATGCAACATAAACCAATAATATATAGAATTAAGCATGAGAAATAAATTATTGTAATTAATAAATAACATTTTAATTAGTCATACAATCAATACTATAAGCAAATAGCTAAGTGGATTTTTTGGAAATATTATAGAATATATATAATTAATAATAAAAATAAATATAAATCTATAATTATATATAAATATTAAATAGAAAAGAAAAATAAAATAAAATAAAAAACAAAAACGGAGCAAATGCCCCAATAACCACACACAGAGACGGGGAGAGAGAGAGAGAGAGAGGTTACGACAGATGGAGCTTGCCGCAGCGGAGATGGAGCTCGACGGCGAGGATGGGGGCGACGACGATGATGCTGAGGCAATGAGGACGACGAGGACGCGACAGATAAGAGGCGGTGACGATGAAGCTTGGCGGCGAGGATCGAGCTGGACGCAGCGACAGCGGTGAGCTACTGGCGGGCCAATGAAGCTTGGTGGTGTTGAGGCGACAGCGTTGAGGCGGCGACAGCGTTCAGGTGAGAAGAGAGAAATAGGGAGATGTTGAGAGGTTCGATTTAATGATTTAGCAAAAAAAACCCTAAAAATGGCTAAGCCAACGAGTTGGGCGCCAAGGCGCACAGGCCAACTAGGCGCCGCCTGGGCCGCCTAGGCACCCAAGCCGGCCGATTACTCGGGCCGGCGCCTAGGAGGCCCGACTAGGGCAATTTCGGGGCGGCCGTTAGGCCGATTTTTAGAACACTGAGTGAGGGAATGATGAGATAAAGTTCCAACGTCATCTCCATACACAAGTACGACTATAAAATGTATCAAGACAAAAAATAACAAACCAATTAAGCTACCCCCTTCATACCACAAAATTAGCATACTAACATACCTTGTACATGTTCCCATTCAACAACCTCAAACATGCCACATTTCTGGTAACTAATGGGTCACATTAAAGGAATTTCAAATTTTGTTTCATGATGCCTCAAGCTCAATTTAGAAAAACTATACTTTGTTGCATTATGGCTTGAGCTCAATTAAGAAAAATTACGAATTCAGAGAGGAGAGGGAGGATGGAGATCAGCTGGAAACAAAAAAATGTGTTATGATACAAAGAGAACAATATCTATTAAACCACATAAATGAATACAGAGCAAAATCTACCATACATCAATGCAGCAATATAATGTTCATTTTCTTGCATACAAAAAAGAAGAATACAGCGTAGAGTCCACGGAGGAATTTTCTATTTGTTGGTTATCTACTTTACCAATGGAATAGTTGCGCATAACTTGAGCAGAGGCCACACTTATATCAATCTGCACCATCTGACCAATCTTCTCTTTCAGAGTCATTCTACTGAGGAGATCCTGGACTCGAACAGCCACCGGCTGTTTTGCATCTTTGTACTTTATGTACTCATCGACACTCTGTGCCACTGTCACTGCTATGCATAGCAACATCAAACCCACCAATTCAACTGAGATTTTAGTCGTCGCCATTGCCAAGGCCACTCTCCTATTCAACATAGAGGTACATTAGCAGGGAACATAACAAACAAAAATGTACCATTTCAACCTTATATTAAATTCAAAAAGTTTAAACCCACTTAACTATTCTTCTCCTTCTCTCTTCAGTGAAAATTCCACCCACCAGCGGCAAGACTAAAACCTACATTTCTCCCTCACGTTTCTCCTCCTTTACCTACTGCACACCAAATCAATCTCAAGCAAAATCCCCAGACAGAAGATACAAGCAAGAGGAGTAGAGAATAAGAGGGTTGGGTTGGGGGCGAACCTGCTGGATCTGGACTGGCAAACCCACATTTCAGTTCCTACAGCCAGATCAAGTTAGGGTCTGGCCGGCAGCAAAGTAGATCAGGCTGAGTTCCAGATATGGTTTCGGCGAACCGAGTTTCGGTTTGCCGATCGAACAGAGAACAACAACAAAAAGAAGAAGAAGCTCGGATCCGGTTCGCCGGTCGGGATGGAGTTACCGATGGCCGGAGGGTGAAGCAGCCGTTGGGGCGGCGGAAGTGATTAGGGCCAATAACTGTCTTTGAGTCATTCTTCCCATATCTTTTATATTTATATTATTTTTTGATATCTTCAAACTAAGTGGAATTCTAATTTTTACATTTTTATTTTAAATATTATATTATCTTATAAATAAAAATAATAAACATTTATTATACCTTAATTATTATCTTAAAATTTTAAATTATAATAATATTATAAAAATTAAGTGTTATTGGATTTGATACTATCTTTAAAATGTTATAAATAATATAACCATATAATTGGTAAATTATACTCAGATTTTTCTTTATTTTTAATATTTTATGACTTGATGATTTGTTTTCTTAAATAATAATTTATAAGATAAAAGATATTAAACACACCTTTTACTTTTACAAAAAAGATCGTAAAAAAAATATATCATTTAGTTTTTCTAAGAAATTTATTATATTCGTAAAAAAAAAATTGACAATTGATGTTCAAATTCATAATAGATCAATCTAAAATTAATAATAAAGTATTATTAAATAAGTTTTACAAAATTCTGAAGGAGAAAACACATCATTTTATTCGGTTTATAGACGATAAAATATCTTGAATATTACGAACTTTCTTTTTATATAAGTATAGAGAAAATATTACAAATAAATAAGACATATCAAATTTATTACTGATAATAATACGTAATATTGATAATTTAATACAGAACACAAACTAAATGCATACAAAAGATCGAAATTATTTGGTTCAAACGGACAATATTGTTTCAAATTTCTCGAACATAATACAACTAGAGAAACATTATAATCTCTAAATTACGTAGATTTTGAACTTAAAATTAATAATAAATTTAAAATTAAACTATTATAATAAATTATTTTAACGACCAAATGGCCTTATGTAAAATTCATATGCCCAATATCATTATAGCTAGATATATAATATTCATATAATTTATGTCATCTAGTCAAATTAAATCTTATCATTATGTAACAAAAGAATAAAAAATTTTAATTGTTATTTGTGAGACAAGAAATAAATTCTCAAAGTTAAGTATAAAGACAAACTAGTAAAAGGTATAATAGTAATGGTACCATCAAACCAGTCCATGGAGGGAAAGGATTCCTTACCTAGTAAAGGGTTTTCGGTCCATACATATTTATAAAATTTGTATTTTATTTTTATATATATAATTTTATTTTTATTCAAATAAATAAATTTTCTTAATAATGCAAGATCTTTTTAATGTTTAGATTTACACTATATGCATCATTCTTACAGAATTAATTGCTTATCAATAATTTTATAATATAGTATGTTATGACGCTATGATTCAATTGTGATTCAGTCTCACTTAGAGAGAAGAGTTAAGTCTTTTTTTGAAGAAATTAAACGTATAATTTTTAATTCTAATACTATTTATAGAATCGAGTACTTATTATCAAATCAAAAATTTAAATCGTTAATGGAGATACAATTTTTTTTTTCTTATAACGTAATAATCCATGCCATTATTCAATTATGACTCATATGCTAATCCATCTGCCAAAACTCCATTCAACTTAGCCTTCTTCCAACAATTTTACTTTCTATCCCACCTCTCACAGCATAAGCGATTAACTTCACTTACATTCATCTAACACTAACTACCCTTTATAAGGTGTTCATAAATCAATTAAGACTTCAAACAATTGTCAAGTAATTGATTTACGATAACAATAAGAATTACTCATAAGATAATAGGCACCTAAATACAAGATTAATTACATCTTATCACAACTTCCATTCCAATTTCCTATTGGGAACTTAAAGGCAGGGTTGACTTGAGATTTTGAAAACCCTAAATAAACTTATAAATCAAAATTTTATTAAGATCTTAAACTTTCAAGATTTTAGATTGAATTTGATATTAACCGTTTACGTGATTGACTTTTAAATTTAAAAAATTTAATTAAAAACTTTCAAATGTTCAATGATTAAAACATTTATTTTTTTGTTTACAAAATTTTGATATAAGAATGATATTTATTGTTTAAAAAATATTAAAATGTAGAAAAATTCATTAAACTATTAATTTTTCTTACAAAATTTGTGGAATTGATATTTATTATTTAACTAGCATTAATCGTGCTAGTAGAGTGACTTGAACAAGTGAACTAAGAAATTTTTGATTTACAATTTACCATTCTACTAACTAAGTTCAAATAGAATTAGTGTAAATTATGTATTTTAACATGTATTTATTATATATTTAAAATTCAAACTTAATTTTTGCGAGACCTTTAATGGTTGGGGGGTCATAGATGACCGCTTTGGTTGCCTACCCTTGGGGCCGACCCTGTTTAAGGGACAAATAGAGTATTTCATCTAATCGAACATCTAGTCGACCCGCTTATTCGACAAGACGATATACTGTTAATAATTTTATGATTATGATCCATTCTAAAGAGTTAGTTTTTAAATAAATATATAAATATACCGTGTGCGACATCTTGGGTTTATATATAAGGCATTATTGGTGTTGGAAGAGTAGAGGGCAAACAAAGAATTCTTGAGCTCTATGTTATCTAATATGAAGAGAACAAATGAAGCCCACAATCATAAAAATACCAAGCCAGCCAGCTGGGGATAGTCTAACCTCCCACCTTACGAAACCATCAACCAAAGACAAAATATATCTAATCTACTGTTTGTATATAACAGCTAAACGTGAAGACAATGTCCACAAGCTTCCATAGCCATTGTTGTTTGGTATCCGAGAAAATTACGGGCAGAGCAAAAGAAAGGAAGAAAGAAAGAGATGGCATCGAGATTGTGGGATACAAGAACAAGAGATGCCGGAGAGGAAGGCTTCAGGCCCATGCGGGAGTGGAAACAAGAAGAACAATTTCTTTTTCTAGTTGTTTATCTTCCCGGTGCGTTCTACTTCTCCTATCCTAGTACTTCACCTCGACTATGAACTACGATTGTATGGGTGATGATGTTAAAAGCATAAATGATTGGCTAATTGGAATTCATGAAACTTTGTGTTGGCATGCAGGTTTCACGAGGGAACAGTTGAATGTATCGACGCATGGAATCAACACACTGAGGATCAGAGGGTGGAGGCTGATTAATAGCGGCAGACGGCAAAGCTTCCAGGAGGAGTTTGAACTACCGCAAGAGTGTAGCATGGCTGGCATTCGGGCCAAATTTGAGGGTGGCATTCTTACCATCACCATTCCAAAGAAAACGAGCATGGCTACTGCCGCCGCCGCTGTTCCACCTGCTCGAGATACCACGCCGAAACAGCATCAGGAGGAGGATGGCGGCGACAGATTCCGTGCAACTCCAAAGAGAGATGGAGCATCAGCCTCCCCTCACAGCAAGTCAAAGCAGTATCAGGAGGAGGATGGAGGCGACAAAGGCAGTGCAACTCCTAGAAGAGATGATGCATCAACCGTGAAGCAGGAAGCGGTGAAGCCTAAACAAACAGATATCAGCAAGAGCTCTGAAGCAACGAAGAAGGGCCCGGAGAAACTAGCAGCAGATTCTAAGAGGGAGATAACTGAGTCGGCTGGGGAGGCTGGAAAAATTACTGTTGAGAGAAAAGCAAGGGCGGAAGGAAGAGGGCAGCCTACAGAATCCAAATTTGATGAGAAGAAGGGTCAAGAGAACTCAATTGCAAAGCCTCGGAATGAAGAAAACATGGTACCCAAGAAAGAAGAGAAGGCCAAGGAAGCCAGAGAAGTAACTGCCAGTGGCCGCGGGGAGAAAGGTAAAGAGAACCCAATTACAAGTCCTAGGAATGAACAAAACATGGTAACCAAGAAAGATGAGAAGGCCAAGGAAGCTGGAGAAGTAACTGCCAGTGGCGGCCATGGTGGTGGGAAAAAAGGTAAAGAGGACTCAATTACTAGGCCTAGGCCTAGGCCTGAAGAAAATGCAGTAGTCAGGTATGGAAAAGAAGAAGAAAAGGCCAAGGAAGTGGGAGAAATAAGAGGTGGTGGCAGCGGTTTTAATTTGGAAAAATATGCAGAGGCAGTGAAGGGATTTGCAAAGGGAGGGCTTAAGGAAGAGACACAGCTGATGGTGAACATGGGAGCGGCTGTTCTAGTCATTGTGGCTCTCGGAGCCTACATCTCATTCACTTCCTTCGGAAAACCTAAAAGCTAGCTCGCTAGCTACTTCCTAAGGTTCATGTGCATAAATAACAATAATTTTATTCTGTTTCTGCGTACAACCTGTCAAGAACAAGGAAAACTACTACAATGGGTTTTAATCCCAAGAAATTGATGCAAGTTAGAAGGTACCACATTTTCCATCTACCAACCACTATTTCTAGAAACAATAAATAACATTTATATCATCCAGCTGGAGTAAGTTTTTCATAGCACAGATCAATTAAATGATGGGGACTTTAAACTAATTGTATTCTTCACTAACATCATCTGCAGACACACAAATACTAGTTCCCTTTTCAACTACAGATTTACTTTTAATTTTTGATGATTTACCAGATGGTTTTATCTTCTTTGAAGGTTTCTTCACCTTCTCAGCTTGCAACTCCAACACCTTCTCCGAAGGTTTTCGTCGTCTTTTAATGCGTGTTCCTCCAGTGTCCTCTGCGGCAGAATTCTCCACTGCTGCAGAACACAACCAACTAAGCATTGAAGCTAACGAGACACCATTTATAAAATCATTTATCACAAGCATGGGGACTTTAAGAAACTTGTGGGGCTATAGAAATGTCACTGCAAATAATACATACATGGAGAAGTCCGTTTTTTCCTTCCTGGCATCAATTACTATCATGTGATGACGATGAAAATGATTACAATACTTAGTCAAACAAAATAAATTTCTGAATTCTAGGTACCCAAAAAAGAAAGTAACCTTCCTCCTATAGCCGTAATCTTCCTCCTATAGCCCTTTTATCTAAAATATGTCACTAAAGTAGAGAACATAAAACCAGACTTATAGCAAGCATAGTTATTTGGTAAATTTGCAAGACATGTAAAATATACTGGACACAGTACACATACAAGCATGTGTTTTTCCATATCTGGAAAACCTCACAATATATGTAACATTATGAGCTCATTTTTTCACATCCATGAGTCAAGAACAAAGTCACATCTTAATAAGAACATACCCTATGCATCAAGTCAGACCTCAGTTAACGTGTTCTATTCTGCATGTCCATTGGTTAAATAGAGGACATAGTATGTCCAAGGTCCAATTTCTAAATTACGCCTTCTCATTTTTCTGTACCATCTTCCTTCCCTACCAAAGCGGCCCTCAACCAGCACCCTCATACTTCAGGCTTCAATTGAAGTTATATTATAATGTCCTATGATTGGATTCTGAAAGTAATAACTTTATAGATATTGATGTTAAATAATTTGGAGATGTGAGCAATAGTATTTTCTTTTAAGGCCACAGTAGTGTATAATCTCATTGTAGAAAGCATTTCAGATCGTCAAAACAAAAATTGCAATTCTAGTTGTTAATCCCAAACCAAATCATCTAATATAATCCAGGAACTTACAGTTAGAGAGAAAGACATGGCTTTATTTTGCAGGAAGTAAAGGTAAGTATAAAGAAAGAATTGCACTAAGAGAGTAAACTTCTGCACAGAAGAACCAGCAAAGCTTCAAAAGAAATTCATAAACAAAATGAACAAAGGTTCTTGGGCAAGACCACCCTATGAATAAATCCTATTATAGATGTTAGCATTATCAACTGTATATTAAAGATGAAGAAAAACATGCTAAAGACATTCCAGGCCATGAGACGGTGAAGAAGAAGATGCTCTATCAACTATCTCCCCTTTCAACACATGAAACACCAGTTGATCCCAATCTGGTCTTTCTTCCTCAGATTATTGCATGTAGAACCCAGCAAGGTTGTCCAAACAAAAAACATACCTTGTGAGTTGTGAAGGACTTCTGACCTCCACAAGATCCTTCAAGGAAAACTTGCTCTGCCTTCCTTATGCAAGGCATCATAGAATGATTGAAAGGTTGCTTCATTTGATCGATACCAAACCCATTTATTCTCCCTCTACTGTATCCTTGAGTGAGAATAAAGAATCTTAAAAAGAAAACCACTGCTGTGGACTCAATTTCAGAGTCCCAAAGATTGCACATAAATTGTGGGGATCAGCCAACTGTACCAAGAGGAATGGAAAAGCCATAACTAATAGAAGAAAGCTTGCCTCCAACCAAACCTTGGAGACTGGAAAAAAGACCACATGAATGCTGATGGCCACACCAACTATCCAACCAGAACCAACAGATGGCCAACTTCATACCTCAAAAGAAATAAACTTCGGGGAAAAAAAAAAATCCGAACTTTCATGATCCCTTTCCACAAGTTAACACAAGGAGACTGACTATGCCTATGAGACCACCCACCCCTATGAGAGCTAAACCTTAGCTTAATGACTATTCCCCAAAAGTATCCATATCAGAAGCAAACCTCCACAACCACTTACCAAGAAGGGCCTCATTAAAGTCCTGCAATATCTAATTCCCAAACCACCCATCATGCAATAGAAAACAGGCATGATTCCACTCAACTAGATGGTACTTGAACGAAAGAAAAATGAAACATACAACATAAAATTCTGATTTGTCTAAAATATCAGACTATGGTGACTAATTTTGGCAATCTTCATGCTTTCCAGCATCAGCTGCAATATCACTTTTACTCTGGTCCACCCCACGTCATCACACTGCACACAAGTCTCAGAAAGAGAGGTGTGGGATGGGGAGGGAAAGGCAGAGGCCAACGAAAAAAGAAGTTCCAGTTGTTAGACTAACAGAGGTTGTGCTATCCTTTAAACATTGCTTGAATCCTCATTGCTGTTACATTTGGCATGAAATTTTCTCAAACTATACTGTGTATTTGAAATTTCACTATGAGGAGAGAGAGAGATTTGCAAAGAGAAACCCCAGCATGCGAGAGGGAAATGAAAAATATAAAGTAATGTCACTCTCATCATTTTTGGGCATGAGAGAAATGCCAGAAACCCAATTTGGGAAAACCTAGAAGAAAGTCCCAAAACATACACCTCATTCAGTAAAAGCAACGGCTAAGAGTGACCAAGATGTACTTTTAATAAGTAACAGTAACAAACAAGTTCTGTTCTTTATTCTGGATAAAAGCATCATGGGTTTCAAAGATAATATTTTTGTACATCAATGATTTACAATTCTTACTATTCCTAGGTCTTTTCTGTACCCAATGACTTCTTTGTCTAAAAATAAGCAGGATTTCTAAATTTTTAATCATTATATTCACCTAAATTTTATTTCATTCTTTATGCTAATTATAATTAAATATAGTTGAACGAGTACTTGCATTCTCAATGCATGCAACAGTTAAACCAAGTGAATATAATTTATAAAATTTAATATTATAATGATAAATCCTAAACAATACATGAAAACATACCATGTCAACAACAAAAAAGTTTAGCTTGCCAGTGCTGGGTGGACAACTATGGTTGCAAAAAGGAGAGGATTCCTTTAGAATTGTATTCAAGATCACTTAAAGAAAACATATGAATAGATAAAGCATAACTTCACCTTCAATTGGACTTGATGCATGGTTTATTGCTTGCCCATTTTGTCCAGCATCCACTGAAAGAGGAGATCCAGAATGGTTGCTGTCCACCAGCTTTGAGGAACTTTCGACACACTTGTCTTGATGCTCAGGAGTATCAGGAAAAGGAATGGCTGGTAGAAAGCATATTTCTTCCTGGGACACATCTGAATCACTGAAAGTTGAATCCTTTTCTACTGTGACAATATCAACCTCGTCATCTTCATTAACATCCGATTCTTTTACCTGCAAATATGCATATATTACAGAAGCAAATGAACAAACAAAAGAAGTGCTAGTTGGGTTGGAAAAGTTTTGCCTCTCTCACCTTTTCAGTTTCAGGCATCAGATCGAACTCGTCTTCTCGTTCTACATACTCCTCATTTTCCTCAAGCTCCTTGAAATCTGGAGCAAATGCACTCCAGTTCTCAGTATAATCTTTGGCCCAAATATAAGCCAATCCAGTCAGGGAAACAGAGACTACAATAGGGTGAACAGGATGCCATGCTAAATCTATCAATGCTTCTTTTGGGCCTTCTAGTATTTTCACAAGATGCCCAACCCTATCCCAGATGTAGATTTTATGCTCTCCTTTGGCAGCAGAACCACCAACAACCCACTCACCGTCACCACTAAAACATGGTGCTTTCCAATGTACTCTGGTAATAGAATCTTGGAACTCCCTGAATAATGATAAGCACTTTGTTCCAACAGCTTTCAGCTTCTCAATCCCACATAGCTCATCCTGGGTATTGTTTGATTCATCAAGGGCTTTAAGTCCATTTTTCAGGGGCAGAAGGTTCTCATAAATCCTGATTGTACGGTCATTTGAGTTTGTCAAAAGATATTGCCCATTCCTACTAAATACAATATTTTTTATCACAGCAGCCCCAGAAATAGGAACAACACCACGAACTTGGACATTCTTGTGATCTATTATAAGTATTTCTCCTTTAGAGTTACCCACATAGACCAGGTCCCCATATTTGTTAAAGCAAGCAGCAGTTGGAGTATAAGGGGCAGAACCATCCGCGAACTTATTGCGTGATGAAGGGGCAGATCCAGTGCCTGTCTCATTCAATGAAACTGGAAGGACAGTTGTACTTCCTGTGGTCAGGTCCACAATTACAGGGGCAGATGAGAGTGGGCATGCTAGGCAAAGAGAGGGAGTAGGGGAACCAGGATGTAGACGAGCTTGTAGTGAAGTTTGCTTCAGACTTGTACGAGCAATCTTCTCTCCTTTGACAACATCCCAAAGTGTTAACGACTTATCAGCAGCAGACACAAGTATGTGATGTCCATACTTTGACCAACAGACACTAGTTATGGGAGCAACACAATCTTTATCCCTTAGTTCCTTAGCAATTCCCCTAGTCTCAAAATCCCAAATAATGCAACTTCCATCAGAGCACCCAGCTGAAAGAGCAGAATAAACATGTCAAAAAGTAAGCACCTCAGATTCAAAGGTACACCGTTTTGATATACAAATTACTTTAGTTTAAATAATTAGAACATGAGCACTAAAAAATTATCAAAAGAAATAGAATTTGCAACCTTCTGATTTAAATCTTAGAAAAGGAATGAAATTCTGTATCAATATAAATTTCAAGTAATCTAGAGTTCCATTTACTAGTTGAAAAACTAAAGGTCACGAGGGGAATCTGTTCCAAGTCAATGACATACTTAAATATATTCAAGATGATCCTATTTAAGTCAACCACAAAGACTTAGATATCAAATGTGAGCTGATGGTATTATCCCCCCCCCCCAACACACACCCCCCCCCCCCAAAAAAAAAAAAACAAAAAAAAAAATCAAAAAGTAAAAAATGTTTTCCAACAGTATGATTTAACTCAAAATGTTTTACTTTGGTACTCATTGAAGGATTAGGCAAAGAATGGACGGGGATTACTATGGATAAGATTTTAAAGGATGGGGTAATGGATGTGAAGAGAATTGGAGATAGAATTATTGCAGCCAAAGTTGTTCTAGGATAAGAAACTATAAATATTATTAGTACATATGCATTGCAAGTTGGGTTAGGAAAAGAGAGACAAAATTTTGGGAAGATTTGGTACAAAAAATACCTAGAGGAGAGAAGATCATCATAGGAGGTGATTGAAAATGGTTATGTGAGTAAAGAAGGGCATGGTTATAGGGATATACATGGAGGTTATGGATTTGGAGAAAGAAATAATGACGGTAAAGCTATTTTAGATTTTTCCATAGTGTATGAGTTCATTGTAGACAGCACTATGTTTAAAAAACAGGATGAACCCTTAATTACATATAAAAATAGCTTGTCAACTACCCATATAGACTACTTTCTTATCAGATAAGAGGACTGCTTATGTTCCAAGAATTCTAGAGTTATACAGGGAGAATCCCAACCTAACCACTCAATATAGACATCCATATCACAAAAAGGTTAAATAAGCCTAAGAATCAGATGATGGGATTTAAAAGGTTAAAGAAGTGCTAGTTAAAAGTGACTTAAGAGTTCATAGGACCAAGAAATATACACAAGACCTCTCCAGTAAACTATCAATGTGAGATTTGCTTGTGACAAACTCTCCTTTAAATCTTGACATCCTCACCATGCTACATCTTAATCTGACCCAGGTCAGTCCTAAAATACTTTCCTGACCTGCAACCACTCGGTAATGGTCTTGGGTTGGCTTTGATACTAGCTCTAACACCACAAGTCCTCACCCATAAGTGCTAACTGAAGGTGACTTGTGGGTTTATGAAACCAAGTAATATATCCAAGATATCCCCATCGGACTATTAATGTTGAATTAGATCATGATGTATATATATATACATACATACATATATATATATATATATATGATAAGATTAGCATTTGTGTTTGTGTGTGTGTAAAAGTATTTCTTGACCTGCAACCACTCAGTAATGGTCTTGGGTTGGTTTTTATACTATTCATAACACCACAAGTCCTCACCCATAAGTGCTAATTGAAGGTGACTTATGGCTTTATGAGACCAAGTAAAATACCTAAGATGTCCCCATCAGACTACTAATGTGGAATCAGACCGTGACATATATATACATATATTTGTGATAAGATTAGCATTTGTGTTTGTGTGTGTGTGTACAAGTATTGGTGGTTGTGAATCATAAACTATATATAACAATATACCAAGTTATAAACCATTTGTGGAAAGTCTCTAAAACAACATAGACAATGTTGGTGAATCTCACATCCTTCGTGCTAAGTAATGCTAATATGAAGCGTCTTGCTCCATCTCTACTAGTCAACTCCATTTTTTGAGAAACACAAAACAGTTAATAGAGACATTTGAGGTAAGTGCATTAGCATCCAAGGTAATTTATTGCCCTTCAAAGGCTCCTTGCAATATCACACCACCTTAAAGTTATCTCTTTGGCCTCTTATATAAGCCTACACCTGCTATCAAGTCCTGAGTCTAGTAAACAGGTGGCCGAAACCAAAATAATAAAACTTGGTTCAATTAGGTTTTGTTTAGTTCCCTAGAGTTCAGTTCTCAGTTTAATCAATTTGGATTTATCTAGTTTCATGGGGTTCAGACCCCAATTTTATTTTTAAACTGAGCTAGATCAATTTGGTTTTGGCTTTAGGGATCAACCTAGTCAAACCAACCACGTGCACACTTAAGAAATTGACAAAAATGGTACAAAAATATATAGGTAACACCTTCAAGTAACATCTTATGTTGTCGATCTTGTTAATGTAATGTTTCACACAGTGTGTGGAACATCATAACCACACCACAGGTTCCTCAATCATTGGAAAATTAGCAATTCATGATGAATGACAAAAAAAAAAAAAAAAATTAAATCATAGATTGTGCTAAATTACTACATGAGGTTTTTACAATTCCGCACTTGATCAGCTAATTCAAGGAGTAGGTTACTTGAAAGTGGAGGAGTCCTTTCAGAACTATTTACAGCACGACAATATAACACTGCACCCCCCATACGTATATAGCACCAATACAGAATATATACATTAATAAATTTCTAAAGTATTACCAAAACACCATGTAAAAAATAAGGGATAACAACCTCAAAATGCAAGCACTGAGGTTACAAATATGAACTCTGTTTCGTCAACTGTTTCATATAACTGTTTCATATAATCACGCGTGCTTGAGTATAAGCATTCCAGCAGACCAAATAGAACCTGGCTGTACAGCCTATACTTCGAATGATGTTATTTTGTTGGGAACTATAACAGGGGATTAATGCTTAGAATGTATAAAGGCTTTGCTTCCAAGAATAATACACACAGATGGAACGTATATAAGAGGGTACAGAGTGAATTAAGAGTGCGAGGTTGGGAGAAAGATTTGTACCAGCAAGAAGAGTTCCCCTCCGGTTGAAGGAGATGCATTTCATGAGGCCATGTTCCAAATACTCCTCTATCACTTCCGGGAAATCCCCCTGCAACGGATCGATGATGGGAGCATTCATTATTGTCGTCGCTTAGTATACTTGAATGTGCCCTACACTAACTCCGGGAACTAGGCTTCTGCCGCATTCGCAGCGCAAAGAGAGAGAGACAGACCGAGAGAGCGAGGGACCTACGGGCCCCTAAGCCCGCCGGAAACCCCTCTTCTAAGAATCCCTTCCCTTCTACCAACGGAGAAGCGACTTCCGGGCGACGAATTTTGCCGATCCACAGAGCGCTCGCTCGCGTTGTTCGACAGTTCCGAGAGATCCAATTCTTTATTAGTGCTCTGGCATGCCCAATTCAAACCCGAATAGGTTTTCGAATTGAGCAAATTGAGCTGTGGCTTATCAAATTGAGCAAATCTGGAATTAGGGGGAATTGGGGAATGTTTCCAATTCCAAACGTTGTACTTGCGAGAGTGCCCATACCGACTTCTCTAATAATTTCTTTTATTTTTTTCTTTTCCCCACTGAAAAAGGATCAACTCCTCAACCTAATCTAATCTCATCTAATGTAAGCCTTTGGCACCCATTTAATAGATTAATCAAATCATTTATTAAAAGTCTTAATCACAATATTATCAATTTAGTAGTATTTTAGATAAATTATATTATTTTTTGGAAACATCACATCATGATGGTGATGTTTATATTGTTGTAAGTATTTTATATTAATGAATACTCGAGACACCTGAATTTTAAATGTTTATTACATAAAATTTATAAAATACATTTAATAATTTATTATACATAATTCAAATATAATGATATTAGGGAGATCATCCATTTAATATTTTTAAGAAAATAATTTAATGAGATGGGCCTCACATCTATTTAAATTATCATATTATTGCTGTTTATTATAAATTAAATAATTTTTTTTAAAAGATCAAAACTCATCGATTAATTAATTAAATAAACAAAATTTATATTATAATTAAATATTATAATTTTTATTTTATTATTTGTATCAAGCAATTTTTATATTATCAAATATAAGAAAAATCAAGGAAAAGGTGTGGGACCCACAACTCTTTTGAGTCCAACATATAAGGATTCTAAATATTTTATAATTAAAAATGACAATAAGTCATTTATAAAAAATGATATTTTTAATATTTTAAAATTTTAATTATAATTAATTAATAACAACGAGATAATAATTAAGTAGTAATAAGTCTATTTTATTTTTATTAAGTGTATTTAATTTGTAATATTTAAATAATTGTATTAATTAAAAATATTTTATTTTAAACAGCATGAGAAACTGATAGCAGCGCCGTGGTTGGGTGGCTCAGACTTGGCTGTGGTGCAGAGCAGCAATGGCGACGAGCTCATCCAGCTGTTGCGTTTGCCTTGCCACCAGGAGAATCCCTCAAAATCTCTCCTCGTCGTTCTTCATCCTCTCATCGATTCGCTGCAAACCACACGCTTCTCCTCCTCAATTCGATTCCCGGTGTTACCTCTTCCACTGTGCTCCAGAGCCCATTTCAATTTCAAGGCCAATCGCGGCTACTAGGACTGAGACTCCTCTTTCTTACTCTTCGTCGGCGGTCGCTAGAGAGCCGATGGTTCCTCCTTACAATGTGCTCATCACGGGCTCTTCTAAAGGTACTTCCCTCCCATGAAATCCTTTAGTTTATGATTTAACTTAGTGTGGGGATTCATGGGATTTATTGCTATTCAAGTTCTTGGGAGTTTGATTTTTCTGCATTTTCAATTCATCAATCATGTTGCCACGCGCGTCTATTTAGTAATGTTGCGGAATATTTCTTCAAAACAGAATAGGTTAGTGCAATATGTTGAATACAATATAGATCAAAACAAGGATGTAAAGTAAACACAATACAAACTCTATATTTCGAACGTTCAAGGCTCGAATCTGAGAGACCAGTTACCCCTCTTGGTAACACCAACGAATAGGAACCACAAGCCACTATCGAAGCCCTCAAACCAAAGCCCAGAAAAGCCCCAACCCTTCTCGGCCAAACCAGCAAAGTAAGCCCTCTCTCGCTCAACCGAAGACAACCACACACACAACAGTAAATCGGTGGTAAGAACAGCAAGATCAAGGTACAAAGCAAGGAGATTGACTTACCCAAAGAGAGAACCCAGATCTGGATATATAGGCGGTTTCCAGCGACATCCAAGAGGCTGCCTTTCGCACATAAGGAAAGGCGGCTGAAACCATCAAAGGAAACAAAACCCACAGAAGGCAAGATAGCCTTCATCGCTATCGAATGAACAAGGGTTGAAGCGATGAAGCAATCGGCCAAGATAGGAAACACGAGAGAGAGAGGGAGAGAAAACTAGGGCTCGGCCGAAAAAAAGCAAACAGAGGCGCCAACAGAAGAGCCATAAGGCTCTTATATATGTGGGCTATAAAAGAAATGGGCTGGGCTTAAGTGGGCTTTTATCCCCATTTGAGCAAATGGGCTGAGGCCCATTTCTCCTCCAAAATGGGGAGTGGGCTTGTGGCCCGACTTCTAAAATGGGCTGCCAAAAGAGGACGGTAATGGTCTTGGGTCCTTCAATCCCGGGCCGAAGCCTATGAAGACCCGTCCGAAAAAATCGTCATTGCCTTGGGTCTTATTAGGGAACAAAAAAACAACAAATCTCCACCTTGTTTCCTAATAAGACCAGCAAACACAAACAGCAAAATAACATACAACATAAAGCATAATCGGTAGGTAAAAGAAATACCTTACCATTTTTCACGTAACTTTACCAATGCTTAGAAGTTCTAGGCACCTTTTGAATTTTTCAGCAGTAAGCACCTTTGTTCCCATATCAGAGGGGTTGAAGTCTGAATGCACTTTTTCAAGTCTAATAATATCTTGAGATATAATATCACGAATAAAATGCAATCTTATATCAATGTGTTTAGTGCGTTTGTGAAAAACAGGGTTTTTACACAAGTGTATAGCTGACTGACTATCAGAAAAAACAATAACATTTTCTGTTAGAACACACAGTTCATTAAGCAAACCTTTAAGCCACAATGCTTCTTTAATTGCTTCTGTAGCAGCTATATATTCAGATTCAGTAGTAGATAAAGCAACAATGTGTTGGAGTTGAGACTTCCAACTAATGCATGAATTACATAAAGTAAACACATAGGATGATGTTGATTTTCTATTGTCTCTATCACCTGCATAATCTGAATCTGTAAACCCCATTAAACTCATTTTGTCTGAATGATGTTTATACACTAAACCTACATTAGAAGTACCCCTCAAATACCTAAGCAATCATTTCAAAGCTTCCCAATGGATAGGTCCTGGGTTTGTCATAAATCTACTTAATGTGCTAATTGCATGGGCTAAGTCTGGTCTAGTACATACCATCAGGTACATAACCGATCCTATTGCATTTGAATAAGGGACTTTACTCATGTACTCCTCTTCTTCTTTGTTAGCTGGAGATTTTTCTTTTGACAGTATGAAATTGGCTCCTAAAGGTAAAGAAACTGATTTGCTTTCATGCATGCTGAATCTTTTTAAAATTTTTAACACATATGAAGTTTGATGCAAGAATAACATGGAATTTGACCTATCTCTTATAATTTCCATACCTAGGATTCTTTTAGCTATACCTAGGTCTTTCATGTCAAATTCTCCACCTAAAGCAGATTTTATGTTATTGATTCTTTTAACATCAGGGCCAATAAGAAGCATGTCATCAATATAAAGTAAAAGAAATACACAGTCATCTTTATTTTTATGCTGAAAATAAAGGCAATGATCAAAATCACTTCTTTTAAAACCAATTGATTTAACAAATGAATCAAAACGTTTATACCATTGCCTAGGAGATTGCTTTAAACCATATAAAGATTTTTTCAAGAAACACACAAAATCTGGTTTTGCCTTATCTTCAAAACCTTTGGGTTGAGACATATAGATTTTTTCATCTAAGTCACCATGCAAAAAAGAAGTTTTAACATCAAGTTGTTCAAGTTCCCAGTCAAAATAAGCAACAAAAGCAAGCATGACTTGAATGGTGGTATACTTAACAACTAGTGAAAAAATCTCATTATAATCTACCCCTTCCTTTTGTGTGAAACCTTTGGCTACTAACCTAGCCTTAAATCTTATGGGTTCTTTTTCACTTGTATCTTCTTTAACCTTAAATATCCACTTACATCCCACAATTGACTTATCTTTTGGTCTAGGTACTAATTCCCATGTATGGTTTTTATTTAAAGAACTCATCTCCTCTCCCATTGCTTCTTTCCAGTTTTTAGAATACTCACTTCTAATGGCCTTTTCTTATGTTTTTGGCTCCTTGTCGGCTAGATCTTGATAACTAGCAAAGGCTAAATCAAAATCAGATTCTAGCCTTTGAGGAATCCTATGAGATCTCCTCTCCCTATCTCGGGCTAGTTGATAATTAGATAAAGGTGGCTGTTCTATAGGAGGCTGTTCTTCTACTATCTCATTTTCCTCATTTTCTTCAGCCTGGTTTTGTATCTCCACCTCACTTGAGGTGGTGGGAATGTTGGTGCTAATATTCCTAGACTCTTCTAGGGAATCCTCACCCTCATTATCTTGTTGATTGTTACTATTTGATTGTAAACAAGGCATTTCAGCTTCATTAAATGTGACATTTCTACTTACAATTATTTTTACTCCCTTTTGACTTCTATCCCAAAGTCTATAACCCTTTACCCCTTCAGGATATCCTAAGAAAACACATTTTCTTGATCTAGGTTCCAATTTGCCTTCATTCTGATGAGAATAGGCAGCACAGCCAAAGGTTCTAAGGGTTGAGTAATCTGCACATTTTCCATACCATTTCTCATAAGGAGTGTCACCATTTAATGTGGCTGATGGGGTTAGGTTAACCAAGTAACAAGCAGTCATCACTGCTTCACCCCAAAAAGATTTAGGTATATTAGAACTAATCATCATACACCTAACCTTATCTAGGAGAGTTCTATTCATCCTTTCAGCCACCCCATTTTGCTGTGGGGTGTGAGGAACAATTCTATGCCTTATTACACCACATTCTTTACAAAAATCATCAAAATCATTGTTACAAAACTCTAGACCATTATCAGTTCTTAGATACTTTATTATTGTCTTGCCTGTTTGATTTTTTATTTGAGTTTTCCAAGTTTTGAAACTTTTAAAGGTTTTTGTTTTGTCTTTTAAGAGAAAGACCCACATTCTCCTAGAAAAATCATCTATCATAGACAAAAAATATCTATTCTCACCAAATGTGGGATTTGTTGTTGGTCCCCATAAATCTGAATGGATATACTTTAGAACCCTTGAGGCTCTATGCACATTTGAAGAAAAGGATAATCTATGATGTTTGCCTAACACACAATGGTCACAAAAGGGGATATCGGACACACAATCCTTACCAAAGAATCCCTTATTATTTAGGAACTTAAGTCCTTTAATACTAACATGAGCTAACCTGTTGTGCCATTTTTGAGTGACATCAGAATTGATTGAATCAATATGAGAGCCTGAGCTACTCATTACCTCAGCAGTTAAGGCATATATCCCATTTCTTCTAACTCCCTTACACACCATCATTGCCCCTTTAAACATTTTAATCATTTTATTTTTTATTTTTCCTGTAAATCCATTCTTTTCTAATTCTCCTACTGAAATTAGATTTCTAGCCATTTCAGGGATGAATCTAACATCTCTCAATTTTAGGACATATTCTGATTCTAACTTAAGAGTGATGTCTCCAATCCCTACAACCTTATAGGCTATATTACTACAAACTATGGCATGACCACCCACGGATTCACGCATATTTTCAAACTAATGTCTTTGGGATGTGACATGGAATGATGCACCTGAGTCAAGAATCCATTCTTGCCCATGTGCCCCAAGAGTAGCATTAATTTCAGCAATGTCAGAATCTATAAGCATGTAAACTTCACTAGGGTCAAAAGAGGTTATTGCATTTGCTTCTTCTTGATCCTTTAATTTTTCTTTTTGCTTATTTTTCTCAGCATAACAGTCTTTAATATAATGTCCGGTTTTACCACAACCAAAACACTTACCCTTCCCCTTTCCTTTGGTCTTAGACTTAGACCTACTTCTACCTTTCTTTTTACCACCTCCCTCATGTCCCCTAGTTTGAGACCTACCTCTCATCAAGTGGACCTCTCCATGTCTCTTCTCACTTTTTAACTCCATATCTTTGCTCCTAAGGGAATCTATGACTATTTCAGGTGTCAAGGTATCTCTACCATACTTAATGGCATTTTTAACTTCCTTATATGCATTTGGAATTGCATTTAAAAGAATTATAGCTTTGTATTCTTCAGTTACCTTTTCACCACAATTAGTTATATCTTGTACCAGCTTATTAAAGATATCTAAATTATCATCAAGATCCCTAGAGGAGTCTATCTTAAAACTGAAAAAACTTTCAAGCAGGAAAAGTTTGTTGGGTGTGGATTTTCTCACAAAGAGTTTTTCCAATTTTTCCCATAACTCTTTTGTAGAATCAAGTTTTCCTACTTTTCTTAAAACTGAATCAGAAAGATGTAAAATGATAGAAGTATAAGCCAATTCATCAGCCTCAGTTTTCTGTTTAGCAGTATAGGATTCAGGGTATTTGCCATCTAGGGTTTTAGAAACTTTTTGTTGTACCAAAATTCCCCTCATTTTTTGTTGCCAAATTGAGAAATCCCCTTTTCCATTGAAAACCCTCAATTCGAAATGATGTGCAGACATGTTCACACAAAAGAATATGCTTAACATACACAAGCAGAATATTTTTAGGGTTTTAAAATTCAACCTAACAGATAGGAACAACTTAAGGCAGATTTCACATGCAGCACAATAGCAAAACTTAACCGTATCAAAACAGTTTATGCTAGTGCAAGAAAAAAAAAAAAAAAAATCACAGATAACCCTAAGTCTAGCAACAAGCAATGGTTACCATCACAGGGTAACCCCCAAACCTAATGGCCACCCCCACACGATGACCTGCTAATTGCTAGAAAAAAGGAATACAGGGAAGTTACCAGCACAGATCTCACGACTGAGATCTGTAGAAGATGCAGGCATAGATCTGGAGCAGAAGAGGGGCAACCCCGGCCTCCACGCGCTACCTCACGCGTTGCCGCCTACACGTTCACGCGCCGCTGGTCGGCAGGCGAGTGAGCAGCCACGCGTTGCTCGGAGTGAATCCCCACGACTGACTAAGTCCGGATCTGGGGTCCTTGCAACCCACCTTACAACCTGCAAGGGTCAATCGAAAAAACCGAGATCAGATCTGAAATGGAAACAAACTTACCGAGATCGGATCTGAAAATGATACGGCTTTTCAGATCTGATTCGAACAAGGCACTATCCAGGAGCCACACAAGGCTCTGATACCATTTGTTGCGGAATATTTCTTCAAAACAGAATAGGTTAGTGCAATATGTTGAATACAATATAGATCAAAACAAGGATGTAAAGTAAACACAATACAAACTCTATATTTCGAACGTTCAAGGCTCGAATCTGAGAGACCAGTTACCCCTCTTGGTAACACCAACGAATAGGAACCACAAGCCACTATCGAAGCCCTCAAACCAAAGCCCAGAAAAGCCCCAACCCTTCTCGGCCAAACCAGCAAAGTAAGCCCTCTCTCGCTCAACCGAAGACAACCACACACACAACAGTAAATCGGTGGTAAGAACAGCAAGATCAAGGCACAAAGCAAGGAGATTGACTTACCCAAAGAGAGAACCCAGATCTGGATATATAGGCGGTTTCCAGCGACATCTAAGAGGCTGCCTTTCGCACATAAGGAAAGGCGGCTAAAACCATCAAAGGAAACAAAACCCACAGAAGGCAAGATAGCCTTCATCGCTATCGAATGAACAAGGGTTGAAGCGATGAAGCAATCGGCCAAGATAGGAAACACGAGAGAGAGAGGGAGAGAAAACTAGGGCTCGGCCAAAAAAAAGCAAACAGAGGAGCCATAAGGCTCTTATATATGTGGGCTATAAAAGAAATGGGCTGGGCTTAAGTGGGCTTTTATCCCCATTTGAGCAAATGGGCTGAGACCCATTTCTCCTCTAAAATGGGGAGTGGGCTTGTGGCCCGACTTTTAAAATGGGCTGCCAAAAGAGGACGGTAATGGTCTTGGGTCCTTCAATCCCGGGCCGAAGCCTATGAAGACCCGTCCGAAAAAATCGTCATTGCCTTGGGTCTTATTAGGGAACAAAAAACAAGTAATACTTAGTTTGTTGTGTTTGAGATCTCGTGCCATTGGATGTCTTCTTGCCCTGAAAGATAGATTGATTCATTCCAAAAACTGACGTGTTTTGCTTGGATAGTGCATTGGCTACTGCAAATGCAATTTAATTCCTTAGAAAAACCGCTTTCGTATTGAGTCGAAAGAAAATAGAAAGATAAGGGCCTGCTTGGTTACTTGGTAGTGCCTCCTTTTTCAGTTTTTTTTTTTCGTTTAACAGGAAATAGCATTGATTGAATGTTTTTGTTTTCAAAAATTTTAAAAATATTTGGAAAAAATGGAACACCAAAAGTTTATGCAAAGCAATTTCCACAATCGCTACATCGTTTTTATTTTCTTTCCCTCTCCTCCTGTTGTACTGCTGGCGACCTTTGTTGCTGGAGGGAGTTGTTGAACTCCAGATGACCCCATGCCCACACCTTTTTGAGAGTTGCCTAAGTGTTGTGATTCCACCGGCAGTGAGAGGAGAAGGGGTAAGAAGAAAGAAGAAGAAGAAAACCAAAATAAAACTGAAAACAAATCGAATTAATCAAGTAGTATGTTAAGTTTTCATTTTTAATATAAAGAAAATGAAACATAGAACATGTAAAATCTGAAACAAGAAATGAAAACTCAACACAAAAAATGAAAGCCAAATCTGAAACATAGGAAAATAAATAAATAAATAAATAAGGCCAAATCTGGAAAAAGAAAAACTAAGAAAGCTCCATCAGACGCTCTCAAGACTAGTTTTACTAGAACATGTCAAGGGAACAAGAGTCCTTGCAAGCAATCATACATGACTGGTTTTACTAGAAAATGCTAATATGCTAGTGATTTAGGAGTTGAAATGCACATTCCGTTCATGATATACTTCTTTTCAAAATAGTGAATATATTGTTTGGTGACCATTTTTTCTCTACTGAAGTAAAGTTCACCTGGCACTGTGGAAGGGTCAAAACTATTAGTGCAAATAATAATATTGTCCATATGTTAATTGGGAAACTAGCACAGATGAACTTCTGGTTGAGTTGAGCCCATACTTGAGAGATGGAGTCGATGATTTAACCTTTTTACTCTTGTGAAGGCATTAGGAACATTTTTATTCCATGGATTGTAAAAATGGGCAACTTAGCTCCTAAGGGATATTTGTGAGATAAGCTTTAAATTATTTCTTTGTCCATACCCAGCCATAAATGCACCAAGGGCTGAATCAAAATGAGATGGACAGCAGGCAAAGATTGCATTATATCTTAGTTGCTCTAACTGAAACACGCCATTTATATGACCATCGTTGTCTAATAAGAAGGATCAGTAACGTAGTTGTTGTCTAGGTTATATAAGAACAAACTTTTATTTATCATGCTTGAAGTCAACAAGTAGCCCACAGTTTCACCTGTATAAGAGTCCTGGCAGTCATGTTGATATCATGCAATGTTACATTAGTCATAGTGATGTATGACAGAAGAGAATGGAGAAGAGGAGAGAAAACGAGGAGTGAAAGAAGTAGAAGAAACAGAGAAAAAGAAGAAGAAAGGAAGAAGAAGAGAGAAAATTGAGAGAAAGAAGAGAGAAAACTGTATCAAATACTGCCTCAATCTAAAATACCAACATACACACATGCATATATATATATATATATGTCCAACATAAAATAAAAACTACCCACAAATACAATAAATTAAAGAAACAATTTCCCAATATAATCACAAATAAAAACACATCTAAAAGTCTACTTCTCTGCATGCAATAAACTGGTCCAAATCTCCCTCAAGACGGTCCCACATCACATAGTTATAGCACTCATAGCTCCTCAAGACCATCATAGACAAGAGGCTTTTGGAAATATTAGTGAATATAGATTTCAGCTTTTCCTATGCTGTTGATTTTGCCAGTTGAATAACTTCCAAATATTCTGGTGCCTCCTACACTTTCTTAGTGGAAACTTCTCTTGAATCGTGTAGTTTCTCATAAAATTTTAAATCTGCCATTTCTTGTCTAAAAATTTTAACTGGTCATTAGTTCATCAGTATGAAAATTTAGAGCTTCTATGCTTTGTTTTATTAGTAGATTGAAAAAGTTTCTACATGGCTAATGACTATTAATGGTTGTCTCCATTATAAAGGAATTTAGACAACAATATAGATGAAAATGGTTTTCTTAATTATTTCAGCTAGATGAGGTGGTTTGCATATATCTCATCACAAGGTACTTCTGTTCAAGCTGCTCCCACCCCCCAGGCGCCAATTATATATGTGCACACAGATGTCATCTCATTTTAACTTTTAGTTTTTTTTCTTTTTTCTGCTCCAAGTTTGGAGACTTAATCTTCACTTAATTCAGGAATAGGGTTTGCTCTAGCTAAAGAGTTTCTAAAAGCAGGCGACAATGTTGTAATTTGCTCAAGAACAGGTAAAAGCACTTATCAGATTCATGATCAAGTTCTCCATCTTTTAAAATTCTATTTCATTGTTATTCCTGGTATTTGTTTCTTTCACATTTCTCTCAAGCCTAACATATGTTGGTTGATGTCTTGAATTTTTCAATTTAATTGTGACCATAAAGGGCTTAGTTGCATCAATGCATTTCTGTGGCTTCAAGAAATTCCTGGGGTCATTGAGGTTGATTGCCATTTGATCATGGGCACATGTTGCTGAGGATCAAATAGTCAGACCTCTGAAGTAATTCATTCAGCCTCAAAAATTCACACTTAGTACATCTCTCTTACTCTACAAAACCTCGACCTATTATTAAACTAATTCCTGGAAGTCTTACCCCCTGCTGCATTCCTAGAAGTCTCAAAACTAATTCCTAGCATTTCCAGTTATTGAGAATACAATGAAACATTTCAGTAGCAATAAGTTGTCTCAACATTTTCAGAATAAAAAAGGAGCAACCCATTGCTCAAGCATTTCTATAATGAGAGTATGGGAAAGATTAAGTATATACAGTGTTAAACTATCTATTTAAACCTTTTTTTTCTGTAAGCATATGATATTTGTCGACCTTTATCGGGCCTTGTTCTTGGTGATGTTTTGAAAGAAAGAAAAGAAAACATCAAACATGCTTGCAGAGAGTATCTCCCCCACCTTATTATTAATAATGAATTTTGTTTTTGTAAATAAAATAATATGTATTCTACCAAAAGTGTATAATACAAGAAAATATATATATAAGTATTTTAAGCTAATTACACTAATTCAACGAAGAAGTCGCGGAAGACCGACGAAGTGGCAGTCGCGGAAGACTGAGACGGCGACGGAAGCCGCAGCTGCTAGGGCGGTGGCAGCAGGCAGGATCTAGGGTTAGGGTTTGTATGATAGCTTTGATACCATGTAAATAAAATAATGTGTATTCTACCAAAAGTGTATAATACAAGAGAATATATATACAAGTATTTTAAGCTAATTACACTAATACCCCTTGCTTATCTTATTTAACAGTTTCATTTGACCCTTATGCGCACCTTTTATGCACATGTGCTTAAGATTGGTTTGCTTGATGTCAATTTGACATTTCTTGTTTGCCATTGAATTTGTTTTCAAATTGATTTTGCTTATGCCTTTGTATTAAGAGAAAGTAGACTTTAAACATACTCAATTTTTTTAATTTTTTAGTGTACTTAAACATTTGTATTGGTTT
Organism: Diospyros kaki; assembly: GCA_036245055.1. Classification (NCBI taxonomy): domain Eukaryota; kingdom Viridiplantae; phylum Streptophyta; class Magnoliopsida; order Ericales; family Ebenaceae; genus Diospyros; species Diospyros kaki. The sequence continues at coordinate 4,655,703 of BSEG01000012.1, forward strand.
TAGTTTTATTCCAAAACATTTACATGTATTTTCTTTTTCTTTGGTTGTTTCCTTGTGTTTTCTGAACATTTCCTATTTTGTAGCATTTCTGTTTCCAGCTAACCACACGGACACAAAAATTTAATTGCTGTGCCTGCTTAATATATCTCTTATTATTTCCGACTGCTTATTCCTTCTTTGAGGTCCTTGATGATTATGTTGAATTATTGATACATCGTTTTCAAAGTGATCCTTAAAAACGCATGTCAAGTTTGGATTTGAAAAGTTGTTCTTGGCTTGCAACAAACACATAATAGCTAGTGTTTGGAGTAACTTGACTAAATTGTTTTTCCAGCTGAACGGGTGGAATCTGCTCTTCAGAACTTGAGGGGGGAATTTGGGGAGCAGCACGTGTGGGTACCTCCTCTGTGACTTCTTTAACTCAACTCAATCAACTAGTCCTTCACTAATTTCTTCTATTTATTTATTTATTTTTTGTTGTAAAAGAGCCTCTTTCTCTTTGATAATCTTTCCTTCTTTTCTTTGTTGTTGCCTTGTGCTTGTGAAGTCTAACTGTATCCTTCCTACCATAGTTCTGATCCAGTTTTACCATCTACAGGGGACAACATGTGACATCAGACAGGGGGAAGACGTGAAAAATTTAGTTGCATTTGCAAAGGAAAAACTGAAATACATTGATATATGGGTACTTCATTACAACCTTTCTTTGTGTTTTTATGTGTAAATTGTTAAGTAAGTGTTATATAATAACAAAAATAATCCGGTTCTGTATATAGAATTTCTGTCAATAATAATTTGGATCTTTACAACATCCATTGTTGTAGCTTCTACAAGAATGCCACTGGCTGGAACTATAACAAAGACCAGATTTTGCTACTATATTTTTTCTTTTTGGTTGGTGCTTTTGTAACATCTTCTGGCAACAAACTTCATCCTTAGATGGCTTTGTTTTTCAGAAATATCAACAATTACTATTTTTCTTAGGTCTCCAAGATTACCAGATGAGCCAGGAATGCCTGGTCATATCATATGACCTTTTCTAGCTAAGTGAATTTTCAGTGGAACTTAGAGCAGCTTGATCACATATTAGAACTGGCTGATTTTGATAACCTGGCAATATTGGTGAGAGAAAACCATTATATCTCTAGAACTGTGCAGATGTAAATTTTCCACGGTCACAAAAGTTGATTGAGTTGAGAATAGTGATGTACTGTTGCAATATTTGATCTATGAGAATTCAAGGTGGTGATATTATAATTGTTTTACTACCTTGGGGCTCAATATGTATTATTCTTTATTGTTTGATGGAGAATTTTTTCTTCCCATGGCTCACAAGACTAAACAATGTTTGCTTACAAGGCTACCTAGAACATCTATCAAATGTCCTTTTCCTAAAAAATCAGTATATTCAAGAGAAACTTTCTGATCTAAAGTGCAAATCCATAAACGGGTCAATGGAATAAAACTCATCACTTGCAACAAAAGAATCTGTTCCTTTTCAAACATAAATAAACAAATCTGTTGACGAGAATTAATAAGGTCAATTGTTTAAGCTCGCTTATCCAAAAGTGACTCACAAAGACATCAAAGTTGGTTAAATCTAAAAGAATAATGCCCCCTTCTCTTTTCCATATCTGACATGTAAAGAGCATTCATGTTTTCTCATAACATTTAGTAGAAGCATTTTCCCCAATATTGTTTCAACAAATCAATTCTCCATAGCTCAAAACACACATGCTAAAGTCTTGGTGACATCAGCCTACCCGTTGCAATGCTTGGAGCCATATTTAGCTATATGATTAAAGCTCTAAAGATATTTATCTATATGCCAATGCTTAATCACCATGGGTGAGGATCCACTCATTGTTAGCATAGAGCAATGATCTCAATTAAACAAATAAGAATAAAAAATATTTTGATGGTCATCCAAAATAAATTTCAAAAGAAAAACCAGAAGTTAAGAACTTGTTGACAAAGAGGAGAATAATAGAGGAATGGTTGTACGAAGAAAATAAAGGAGAAAGAGTTGTAGTTGGATGATTTGTCTCCAAACTACACCCCTGATGAAACTCCAGCATTGACTTGGTCAGCTTTTTGTTGTCTTCTTGTTATCTATCCGCATTCACAATTTCTTATTTTTTGTCCTTTCCCATCCCCCTTTATTTTGTTTGCTTCAACCAGTTGAACTATTGATTGTTATCATCTTACAAACTCTTGAGAATAATGCAGATTAATAATGCAGGATCAAATGCTTATAGCTATAAACCACTATCAGAAGCTTCAGATGAAGATCTTATGTGAGCTGTTGTTATGCTTTCATTCTTTTGTAACTGATTTCTTATAATGTCTCTTATCTTTTATTTTTTTTGGCCCTCCAAATAATTGTTTCAGATTCAATTTCTTTACAGTGATGTTGTCACAACGAATACTCTTGGCTTAATGATATGTTGTAGAGAGGTAAATGTTTCTTTTGGTTTTTGAAGAGTAGCATTTCTCAGGCCTATGCTCATGAGTAGTTCATATAGGCCATAAAAATGATGCTGAACCAGTCTCGTGGGGGCCATATTTTTAATGTTGATGGAGCTGGTTCGGATGGAAGACCAACTCCAAGGTATCTTCTATTTTTCTTTGAATTCTTCATGTAACACCCGAGAATAATTTTGAGGATAAAAATGATATTTGATAAAGAGCATAATTGGAATTTTGGGAAAAATAAGACTATAGGGCACACTAGCACAGCTTTGGACGACCGAATTAATCAGAGGGAGTATCTCGGACCCTAGATAGCCAAGGAAAATGGTATAGTATCAACGAACAATTAAATTTATGATTTTTAGTAATAAAAGAAATGAGATCGGGAATAGTTTTCGGTACAGCAAAAATACAGCTGCCAATTATGTCGTATTACCGAATTGCTGTAAACGACGTCCAAAAAGTCAACGAAGAGTGTCAAGGACTAGTATTCGATGTATAGAACAACCCTTAGGTGGTTTCAGGTTGAATCAGGTGGATTTAAGGTCAAATAAATCAATCAAGCGTAAGTGTAATTTTCTAAAATTGCCCAAGAGAGGTCTAAACGGCAATTTTTCAAAAGTTTCAAGGGAGAAATGAGAAGTACTAATCTTAAGGGTCTTAGTGAAGGTATTAGAAAAGTCAGGGGCTTGAGGTTAGGGGCCAAAATGCAAAGGAAAAATTTCAAGGGGCTAAAGTGCAATTTTCATAAAATTGCTCAGAGATGGCAGATCTGGCCGAGATTTTGGCCGGAAAATCCGGCTATTTGGACAGCCTAGGACCGTCAGGGAATGGCCTAGGGTGGCCTAGGAGGCGTGGGGAAGAAGGCTTGGCCGGAAATCGGCCACGTGGGGGTTGTTTTTGGCTATAAATACCGAAGGTATTCGGCCGAGAATGAGGCACCAAATCGAGCTCGTTTTTGAATAATTTTTGGAGCTTTGATAGAGGGCTTTTGGTCTCTAGGAGACGAGGATCATTTTGGCATCGTTTTTAGGCATTTTGGAGAAGGTTGGTGGTGGATCGAGCTTGGCCGAGGGTTTGAGGCGGTCCGCCTAGCCGGACCTGTAACCGGCCATTTGGGCCACTTTCCGATGGCCTTTCGGCCTGATTTTTGTGGCATCGTGATCGACTCCTCGAGGGCTTTCGAACGGCACCGGTTTCATGCCCATCAGAGCAAACGTCGGCGGCCGGCTAGAGGTAGAAGACGGTGGCGCGTGACTGCCACGCGCTAGCATTTGCTTCCAGCCCACTCGCCCGCGCGTGAGGGCGCGTGAGACCTCAGGTAATTTTGAAATTTTGTTATTATTTTAAGAAAAATAAATTATGAATTATGGTGGAAGAAAATTTGGAAAAATGTTGGAGAAAATGGTCATTTTGTAATTTTCAAAGTAAATAAGGCTTATGAAAAATAGGAAGAGGTATTGGAAAATCTTTAGAAAATTCTGGTAGTTAGGAAATACTTATTTATGAATTGTTATGAAGAGAAATCGAGGAAAAATCTTGAGTAGGCATTTATTAGAATTTTTGAGGAGAAATATAAAGAAAATAGGAAGAAATTATGGAAAAATTGGAAAAATAGATATTGATATGATTTTGAACAAACGTGATGACTAGGGTATCGTTGAAACTCGAGGTTGAAGTACAAGAGCGTCGGGCGCGAGAATCGAGGTCAGGCACGCAAATCGAGACGACTCACGCTCTTCAAGAAAGTTGAGTTACAAGGCGAGTGTTTGCCCCCAAACTTTGTTTTGCCTTGTGAGTGATTCTACCCGAAAAGATTTCAAGTAACATGTGAATGGTTTACTATAAGTGTTCATCCCTATGGCTTGGGTTTTTGTGATGGATTGTCCAAATGATTATTTACACGTGCATTAAATGTTGATTTTAAGTAACGCATGTTATGATTTTAAGTGATGCATGTTATGATTTTCGACATTGACTTGTTTTGTGTCGTCCATGTGGGACGTGGGTTGGTAACTTGTGACGTAGCCCAGAGTGACAGCACTCGGGATGCGTACCTAGGATTAATGCTAGGTGACCCACTTGGGACGGGGCTGAGACGGACTTCACCCTACGGGACCCATGTGGCGGGGTTGAGAGTGGACACCACCTCGGTTGTTGGCTCAAGTGGCGGGGCTGCGAGTGGACACCACCCCAGGTTCCTTTGAGCAATAGCATTAATGCCGAGGTGACGTCAATTCCGAGGATAGTGCTGATGTGACACTCTTGGGGCTAGGGTTGCGTTGAATTTTGGAATGCTTTTGAGTGGGAGCGTAAAGCCTAATAATGACAATGGGGTGATTCCCAAGTTCATATGTCGAGGTTGTCCCTCTTAAGCAGGATCGGTTTGCCAATGGGTCGATGTGGTCGTGTCGCCTTTAGAGAGATTGCATTTTCCCCGGTTAGGGCTAAATGCTGTGTGGGATTCTCTTAGGCTGGTGCATGTGGGATTTATCGATTTTGGAACATGACTTTGCATACATTCATGAAAATGTTCTTGAACTCTCACTTAGATGATTCAGCATCTAATTTGGACTATGTCCCTGGAATATTCAAACGTTCCAGGTGAAAGCAGTGGCGCCAAGGGAAATAATGTCATCGAGATGTAGCTGTTATGTTTAGTCATCGTAGGGTTTTGTCTATGATTACGATGTTCAGAAATTATGTAACATTTTTATATTTTCATGTGAAACATCGATTTGGTTAATGTAAATGGAATTATCAGTTGTATATATATTTGAGGTTTCGATCTTGCTTCCGCTGATGTGATTGATAATGTTTGTCTTAGTCTATTATTAAATTTTAATATACTGAGAAGGTACGATCGGGATTGTCGGGAAATGATTATGATGAGAGTATGAATATCGAGAGATTTATGTTGTGTTTGATTTTGGAAAAAAAAAATTCCCGAAATCTCAAGTTAACGCACGCTTGGGGAAAAGTGGGGCGTTACACTTCAACTAGTTCAATTGCCTTAGCTGATGGGTAAATTTTACCTCCTTAGTAATTGACTTCCTTGACTATTGATATTTTATTCTATTGCTTCCTTTGGACTCCCAGGAACACTGTTTATAGAACCAAAGTCTTTTGTGTACATTTTAGAACATATTGTTGTCCATGGTACTATTCCCTACATTGTCATGTGCAAAGGACTGGAAATGCATATAACTTCACAATGTTAGCTTACTAAGACTAGATCAAACTAGTGCGTGAATCCTGTTTCAGAACAAGCGTCACAGTTGGACTATTTATACAACAATTATTGGACAACCCTTCTGAGGGGAGGGGTGTAACGGTTAATCTGAGGATTATGGCTGGCTCTAACAACCATGTGCTAAGCCAAATACCCTTCCCTAGCTCATATGCAACATATGTACATACATGATATTATAACATATATCAGATTTGTAATCTATAACATAAGAATAGTTGAAAACATAAAAGGTAGAAGAGAAGTACAATTGTTTAGTAGGGTTGGTGGTTCAATATTCTTCACTGCACTCCCATATAATATGGAAGACATTACAAAAATGGTTGTTACAGATTTGATTCCAAATAAAATTAGGACTTTTATCAGTCTGTACAATCAACTAAAAGTACCATAAAATAGCCCAAAATAACCTTAGCAATTGCCTAAGATCTCTCAGCAGATTCCTCTAGATTCTATAATTTCTCAACAGTCCCCCTTAAGATGGAGTATACATATCCGTCATGCTATCTTGTCTGAGGATCACATCCTTAATTATCCTTGATAATTGTTCTGTTAATTAAGATACGGAGTTCAGTTTTTTTTTAACCTTTGATATCATTCCTCAAACTCGGAGTTCCATTACCATGCCTGGGCCAGATTTCATCCACCATGGCTGATGGCACAATGGAACACATAGCTAGGAAACCACAGTCCCTGCTAGCTGGCCATCAGCTTGTACTTGGGACAAGGGTGTGGGCTAATTAGTCAAGTCAAATAGGGTATTGGGTGACGTTAGGTCCTAATTAGGTGCCTTCATGGGTTCCTAGGGTCTCTTCTTCATCTTAAAATACCTCTAGACAGCTCACTGTTCCCAGACTGTCAACAGTTTCCTTCCTACTGTCAACAATTTATCTTTCCTTGAGTAAACTGTCAACAACTTCCCTTCAACTGTCAATAGAGATGACAATGGGTATGGGCAGCTTTGGGAATTAAAAAATCTCCATTGACGCAGTTTTGGGGGCAAGAATTCAAAAACCCAGTTGGGATAGGGTCCGCAACCTAGAAATATTTAAATTAATAAGCTTTAATTATTTTCTATTTATAATTCAAAAATAAAAAATCCAAACCCTAAAGCCCTAATGCCCTTTTACCCAAATCAACCCTCACTGCACATAGCATCAAATTCTTGCAGTAGGTGAGTTCATGTAGCAGCAAATTAAATCACAATTTGCTTAGCAGCAAATTAAACACAGAGGTATTTATAAGCAACAGGAAGGTTGTTTACTTAGTAGTTTGAGGCAAAATTTGTTAGCGTATCTATTTACACCATTAGCATGCCTTTACACTATCATCCTCTATTTGTTTAATAACAAGGCTAATCTTTCTAGCAGCCTTCTGACGTTTGACATATTAATTGTCCTGTCAAAGTGAAAATTCACTTGTGATTTTTGTTTAAGCATTATCAGCAGATACTTGATAACGCTTCTTGTAAGAAATTAACATCTGGCTTCTGATAAACTACTTCTCATTTTTCCTACTTTTCATTTTCTTCTGGTGTTTGTAAAAATTAGAATGTTGTATGTTGCATCTAACATCTGTTTATTATAGGCTTACCAACAAACTAAAACGTAAGGCTTGTACCTAGTAAATTTACATGTTCTTGCATTACACTTTTGTGATTGTTTTCCATATTTTTCTTTTAAGATTTGCTGCATATGGGGCTACCAAGCGGAGTGTGGTGCATCTGACAAAATCATTACAGGTATGTGCTGACACTGATTTTATAAAATCATGTTCTTTTTGCCACCTTGAGGATAATCTCAATGGCCCTAGCAAAGGTTACAGAAAAGCAGTGCTATAGATATAAAATTCCTAATTGCAACAGTTGTGGAAATAAGGAGAATCATCATTTTATAATTTGATGTCGTGAATTGCACAATCACTCTAATCACAATCATGGTAGTCACAATCTTCCTAAGGCAGTATGGGATTGAACTTGTATTGCAGTCAATACATCACTGATGCACTCAAGGTAGAGATGATGTTATATAGACATGCTGACACGACAATTTGATGGGTAGAACACGAAATGGCATGAACATGAGAACGAATGCATATAATTTTTTATGTGCATGAGAACATTTGATGAAAATGTATAGCGTAAACATGGAAATACTTGTCATCAAAGTCAATATAGGGACAAGCCCCCCCCCCCCCCCCCAAAAAAAAAAAAAAAAAAAACTTAACCATCAAAATAAATGTGTATTATCCATGTATTAGAGTGGAAATATTAAAACATCTTTGTACTCGATTTTTTGCAGTTAGAACTTGTTGCATTGTGGGATCTAAAACTTGCCTAAATGTTCTGCATTTATTTGGATTTTTCTGCAAATGCATTTTATTCTTGTTTATGTACAAATGCATAATCATGTGCAGGTTTATCCTACTGTTTCCTTGTTTTAAGGTCATAATTAGCTGAATTGTTTTTTTTTTTTAAATATAATTAGCTGAAATGTTATTTGGTTTGTTTACAGGCAGAATTGCAAATGCAAGATGTTAAAAATGTTATAGTGCATAACCTGTCGGTATGTCTTTCTTCTTCGTCTTAAGTAATGAAGTCATGAATTGCAGGCCTTCTTCTCGAATTTGAACCAACTGCAATATGAAAGCTCATCTTCTTTATTTTTTATGGCTTTCTTCATGTGCTATGAGCACCATGCCATGCTGCTTTGTTATGTTCATATATGCACATTAAGCTATTAGCAAGAATTAAATTTCCCTTTTCTCTTTGTAATGATTATTGGTTTCACATTATGCTATGAATAAATCACTAATTTCCTTTTCTTGCTGTATGAAAATTGTTTGCCTTGATGGCTGGTTGTTGTAATTTTGATGTCTTTTTTCATCAGAGTGTAATGGCCCTTTGATTAGTATGTATTTTTTCATTATTATTTGTCAAAACTAAGCCAGTTTAGTGTTATAAGTAAATGAAGTTGTGTGTGTAAATGTACTGCAGTTGGTCAGAAGTACAATCTGTTATGTTTTTGGCCTATTCTTTAATATTCTTTTTCTCGGAGTATGTAGCTTATCTTCCAAAAATTATGAAAGATTTTGGACAAGTCTATTTGAAAAATGCTTCAGTACCAAGATGAATAATACATTTTTAGTGTTTTCCTTCTTTTATTTTTAAGTTTTTTCAAACAAAATTTAAAATGATTTAACTCTACAACAGTTGCTCAATGTTTCAGTGAAATGGTTTGATGGTTTCTTCTTGCACTTCTTTGAACAAGTGCAGTGCTAGAACACCATTTAAATGTGTGGCCTTCTTCAAAAGAAATGACGTAGGGTGACATGCTTTTTTATTTTATGCATATTACCCTTGAGTTTAGGAATTTCTATGCACAATTCCTTATTTTAATTCTAGCATTGATCACATGGCACTGGCAATCACATATCCTAACTGATGTAAATAGTTTATGGCCAAAGTTTGGGGGGGGGGGGCGCAATTGCCCTTTGAAACCTCCTTTCTTCTTCCAGCCAGTGTTTGGAGACATAATTGACATGGCAAATAGTTGCATTTGAGATTAATTTTTATAAACTAAAGGCATGTTCAAGTACTATTACACAACAGTTGATGAATTTTCTACAAATGTAGGTGTTAAATCTCATGGTCACATTGTTTTTTACACTATTCTGAGTACTCTAATCTGATTGCTCCCTGCTATTACAAGCATCTGTTTGATAGGTCGAAATAATTAATTGATCATATATAGACATTTGGGAAAAAGTGTGATTAATATGCTGATATACAAAACCTTATCCTCATTCCCCTCTAGTGGTGAAGTGCATTGGGTAAGGAGTGTCACAGGTTGCCTGTCTGCTCTTCTTGAGTACTTTGCATGACTGACTTCAATTCTACAATGCCCTCATGCTGCATAATAGTGCAGTTGCTGTTGCTTCATTTTCATTTTGCCAACTCTTACCTGTTGCAGCCGGGAATGGTGACAACTGATCTTCTGATGTCTGGTGCTACCACAAAACAGGTAGAATGTGTACTGTGTATTTACTCAATCACTCTAATGAATGGTCTGGATCAGGAGAGTGAAACATGCTTTTTGTTTCAGGCCAAGTTTTTCATTAATGTTTTGGCAGAACCAGCGGAGGTGGTAAGATTTTGTTCATTTCTGATTGACCCAGAAGTAGTGATGCGCTAGCAGTCTTCAAAAACTAGAACTTGGGAAAATGTTCTGAAATTTGTTCTGTAAGCTCTGCCATGTAGATTTGGTCTATCATGCTAGCATTGAAACTAGCTTCTAGATAAGTAACTTGACAAATCAAATGGTGAACATAGAGCTATGTAGTACACCTAGACTATGACATTTAGGCAAAGTTTGAGAAAGACTGTACAGCCAACTAGGAACATCTATTTCTAGTTATACTAATATTAAAGGGTCATGCTATTTGTACATCATTTATGTATACTTTGAGCTACACAATGCACATAAATGACATAAATACCCCTCGCCTCACCATGCCTCATTGTGCCTCACTACCTTGGGTGAGGGCATTTTAGACATTGGTACATCATTGTGTAGCCCAAGGTGTACACAATGATGTATCAATAACATTTTTCAATATTAAATGTGTTCACTAGATGTTGCAAGTGGTAGTACTCCCCTGAGGATCTGAAACTTAACCAGCTCAAACTGGCTTGTGCATGCCTATATGTTAAATGGCTTAATACATTTCTTAGTCCCTGGACTAATCAAAAAAATGGCTTTAAGGATATCAACTAAATTGTGCTTACTATTCATCCCTGGACAAAATAATTTTATACACTTTTAGTCCCAGGCTTTATCGACGTTAACTTTGCCTCGTCACGCTGCCATATCACTGACACGTCACTTCTCAGCACTGCCACGTCACCACAGCTTAATGCATTTTTTAGTCCCTAAACTAATAAAAAAAATGGTTTTAAGGATATCAACTAAATTGTGCTTACTATTCATCCTTGGACAAAATAATTTTATACACTTTTAGTACCTAGCTTAACCGACGTTAATTGAGACGCTAACTTTGCCTCGTCACGCTACCACGTCACTGATACGTCACTATCAAGTCACTCATAATATCCACGTCTGTTGTCTATATTTTTATAAAAAAAAAAAAAAAAAACGTCTACACACACTCGGCCATGGTTGCTGGCGGCAATGGGGAGCCCTTTTTCTCCCTTCTCCCTCTCTCCTCGTTCTGGACCGTTCTTGCCTTTGCACCCGTCGTCGATTCAGCCATGTTGGTCGCCTCAGAACAGCTGGGGATTGGGGACCCTAAACCCAGCGGTCGGGAAACGGCTGGGGGTCAGGGACCAAGGTTCTAGGGTTCCTTGACCCCCAACAGCAGACGGCCATGGCGGCCAGCCGCCCAACCGCTAGGTTCCTAGTCCCAGCCACGGCTGGGTCGAGGAACCAAGCCTCCCCATGGCCATGGTCGGGGAGCCCAATTCTGGAGGCTTTTTTTTTTTAATAAAAATATGGACAGTAGACGTGGATATTATGAGTGACATGGTAGTAACGTGACAGTGTGACGAGGCAAAATTGACGTCTTAGTTAATGTCAATTCAGGCAGGGACTAAAAGTGTATAAAATTATTTTGTCCAGGAATGAATAGTGAGTAAAATTTAGTTGATATCTTTAAAGCCATTTTTTTATTAGTCTAAGGACTAAAAAATGCATTAAGTTGTGGTGATGTGGCAGTGCTGAGGAGTGATGTGGCAGCGTGATAAGGTAAAGTTAATGTCGGTTAAATCAAAGACTAAAAGTGTATAAAATTATTTTGTTCAGGGATGAATAGTGAGCACAATTTAGTTAATATCCTTAAAGCCATTTTTTTTATTAGTCCAGGGACTAAAAAATGTATTAAGCCATGTTAAATCACTTGCGCAAGCATATATGGGGCATTAGGCGGCAGGAAGATGTTCTGGTCCTTGCCTTCTTTGAAGATATTATCTTGTTACATTTCTTTTTGTAATTGCCTCTGTATGTATTTATTGCTGTGAGTGCAAGCCTGCAGGTTGCAGAGTACCTTGTTCCAAACATAAGATCCATTCCTTCCAATGGATCAACCAAACCCACTTACATTCGTTTTCTTACCGGGTTGAAAGCATACTCCCAGATTTTCTCAGTAAGTAGATAAATATGAAATATCTGACTCTGGTTTTCTATTCTAATGTGCGGTTATTAATCTTTTTCTTTTCTTCTGCCATGTTGTTTAGAGGCTCGCTTTTGGTGCTAGGAGGAATAGATATGTGCTTGAAGATTGATGAGAACCAAAAGTCTAATGCGTGCATGTAAGCTTTAGAATAAAACTTACTGATCATTTCTTTTCGATTGAAATCTACTCAAAATTTCATATTAGTTATCGCATGCCATTTGAAATGAACATTGCAGATGCATTCAGGAAGTTTCTGCATTTGCAGAAGTCATATGCGGAAGCATGAACCAGATTGATCTATGTTCCCCTATATGATCCTGTATATATACATACATGTAGTGCAGTTCTATGTCAAAGTGAGAAACTCAGTGTGTATGTGTAAAGTTATTAAAGGTGTCCATTGTGCTGAAAGATTCAAGAAGATCCAGGTGCCCATGTTGTGAGTTCGAGTTGTGTTGAGCACAGTTATTGCTCAGTCGATCTTCTGCCACATGCCTATGATGTTCGAATTTAAATGGAGAATTGATGATGATGCTACCAAGAATACCCTACCTATAATAGGGTATTATTAAAGGTAGTCGTGATGATGCACTTGAGGTCAGGTTAAAATGAGCTCTGAACAGGTGGCCTTTTTATGTCCCATCATAATCTTACTTGCCCTATCCACAAGGAAGAGAAGAAGCTTGGGAACCCATTAAAGTTTCAAACTCAGTTAGGGTTTAAGTAAATTCTAGTAACCCTTTTAACACATACTAGTTAACTTTTAACATTTAATATTTATTGAACCAATCAAAAAGTGAAACATAGACATAAATACTTAAATTGAGTTGCATGCTTAACTCAACCTCACTCAACTATGTTTAGAACTCCTATTTTAATATGTTAGGCCTCCCAACTATTCAATTCAAAAGCAAACACTCACACTCTCACGTGGCTGAACTTGATAAATTGGGGGTCACCATCCTTTCATTCAATACATCCAGTCCACCACAACAAACAAACAACCCAAATCCTCCCAATCCCAGGCCTCCTTGGAAAGCCAAGCAGCAATTCAACAACCCAGTGGCCCGCTTTAAAGAGAAAAGAAAGAAATGGATTGAATTGCTGATTATTGTGGAAAAAAGCATTAAAACTTCATTTGTTGTCATTGGAAAATTCAAAGGGAAGAGGGGAGAGAGAGGACACACTTCAATTATTGTGGATGGGAGTCGGCACTCAGCACTACTGCTGGACATATTCGCAGCCGAATCCGTGATTTCTCATTGTTCTCTTGCGGCCCATCCATTTGGAACTTTATGTATGTATATATATATGATGGTATTAATCTGTCTAAATTTTTATATCAAAAATGGGAAAAGACTATGTTATCCTTGTATTAAAATGAACCTATTTTGCCCCATTTCAATTTAAATTAAAGTTGGTCCATTTAATATATTTTGTTTTTAGCATTTAAATATTTTTATTGATTAATAAAGTATTTTAAAATAATTAATTTTAATAAAAATACATATAAATGTAACATCACAATTAAACTTTGCAAAACCGATGTGCACACGTCACATCGTCACATGTACCATCACGTGTGGACAGGGTCTTGTGACTAAGCATTCACTTTAGAAAGTAAAAGAAAATGTAACCCACAAAATTACTCTCTTCAGAGAGGATCTACTAATGATGATGGAATGAATGTAAATTGATTTTTATTATATTTTAAACATAGGACTGTAAATTTAAATTCTTACTTGAGAACCCCAATGAATCATGGGTATGTATAGAATATTTATATTTATTTAATTTAAAATAAAAATAAGTAATATTCATCTCTAGTGAATAATGAATATCCATATAGTAATATTCTTTACTTAACTAGTTCGTTGGAACTTGATCTTTTATATATAATTGTACCAATTAAATCCGGCTCAATCAATTTAGAGCGTCTTATGCAAAAAAGTTTGTCGGAGTTTTTTAAGAATATTGATTTTTTTATGTAAAAGAATAAATAATACTCTTTTTTATAAGAAAATTTCATCATTTCATTAGATTAAAAAAAGAGTTAAAATTTAATTAATTACAAAATATAATAATCTCTTAATAATAGTGAATTTTTAACTAAAATATAGTGTATGAGAGATCAAAAGAAACCAAACAACCTACTACAATAAACAAATAAATGGTAAAAATTGAGAAGAGAAAATTAAGAACAATGAATTTTTTTTAGGATTGCAATTGAAAGATTGATAATTAAAAATAAATTTACAATTTTAAAGTCTATGGGACATTAAAAAAAAGGGTAAAAATTGAAAAGAGAAAATTGAAAATAATGGAAAGAGAGAACATAAAAATTGAAGAGAAAAAATGGGGTTGTAAATTGATTATTGGGCAAATTGAATGTTGGGTTGGGTGTATGTGAAAATTTAGATTAAAAGTTAGATTTTATTTTAAGTTCAAATTTTTTAAAATAAAATATTTATTATTAAAAAATAAAAATATATATAAATTATAAAATTTTAGAGCCTTTGTAAATGAGGAATTTTAGATGACAGTCTAGATGACTTCATGGTCGTGACACCAATACTATATTATATAATATATAAATATATGTTAATATGCACAGAGGAAAAAAATGGAGTAAAAATTAAAATCCCTACTTTCAGCCTCACAAACTAGAAAGCCTCATCCACATAAAGAACGCATTTCTATTCACTTGTGAGCAATTGAATCATTAAACTGTGCAGTTGAGCCTCTTTGGGTTCTCTTCTTGTTAATTAACTAGTCTATTTATTTATATATCGATATTGAAGAGAACCCAAGCAGTTATTTAATTTTTTAATTTGGTGTAATCAAGTTCTAAAATTTGTTTAATGATAAAATATAAATTTTTATGCAGATATTACTATTTTACTAAAAAGTGAATCACAGACCCTGAAAATGGTGCATGGCTGACACTGACACAGTGTTCCACACTGGGCAAAGCAAAAGGCTCACACTTCTATATTATCAACATTGGCTGATGAAGGCAGCTAAGGAATCATGCCCTTGAAACCTTGAAGTTGAAGGTCTGTCTCTTCTCTCACCTGTTTACTGTTTAGAACTATTTTTTGAGCTAAGTGTACTGTTCGGTCATATAAGCTATTTAGCTTTCTTAATCTATATTCTCTCTGTCTCTCTCTCCCTCTCCACTATTAATTCAGAGTCCCGTCTCTATACATGGTTATGGTAGGTCCAACCCTTTCTGTTTCAAGAGTCAAGAAACCCCATATAATTATTATCTGCATTAACATATCCACATATTACATTAGTTTAGGCAAACATCGTCTCAGGTCTATCCCACCAAATCATTTTTTTTTTTATGTTTTTTGATGAGTATTGCTACATAATTCAAACAAAAAGTATAATTAAAGTGACATGATTGTTAGGCAACTTGCTGTGTTGCTGTCCCTAACATGTAAGAAAAATGGGGACGTGTAAAAGTTAACAAGATCTCCTGGAAACCCATAGAACACAAGATAAGAATAAAGTTTCCATTATCAGCAAAATGATTGGCATATAATATCTCTTGAGGTAAGTGAGTGAGAAAAACATGGGCCTAGGTGAAGAATATTTTTGTGTCCAAAAGTAATCTGATGTAAGAACATATTATATTTTCCTATGGCTCCAATCTTTCAGTTACATGGGTTCACCTTGGGAACAGAATCCTAGGAACCCAGTTTTGTTACCCCCCAAGATTGTCGTCAAAGTGGAGAACGTAAATTCTGTAAGCTGCAAGTTTTTTAGGAAGATCAATATCACAAGCTCTTGATTAATGGCTTCTTCAATCCCATTTTGACCCTAGTCCTTCTCACAGTCAATTCCCACTACTCTAATGGCAGAATCCGGTCACCAGACACTACATCTTTTCTTCTTCTTCTTCTTCTTCTTCTTCTTCTCAATCTATGGGTCTAGTCAGCCACAATCTCCTTATTCCCAATTCCAGGCTCTTCTGCAAATACAGCAGATTCTGAACTACCCACCAGGGCTTAGCAGCTTGAATGAAGCCATAGATTTTTGCAACACCCAGCCAAGCCCATCTCTAACTGTGGTCTGCTATGGAGAAAACCTAACCCAGCTGCATATTAATGGTGAAAGTTGGTTCCATCCCATGCCTCAGGATTTCTCCTCTGATTCTTTATTCTCTGCTTTATCTGCCATCCCAAGACTCAAAGTCCTGTCCTTGGTTTCTTTAGGGTTATGGGGGCCTTTGCCCCCTAGTATTGCCAGATTATCTTCCCTGGAAATCCTTAATATAAGCTCAAACCACTTTAGTGGAAGAATCCCTGAAGAAGCCTCCACTTTGAGGAGCCTCCAAACCCTCATTCTGGATCACAACACGTTCACCGGTCAGGTTCCTGGTTGGCTTGGTGAGCTGCAACTTCTGGCTGTTCTGAGTATGAAAAACAATTCCCTTTCTGGGTCTTTGCCGTATGCTTTGACAAAGATGCAGACTTTGAGGGTTCTTGCTCTTTCCATGAATCAGTTGTCTGGAGAGGTGCCTGATCTCCGGAACTTGACAAACCTTCAAGTTCTTGATCTAGGGCACAATAAATTGGGGCCTCGTTTTCCCAGCCTGCACTCCAGGTTGCTGACTTTAATCATCAGAGACAACAGCTTCAGCTTTGGCATTCCACCAGAATTAAGCTCCTATTATCAGCTTCAGACTCTGGATATCTCTCTGAATAAGTTTGTTGGACCATTTTTGTTGCCATTGCTGTCGTTGCCTTCCCTTTCCTATCTGGATGTTGCTGGGAACAAATTCACTGGAATGCTTTCAGTAAACACATCTTGTAACGCTAAACTTGCTTTTGTCGATTTATCATCCAATCGTTTGACAGGAGAGTTGCCTAGCTGCTTAAGTCCCAGTTCTAACGAAAGGGTCATCAAGTATGCTGGTAATTGTTTGTCACACAGTGGTGACGAGCAGCACCCGTATTCGTTTTGCCACAATGAGGCTCTGGCTGTGAACGTAATGCCAAGGAAGCAGGAGGGCAAATCCTCTAGAAGAGGAGTGGGTCTAGTAGCAAGTTTGATGGGAGGGATTCTGGGTGGCATTGCGGTTTGTGGTGTGATTTTCATAGCTACTACAAAATTATACTTGCGACGAACAGTTAAAGCTCCACCGGCGAGGCTAATCCTTGAGAAGGTGACTCCTGCCAACACAATAAAGATGCTTTCAGATGCAAGTAAGATGATCAGCTCATTTTGTTTTTCAGACTTGTAGGTGGTAGGGGGCATTGTTTTATTTTAGTCTCCTCATGAATGCATAGGCAGAAAGGTCACTGTGGCACAGTTTTAGGGAGTCCGGGCTTTAAAGTAAGCTTTCTCCTCTGTGAGTTGCACTGAAGGTAAAAGACCTTATTAGCAGTCCAAGAAACATGGGAGAAAATTAAGAACCCAGCTTTCTCCTCTGTCCAGAAATCTGCCATCCACGGTGTTCAAAATTTCCTCATTAACTTGTGCACTGCCCAAATGAATCTTACTGATCACAAGCACATTTATGATACAGAGTCAACTGACTTTGATATCTAAGCGGTTGGGTAAGCTTCTGCTAGATGATATACAGGCTTTGTTACCAGTATTGTTGAACTGTTGATCCAATTAGACAGGGAAGCCACCCACTTTGTTTTCATTAGAAACCAAGTAAAACACATTATAACAAAGCAGTGAAGCATCCTCCATTTGCTTATGACCATTGGTAGGGTGAAATCCACTGATGGAAACTCACTAAGCCCCTGGCTCACAATTTTGATGAAGGGCTTAAAGTTGATTCCACCAAAACCCTTGCCAAACAAATCTGCATGTTTCCCTGAAAAGGGCTTCTCTTGCTGACAGGGTATATTTCTGAGACGCGGAAGCTTGGAGCACTTGGCATCCCTCCTTACAGGACATTTGCTTTGGAGGAGCTTAGGGAAGCGACTAGTAACTTTAATACATCAAACGTCATTGGGGAAAGATCGTGGAGTAAGGTATGCCATCCACTTTGCTTATGAAAACTATTAACCTTCCCATACCACTCATTTTGTTTTTCTTCTTTCTTTTCCTGCCTATATCTAAAACCTTTATGCAAGTGCTTTTCTGCATGTTTTGACCATACTGCCAGTCTTTATCATCCAAGTTTACATAATTTTCCACTCAGTTATTTTTGTTTCAAAGATTTAGCTTCTGCATTTCCTTATTGAAATACTAAAACATGCCTCACATTTCTTCTGAATTCAGGTTTACGAAGGGAGTCTCACAGATGGCACTCTTGTTGCTATTAGAAGCTTGAAAATGAGAAAGAGACATGGCATCCAGTACTATAGACAACAAATTGAGTTGATATCGAAACTCAGACACCGCCACCTTGTTAGTGCAGTTGGCCACTGCTTCGAGTGCTATCCAGATGATTCTGGGGTCATAACAATATTTTTGGTCTTCGAGTTCGTTCCGAATGGAACCCTTAGAGGCTGCATTTCTGGTAAATTAATCACCTCTGTAGTTTACTTTACAGTTATTCATGTATCAGCATGTTCTGAACTGCAATTGCATTTTTCATATTTTTCTTTCCAAGAATGCAACCGGTAGAATGCCCTGAGAACACTGAAAACAGGATATCAAATGCAAATAACAAGCTAAATGAAAGTAAACAGCCTGCAGTGCTGGTAGTTGGAAACATGCTATGTAACTTGAAGGATTAAAGGCATTTCATGTAAAATCGATTATTAGAATGAAGGGCTTCTTCTTGTTGCAATCTTCACTTGGTTTTTCACGCAAACCATGAAAGTAAACAGCCTGCAGTGCTGGTAGTTGGAAACATGCTTAAATGTTAAAATTGTTAGATAGAAAATTAACTTTATCTGTAAAACTATTATTTTACTCTCAACACACCTCCTCATGTGTGGTCAGGTTTCATTGATAATTGATCTAACAACGTTGAATTGTTAACAAACCACCTGATCTAAAAGTTTAAGCTAATACATAGATGGTTAACTTTATCTTTTCAACTATTATTTTACTCTCAACAATTTCCTCATGGCAGAGGGACTTTCAGGACATAAGTTTAGTTGGACAAGAAGGATAGCAGCTGCTATTGGAGTTGCAAGGGGTCTCCAGTTTCTGCACACAGGAATAGTGCCGGGTATATATTCAAACAATTTGAAGATAACTGATATTCTGCTGGACCACGATCTCCATGCAAAAATAAGCAATTATAACATTCCTTTGTTAGCCGAAGAGAGGAGAACGGTATAGCCAAAGAGAGATTTATTCTTTTGTTCATTTACTTGCTATAAGGTGCCCTTTATTAATGGTTTGCTTTGCAAGTCATTTTAGGAAGGCAATGGAGCTTCTTCCTCTGAACCAAAAGAGCAGACCAGGTAACTGTTTCCATCTCTTGAGTAATCTTTTTAGATCAATGAATAACATCTGCCTGTGTACCAAATGCCCCTCATTTGAATATGCAATATGGTCCAAGCAAAATGCTGAGGCTTATATCAACTCAACCAAAAAGCTATAGTTTGTTCTATTGCAAAGCAGGTGCTATCGGTCCTGCAGATTGCCTTTGCAGTGTCACTAAAAAAGGGCATCTCTAGTGCACGAGGCTTTTCAGTTTTCTTACAACATCTTAAAACTTTCGCTTCTTATGATCCCTGTAGCTGTTTTTTATTTTCTAGGCATGGTTTTAATCTTATTGGTTTCATCTTTGCATGATAGCTCCAGTACAACGTGGATTTTAAAAAATTCGGAAATTCCCAGTTCTTTCATGGATGCTACCAGTAATGAACCAGTTAGACACACCAAGCATGTTTGCAGAATCTTACTTTCCATATTTTTCCTCTCTTTGTTGGAAGCATATACTGAACTTTGGCAATATACTTGAGATCTTTGCTTTATATCTTTAAGCAAAATAGAGTGAATTGTAATCATGAGTCTGTTCCCCCTCATTGCCCTTAGGAGGGGGAGGGGGAAGGGGAAGGGTACTAGAAACTATGATTTCTATTCTTCTGATATGATTTATTCATCTTGTTAGGGCAACACACTTGGACAAGAATGATGTATATGACATGGGAGTAATTTTACTTGAAATTATCGTTGGAAGGGCAATCATGTCACAAAGTGCCGTTGATGTTGCAAAGGATCTTGTAAGCCTCTCTGTTTTCAGCATCATATCCCAATTATGTTTTGTCCTTTTAAGATTTCACTCCCCGTTACTGGATTTCATCTTCTGACATTAACTGCTAAAACCAGTAATCTGCACAAGCCTGAATATTAAACTGTTATGCTCTATTGTTCTGTCCACCTAACAGAAAATTTCCCTTTCAGTTTTAACTGAGACTATGAAATACCTGAATCGAATTGTTCAGGGTCGACTCAATCCAACCCAAGTTGAGTAGGGTAGTGACAACACAACAGGCTAGCGAAAACATCCGTCATTTCTATCTAAGTAGATAAGATGTTCATATAAAGGGTACTAATATCGTACCTAATCCTGCATTGTTTTGGTTCCTGAGCAGTTGCAAGTAAGCTTGACGACAGATGAAGAAGCTCGGAGAAGCATTGTCGATCCAGCAATCCACAAGGAATGCTCTGACGACTCGCTAAAGACATTGATGGAGATTTGTGTCAGGTGTTTGTCAAGTGAACCGGCCAATAGGCCTTCGGTGGAGGATGTTCTCTGGAACTTGCAATTTGCAGCTCAGGTTCAGGAATCATGGAAGGCAGACTCCAAGAGTAGCAGTCAAGGATCACCCATCATGTCTCCCATATGAAACCCCCCATCATCTTCTTACTTTCTTCTACAAACCTAACACTTCATACATGCATGTAAACATACCAATCAATGAAGATGCTTCTACTTGTTCTTTGTATTCCTAGGGTTATTTGTAGATTTGTAAATATTCCAAGCTCTCTCTTTCTCTATCTGTGCTGCTGCTTGTAGGAGATGATAAAGTGATGGCTGTGGACTGACTTGTCTTTGTTGGTTGGAAGGATCTTTGAATTCCAGGTTTTTTAAGGGCTTAGACAGTTTTTTTTTTTTTTTTCCAATTTTTTTTTCAAAATTTCTAGTTTTCATTTTTCACAGAAAATTTGAAAAAGGGGTGGTTTAAATAAAATATTTTTTTTATTTTTTAAAATAAAACCTAGAACTGAACAAAGATTAGCACACGAGATAAAAAGGGAACTGCATTGTGTATATATTTTCTTTTTGCATATATAGACATTATTTTCCATGCAAAATTATTTTAGGATGAAAAAAGAGTTGCCTTGGCGTGTGCATAGCACGTGAGCGTGACTAGTTAGGCTAACAAAAGGCCGAGGTCCTCACAGACTATTTATCCATAACCTGCACTAACTACTCAGATTTTTAGGGCTGGACTCAGAATGAACTCAAATGATGCACTTCACCCCCACCCTTTCTAGCTTAAACTTCCAAAAGGAGCATGCTTTGGCCCAAGTCTCATCAAATGCCAAGTATTCACATCATTAGATATGTGTTACTAATACTAACTCGTGTCTAAAGAAGGGCATCCCCAGTGCAGGGGTTAGAGACGGTTGTTTTTGTACATGACTTCAAAAACGCTGTTTTCATGACTTGAAACCCATAATCTTCTAGTCACAAAAGAACCAAGTTACCCACTGCTATTACCAAGTTACCAGAAAATAACTAATTCATACATATGTCAATCCAAACAACTATGTACCTAAACTGGAAGAACCCCTCCCCCCCCCCCCCCCCAAAAAAAAAAAAAAAAAACATATATTGGAGAAAATCTCTTTCCTCCAGTGTACCACAGGGAAACATATTAGCAAAATAATGCCAAGTACACAGATTGATTGCAATATTTATGTGGCAGAACACTAACAACAACATGAAGCATTGGGGCAAAACAATTCTATGGGCCTATGGCCGTGCTCCATTGGCAGAGCAGTTCAAGTATGACTACTAAGATAAGGCCACTATTCCCAATTCAGCACATCATTTATGGGTTACCATTTTTCCATTTGGGGAAGGAACTGGAGTACAATATTTCATGTACCCACTAGGCTAGGCATATTGATCTAAACCAGTTTCTACCTCAGAATTCCTTCGATTAAAATTATTAACAGCATGGGAGTTGATAATAGGGTAAATTAAAAAATGTAACTGGTAGATTCAAAGGTTATACTTGGTTCCACTTGTACTTCTATATAATAAAAAGCATAAGGTCAGTAATCCTCAACTGTGACCTATACCCTCAAAGCATGAAGTATACAGTACATCGAAAAGGACACGAATAGAGAGACAAAACATTTCTTACTGGCAAAGCTTGTAGTGACCAAATCAAATAGAAAATGCCGCCTCGGATGTCCATGGAAAAAAACCTTTCCCAGTACTCAAGTCCAATCAGCGTTCTCCAAATCAGATTTCGGTGGAACTCCTTGTGGCAACTTGAATTTGATGAAGGCAAATCTCAGTCGGGAAAGAATTTCACAAAAATGGCAGTAGAAGTATGTGAGTGGCTTAAGGACATTATTTCATCTGGGAGAGCTGCCTTGCTTCAATTTCCTGGAGTCTAAGGGTTACAGCTCTTTTATGGGCCTCCAGACCCTCAACTTCAGCCATAGTCGCCACGTAAGGACCAAGCTTCATCAAGCCTTCCTCTGTCAGTGACTGTACAGTCATGTACTTCAGGAAGGAGTCTAATGACACCCCACCATACATTCGTGCATAACCATAAGTTGGAAGGACATGATTTGTCCCACTTGCATAATCACCTACACTCTCCGGAGTCCACTGCCCCAAAAAGACAGAACCTGCACGGGACACCCCCAATACTGTTACACAAATAAGATAACAGATGATATACAATGCTGACTCAATTGCAGATGGGAAAGTGACGCAAGATGAAATAGCACTACACCTGCATTGTCAATGAAACTCTCCCATTTCTCTGCATCTTTCACATTAACAATTAGGTGCTCGGGGGCATACAAGTTTGAAAAGGAGATCGCCTGAAAGTCCCAATTATCAATTTAGCTGTAAGAGCCTCCAGTGAAATAAGATTTCCAATTACATAATAAAAAAAAGAAACAAAAAGAAAAATGAATGAAATGCAACAAACAAAAAAGACTACGGATATATACATATGGTGAACCTTCCAGTTACTACTTCCTAGAACGACCATATTTCTTCCATCCCCATGATACTTTTTAGCATGTAGTCTATAACTTGTTCAAGGATCACTTTCCATCCCATAGTAAAAATTATATATTTCACAATATGTTGCACGAATATGCCATACAAAATACAATTGTCTATGGGGTAATGCATCTGGAAACAAAATATGCATACACTAATCAATATGTTTTCTTATGGCAAAAGACCAGATAAAGCATGCAAGTCCACCAAGCCAAGTTGCAGCAATTTTGTAATACAGGACATCCATACGTTGCTCCATTAGGAGATTCCAGCAAGACTTTCACGAACGAATATTGAACCAAATACTTAACAATATGATATAACATAGAAAGAAATAAGTTAACCATGTTTTGAGTTATAAATCCTGGAAATGAAGAAAGAATATACGGTCAGTTGCAAGGGAAGAGTACAGCTGAAATAGGAAATTTAAGCACAAAAAGTGCTCCTCAAAAAAGATCAATTTATGCAAAAGTGCAGTCTCTGTCTGTTAGTTTTTTAAAATCATATACCAACCAGCTACTTAACAGACGAGTACAAATTGATAGAAAAATCAAAAGAACAGCCATATAGAAGCCAATAACCAAAACTACTTGGAACGCTCCATGACACAAAAATTCCAAGCAAATAATCTTGTCCAGAAATACCTCAAATATTTGGGCCTAAAAACCATGAAGAAGCAGTAATTGCAGAAAAAGACTCAGTTCCTTAAATTTAATTTGAAACCAACGGCTGGGAAGTAAGCCTTGAATAGTATTCTAAAGTTGAGAAGAAGTATTTTGGACAAGAAGCATGCCCACAAACTACTTACCATTTTCTTCAAGTTTAACATGTAATCTGGAATGGTAAGAATGAACTTAAAACTATTTTTTGTACAAGCAACCCATGCAGGAAAGCATGTCATATAGGAAAGATATATACTTGTATCCATCTAAACTGAATGATGAATAAGAAAGTTAACCTCAACCATATCACGAGCAAAGACGGTGAAACTGTGAGTTAGTGCTTTTGCAGCAAAATCTCCCCTGGGAAGGTTTTTGCACTGCTTGCTGATTTCCTCCTGAATAGCCGATAAATCAACACCATCCCCAACAATAACGAGAACAACTTGACTATCAGGGCCATGTTCAGCCTGAAAATTTTAGAGGAGAGGTTCAATAAGCAACAGGAGCAGAAGAATTATCTAAACTGCTCTATTTTTGTGCCATGTTTATCAAGCATTGCAAAGATCTTGCATTATCATACCAACAGAAATCTTGACAGTCTTGATATCAACGGTTTGACATGAATATCTTGAGGAATTTTATAGTTTTCTGATAACGCAGAGCACTCTCCAGAAGATTTAACCAAAGAAGGGAGGAAGACGTATAGTGATAATAAAAGAAGTGGCTAACAGGTTAAAAACATTAAGCTGAGAATGAACAGATGTCAACTGAAATCAATAAAGGGAAAACTAAATGCCAATGGTAGTGAATAATACTATACTGCTCCCTTTTAATAACTTTTATGATAGGGTAAAGATGTACTAGTACATGTGATAACCATAAAACATCCACAATAATAGTTTACTGAGGAAACTTGCTGGTATCTACCTTAAAACGTGAATGAAAGTAAAATCACCTGGAAAGTGGCAATCAAGGAGATCTAATTGAGATGAATGCAGAAAGAAAGGGTACAGGAATCCAAAAATTTAAGCACCATATATTACCTTGATTGCCAAGATTTTGATCTACTACCATACCAGCCTAAAATCACAAAGGTTATTTTGCTCCAACCATTTCAATCAGAAAGAAACAACATTTTACAAGCATAGTAGTGAATATAAAGGTTACATTTTACTCTAGAAAAAACTGATGATATAATGACATTTCTTGTGAGATAAGCCTCAACCCTATAGCTCTTCTTTTATATAATTTAGTTATTTATCATATTTTTTTGGTGTGGGAATATCAACCTCATATATGGAACCTAGGTCTGCATGATTTGATTTTATAAACTAATGTTCTAAGTTTTAGATACTGCAAAATGTATGGAACTTAACCACAGACAACTAATGTTAGGAGTTGTCAAGGTCAAGTTCATCTTTAATCCACCATCTGAGGGATCTACAACCTGTAAGATCTAATTTTATAAACCAATGCTCTAATTTCTAGACAATACAAAAAGTCTGCAACTTTAGGATTAATTTCATTTTCTATGCCTCATCTGACCCAGGCTATGTAATTGGTCCCTTCAAGGGTCTTTTAAATCAAGAACAGTTGTAATGCCAGAGGCAAGCACAAACTTCATTCAAAGTAACTTATTCAGAAAAGAAAAAAGAAAAACTTGCCACACAAGGTAATGAAGAATGAAATAAATTCAAGTTCTTCAAGAACCCATGTCCACTGCATCCTCATGTTCCTCCCCAAGAAATACTTATGGTAGAGCTTAAGAATGTAAATGCATTAGATGAACTAGAACCTAGCAACTACAAATATGTAGCTGCATTTCAACTACATAACAATGCAATTTACTAACATTAACTTCCTCCTCAAAACTTGAAACAACTGAAAATGAGCTGAGTCTTAATATCTCGAGATAAATGAAAATTTTCCTAATAAAAAACATTTCAGCATCGACAAGCAGGGTCAACTGGCAAAAGTTCCCAAGCATTTACAAGCAACTGACTCTTTTGTGCATAATATGTTCAAGATATGAAGGCAGACTCACTAGAACAGCAGATTCTCCTATTAAATCTTCACTGCAAATGGATGCAAGCATTGCAGAAATCAATAGAACACCTGAGAAAGTAAATCTGCTGCTATATGAATAGGATTGGCATGTCTGTCAGCAATGACAAGAACTTCTGATGGTCCAGCAGGCATGTCAATTGAAACCATAGCCTCACTGTTCTGATGAGAAAACAAATAAAGAAATCAAATTGAGAATAGATAAGAACCAGTTTGGATATATACAGAAGTACACTTCCATATTTATACAGAAATGGAATAAAGAAGAACAAGTTCCAAGTCATTTAGGAAAGATTTGCATACTTGCAAAATCATTTTAGCAGCTGTGACATACTGATTTCCAGGCCCAAATATCTTTTCAACCTACAAAACATGATAAATTTACTCCTGTAAAAAGAATTTCAAATATATATCTCACATCTAATGAGAATAATGGTTTGCAAACCCTTTCTAGGAGGAAGATGCTATGTTTGCCTCTCAATCTTTAGTGGAAGTTAAGCATGCCCACGTGATGGGATAATTATTGAGTTAATCTAATGCAATAGAGTTGGGATAGTGTTAATATTGGACTAAACAAGCACACACATCCAGATGACAAACAGAAGAATAACTTATGTAAATGCACTACTAATATTTGAGAGATCATTATGTGGAAACAAATACCTTGGGGCAAGAAGCAGTTCCCCAAGCCATAGCAGATATGGCCTGCAAAGGTTATGAGATGTCAAAACTCTCATGGAAAACAAAATATTCAACAAAAACATGGAAATCCAAAGACTCAAATACACAGAATAAATGATCCTCGGGTCTGATTTACAACCTGAGCTCCACCAGCTTTAAGGATGTGAGTGACTCCAGCTTTTTTTGCACAATAAAGTACCTCCTGAATAAAAACACGGATTAGCTTCTGCCAGGTTATGTACTTATAAGATATTACACAATGATGAATGAATACTTTGCAGATGCTGCCATCCTGAGCAGGAGGAGTTGCAAGAACAACAGTTTCACACCCAGCAATCTGTGCAGGCTAGCATACAGAATAAACTAAATGTCAACAAAATCTGATGATCTAGGCAACCAACAACAAGAACTAACACAAAAATATGATAAATTAGTAAAGCAACTAAGTAAATTTAGTTAACATACAACTGCAAGCATCAGGGCTGTCGAAGGTAAAACTGCAGTTCCCCCAGGAACATAAAGACCTACAGAAGCAATGCTCCTTGCCACACGTTTACATTTAACACCCTGATGGAAATTACAAAAACTCCAAAATCAGCAAAATGTTCAAAAATACAAATATATATATATATATATATCAATATTATCTCTTACTTTCATGTTTTCAACACTTCTCTCTGCTAACTTTTGTGCAGCATGAAATGCGTATATGTTGTTGTAGGCCACATCAAATGCTTCTCTAACATTTGCATCAAGCTGAATTAAGGAGAGAGATAGGGATCATTTAGGGTCAGAATTATCAATGGTACACACTAAAGACACATTTCCAGGCCAAGCCTTCAGTCAGTTCCCAAAAACAATGTGACTCTGTGCATCTAGATTCTACATGGTACATGAAGAACCATCAGAAATAGTCAATGCAGCTAGGCATCTAACTCGGTAATGGCAGTCCATCATCGAGCATCCCTCTAACAACCAACATTGCGGAAATAGTTGGTCAATGCAGGTGGGATATGGACCGCAGGCCTGCAGATTAGTATGGTGCTGAAATAGCACCATGGTAGGCAGAAAAGCAAAAAAGGGAAGAAAAGAAAAGAATGCAACACTAGAGTTCTAAGAAAAATGTTATTGTGCAAAGGGTAAAGCGTATCATAAAAAGGATTCAGTAAAAGTTAAAGAAATAAACTACCTCCGGATCTGCAAGTTCACCAACATTCTCGACTATTTTATCTAGTTCAACTTTGTCAAATCGTGCAGTATAGCTGCCAGAGAAAAAATATCTCAGTAGAAACCTTGTTACTGGAGTAGATAAGTGTATAAAGAAACAATCCAAATCCAGTCATTGTTAGTGACAGAAAAGAAAAGATTAAAAGAAGCACCAACTGTTTCACAGCATCATCGCCTCTACGCTGGACATCATCAACAATGGGGTTAACCTGACAGTATCAACACCATTGTCCAGCAGATGCTTAACAAATCAGATCAAGAAAATTAAAGCAGTAAAACAAAAGAACATCTAAAGAGCTTCATACAGGATAGAAAGGATGATTCTTAGGAATATACAATGGCTTACTTGATTGAAAATGGATGAGAAATCTATACGAGGACGTGCTTTAAGGCTATTAACCTCAGCCTGTGTAAGCTCTGACAACCTATAAGACTTCATTGAACATCTTACAGCAATATGGCGTGATACTACAACAAAATCAACGAAAAATATGATCATGTGGAGATGATGAAAAAAAGAAGAGCAGCAAAAAGCTTCATATAGATTTATCTTACTCAAATAGGAAAATAAAAAACAACATAGACCAAAAAACTACCAGGTAGTACCATTTTGAGTTAGTTCACACATCAGTCACATAAAACACATCAGCTAATGAGGATTAGGCAGCTATACTCCATGCACATGGTGCAAACCTTTTTCAAGGGCTCAGAATCAGCTATATGAAAGATTAAATACTAAATACAACAACAACCAAGCCTTAGATAAGTAACTAAATAAAAAAAAATATAAGGAAGAATCTAATAACAAAATCAAAATTTTCAAATAAGTCATGCATGACAAAGCGAGTGTGTTCAGTGGAAGACTGACCACAAGAGGAGACCATAATAAAAAGAAAAAGTTACGAGAATATCCACAAAAATTACTAGCAACAAAATATAAAGCCACATGAGGGAGTCATCTGCAAGATTCTTCAATTGCTAAGAGTACCACTCAGAGGGCCATTGTGGTGAGCAAAGTATGCAAAAAAACAAATAAAAGACACAAAGATAACCTAAAAGACTTTTGCATCCATTCCCAAGTGAGTGGTCCATAATTGTTCAAAAGTCAAAACACATTAAAACATTGGAGTCACGAAATTGAAGGGTACAAATAGTTTACTTGCTGGCATGCATGGAGACATGCACTGCAAATATCCTTGGCCACTGGTTACTTGAAGGTGTCGAGTCTGATATGGTTGACAAAGGCCCTTGGTCCAGTTAAAAGAAAGGATTTGAGAGTCCATCACCACCTTCAATCACATCAATAAGAGTGTAAAAATGACAAACTATGACTAAAATCAAAGCAACTCCATAATGGAGCAATAAATTGTAAATGCAAAACAGGACATTGTCACATTAGCAGGCTGTTGTTATGCTTGTTGTGACTTAGTTAGGCTTCTTGTTATGCACATGGGTGCATGTGGGAGGCTACTAGCTGGAGGAATGTTCCAGCACACCTTAGTTAGGCTTGTTGTTATGCATGTGGGTGCATGTGGGAGCCTCTTAGGCTATATAAGCCACAGCTGGGGTTGATAAGGATATGTTTTTGAATTGTTGAATGAATTCTCTCATTTCTCTCTTGCTCCCTCTGTTTTCCCTCTCCTTGTTGTTCTGTCCATAATTCTTCCCCCCATTTCTTGCAGCAATACCCTTCCCCACAGTCTGACTCCTCCTCTGATTGCCCTCAATTTCCTATCAAAAACCTAGGTAAACCCTAAGTACATGACAGACATAAACTAAATGAATTGGCTAGATCAACGACATTGCTGTTGTTGAGCATTTCTATGTTCCAATCCTTCTGAAGAACCTTTATTTATAGTGCTCAAGATATAAATAAAGGGTATATTACAACTGAACCCCTGTGTGGTTTAGATTAATTTTATAAACACACCACTATGGGGGGGGGAAGGAAGATGGCGATGAGAAAGATAAAGAAGAAGAGAGCAAGAGAGGCATACGCGTGGCATATGACAACCCACATGCCTCTCCATCTCTCCTCTATTCACCAAACCCAAATTTAGGTTTGCAAACCCAAATCTGAGCTCAAACTGAAAAGAAAAAATAATACGTCAATGAAGAAGAAGTATAGGAGATAAGGAGAGGCACCTCAACAATGGCTCACCCTTACCTTTCCTTTACAAGCTGAACGCATATTTTAAAGCCAAACTTGGATTAACAAAACCCAGATCTGTGTTTGCAAAGCCTAAATTTAAGGGGAGGCATACTTGTAATGGGGAGAGAGAGAGAGAGAGAGAGGAGACGAAAACGTGATAGGGTGAACTTCTTCAGTCAAAACAAATGAAACCTTTGGGATAAAATAACTTTTATACTTAATGACATATTTGTAAATAAGACAACAAATCCAAGACTAGTTTTGTTAAAGTGATATATATAATCTAGTTATTCAATTAAAACTGAAATATTAATTTTATTAACTGAATCAAACAACAAAAACTGAAATTTCTGTATGAAACAACCAAACCGGATATTTTGTTTAAAAATCAAACCAAAATATATGTATTTGGTTGAAACTAATTTGGTTAAAATCTCACCACTAGCCATACCTTGTTGACTTGGCGTTTAAATCCTTCAAGACCTTTATAATCTTAGTCTCTATCTTGTCAAGTGGGTCAATATCCAATGCATGCACAAGATTGAAGCATAGGCCATAGGGTACCGTGAACATTTTCACAGGTAGAAGTAACTTCACCAAATCCAAGGGCAAAGGTGAGAGTGACTATACTCAAGATGAGTGAGAAAAGAATTTCATTGTTACTGGTGATCAAATGGAAACTCTTTATGGTTCTTAGAATCCCAACTTCATTAATAAGCTGCCCATACTCTAAGTTACAATTCATTTGTCCAGTGGTCCATCTCCTCAATCTGGGTTGACTAACTCTCATCAGATATGTATGAGTATGGGAAGCATCTCTCTCTAGCCCAAATCTAGTGACAAATTCTAAGAGCACTAATTCCTTTGTGAACGCTTTCTCCATCTAAAAAGGCTTCTCAGCATTCTCAGCTTAGTGAGAAATGATGAGTAGCTGGTCCCAGAAGGAATCCCCTCAAAGATAAGAGTAGTAAACTGCAGTGACTTGGATGGGATATTGGGCACAAGCTTATCTAAGCCAATTTTCAAGGCAACCAGGTTTTCATAGACCAAACAATAGACATAATGCAGTTGGAGCTCAAGCTCCCCACTCAAGAGCTTGGTTGAACAAAAGGACCTGCACAAGCCATGGTTCACAAAAATAAAGGAAAAAAAGAGCTCAGGTGGATTTTCAAGTGAGACTTGATTGGGGATGTAGAGGATTTCGGAGCAAAGAATCAAATGCATTAATCTTCATTCCTAATTGAATTCCCAAAGATACAAATGCTGCAGAACTTCTAGAGAAGTACAAATGAGGGGCCCTCGTCTCTTTTCTGATCGCGATAGTAAGGATTTTAAGTTGAAAACAAAAACATTCAGTTATGAGAAGCAGCCTGTGGGGTACAGAAAGTTATGTGGGGACGTTCATAGATTGAAGATAAGATAATTCAGCAGTAGGAAATTCATCTTCCATGAGGACTGCAGCCGCGAGACTACAATTACAAAAACAAGTAAACCAAAAGGTTTTCAGCTGAGTGGGCTAAGAAGAAAGAGATATTTGAAATGATTTGTTTATTTGCTTCCCGGTGATCAAACCGCATACCATGAAACAAATGGAACTTCCAAAAGCGTTCTGTAAGTAACACCTTTACCGATCATTTTATTAACCAATGCAAAATATAAAGCTGCAGTTCCAGGCCTTCTGAACCACGACCCGAAACTAACAATTGGCTTCCAGAATTTCCAGAAAGAACTATCTAGAGTCAGGCATTTGATTTAAATCCTTCCTAATTCCAGATTTGACACAAAATTGTAAGAAACAATTAGGGAAATTTTGACCAATCGTTTCCGAGGAAAAGCAAGGCAACGGAATGTCATCTCAAGGAAACAATTTTATATGCTCGCGTGAATGCATATAAACAAAGTACATACAGAAATGTATGGATATGCATAACCTCATATGAAAACAGAAAGAGAAGGGCGTGGCCAGCAGACCACACACAGAGAGAGAGAGAGAGAGAGACCTTCGTGTGTTGTGTCGGCGATAACGCCAGACTGAAGGCGAGATCTTTTAACCCTAGACTCCGGCCGGCCAGCAATACGCAAACCCTCGGCGCCGAACAGGAGCAACCGGCGGCGCCGTTTCAACAGCCACAAAACCTCAGCCCCACCTAAATCCCGCAAATGCAGTCACAGTCGTGGTCGTGCCCGTCTTCTTTTCTTCTAATAAAAATAAAAAATAAGGGTAATAATTATTAAATTAATGTATAACAAAATACATATTTTAATTAATTGGTAATAAATAAATCGTATTTTAAAATATTTAACTAACCAATAAAAATATTTCATAGTTAAAAATAATATGTAATTAAAACACCTTACTTAAAAATAAAAATACATTTTTAACTATTGTCCTTAAATTAATTATTAGTTTTACCTATTTTTTAGTGTCATTAATTTATTTTTTATATTTTAATAAAGTATATACAAATATATTATATTTATTTTAATTAACACGTGTAAAGGCGTGAAATATTATTTTGTTCAAAAAATAATTACACTATATTGACACCTCAATGTAAATAAAAGAAAATTATTTGAACCACAAAAATAATTAATTTCATTAAAATATAATTTTTGGATAGATGAAATAAATTAATTGATAACACAATAACTCAAAAAAAAGCTGCCAATTTGCTAATCAAATATGTTTACGTAATTTTTAAATAATAAATTTTACGAAATTTTGTTGTGAGTTTTTAATGCACATTTATTCAAATCTTATACCCTAAATTCTAAAATATTTTATATAAAATTATTTTTATTTTAGTTTTTGATATTTCTAAGTTTGGATTCACATTCCCTCTTGATCTTAGGGCCGTGCTCCCCGTCGGCTTGCTTGTTAGGCCAGGGTTCCTTGACCAGCGGTCTTCTGGCTCCGCTTGGCTCCACCTCGGCGCTTCCATTGAGCTGCCAATCGCTGCCATCTCGTTCCACATTGCGCACAATGCTTTCTATTCCAAGGCTTGGGGCCCGATACCATCCAACCCGGAAAAGGTGCTCAAAATCGCTAGAAACGCCATCAAGCAAGCACTCCTTTTGATTCCCATATTCAACCATTGCTACATTCCCTGCAATCCTTCCTTGGTCGGAAACCTTATATTCTTCGTGGACGTGAACAACATTTCCTGCTGTGGTCTTGATCTCTCTGATTTCTTTGACTGGGAGTCGTCTTTGTTCCAGAGCTCAGACCCCCCAAGTTCTCTCGAAGCAGTATTTGGTTAGTGAGAAAATACAACAATTACATGTTTTCGCTATGAGAAAATAATTCAACCCTTAAGATAACAATTGGCTCCTATTTGAACAACAAATCATCATCTATGAGAAAATACAACAGATGATGATGCAATCCTAAGCATTAAGATTTCTATCCTTCAATAGATAAAAGACTAATGAAATGCCCCCAGCAAAAGGGTAATATATACTAAGCTCGAGACGTTACAATCAGAAATGAGCAATTTTACCGTTACTACCAACAAATTTAAACCAAATAGGGGATTATATGGTAATCCAACCAAAATCAACAAGAACCCAGAATTAACTCCAAAAACCAAATTGGGTACAATAGACAATATGTTCCATTCCAAACTGAATATAGAGGAACACAAATTACATGGTTTCACTCACTTGTACATGTTGCAGGTTCTCATCGACAGCTATAAGAAAAAAAAAAAGAACAACACGACAGCACAACGAAACAAATAAATGACTTGATGTATTAAACAATGCTATTGTACATTGAATGATTCTGTGAAAAAATACAACATAAAGGATACAATCCTAAGCCTTGAGATTTCTATTCTTCAATAGATAACACTGGAAATGCCGCAAACAAAAGGGTAATCTTAAAGCAGGCTAAAGAATATGGTATTTTTACATCAAAGAGAAAAAGAAAGAAAGAGGAGGAGATGTAAGGAACAAAATGACCTGTTTTATCTCCTGGGAGGGTGGTCAAAAATAGGGTTCATTTCGATTTCTGCCCTTCCAGGCTCCCTAAGATTCCCAAACTTCTCTGCTTCTCTTGCGATCTGGGTATCAGATGGTCTATAGTACTGAACAAAATTTTTTACAACAAAACGAGGAATCAGCGCTGCCACTGGAATGCCAAGCAAGCACACCCAGAAGAGTCCATCCCCAACAAGATGAAAGATAGCCCTGCAAAGTTATTTTGAGACTCACAAACATTAGGCTTTGAGCTACTGCTGCTGCATTTACATATATACATCATCTACAGTGCATGCTTGTTGTTTCATGATGCATCAAATATGTGAAAGACAAATTAGCAAACAGCTCTTACCAGTAACCAGGCAAAGTAGGAAAGACATCAATTATAATGACACAAATGCAGGTTGCAATTATAGATCCCCAAATGCTTGCATGAGCAATCCAATTCCACCGAACCACATCCATAGCTAGATGGACATTAACCATAATTACCACTGCAAGCGTCCAAAGATCTCCTATACTTGGCCCATCAATTGTGGTCTCCCAGTATGCAAAGAGGGGTAGAAAGAAGGCGGCCATACTTTGCCACAAAGTGTCTGCAATTGTTAGCCAAAATAGTCTTGAGTTATAGCTTTCATCTCTTTGTCCAGCCCCATAAAGTTGAGGATACTTTAGGAGGATCCTCCTGCTCAGATCCTTGTCCAGGATGCCAATCACAATTGTAGGCAATGACGTGTAAATTACTGAATACAAGACACTGCTCCATTCATTGATAGCTGTAGTCAAACTGAAGCAAGTGAAAAGCACATACCTGCACCATACAATTAACAATAATATCAGCGATATACGAAGAAAATTTTTCTTTATTCTCTTTAGTGCATAATCCCTGTTTAAACTAGACACGAAAAGTTTTCAGCTTGATTGTACTGTTATATCCATCCTCTCTGCTAACTCAACCTCCCGTATTTAACTACAGTTACTCCAATTTCAGCGAAACAAAAACACTGGGTAATTGTGCGACTTCTAAGTGATATCTACAAATGAATCAACAAAATCTTCTTCACTTTAGATTTAAATATTTTCTTTAGAAAATGCACAAATTTACTGATCTTTTTATCCCTATCACATATCCAATTTTCAATTAGACTTCCATATCCAAATATTTCACATTCAGATTGCACCAGCCACCGGCATTAAATAACCCTTTTTATTTTCCCAAGATAATATATGGGGTATTGGAGGGAAGAAACGATCCAAACCAAATAGAGGAGGGAATGAAGAAACTTGGCCAGAATAATGGCCTTGTTTTTATAATTAGAATAATCTGACAAAAGGGAGAAGAATAAATAATATTAATACAGATATAAATATACACTTTGAAACAGAGAAAACAGTACATTTTGATGCTTTGACAAAAAACATGTTATATTTCCCTATCTATTCAAAATCAGTTGAATGTGAAGTCTAATAGTAATACAATGTCCTCAAACTTTGTCAGCTAAGCTGATTCAAGGTTAGATGATAGGTTTTCAATTTTAATATAAATGAAATTATTACACTCACCAGAATAAGACAAGAACAAACACTGCATTCCTGTAAAAATTGTATAATATCATGTAGCCCATCCGCTGGTAATTCCAATGTCCATGGACAAATAAAAGGGGAACCAAGAACCTAAACTGTCCCATTGCAAAATCTGATGCCATGACGGCTTGCCTACCCTCTTGCCCACTGATGCCAATGCCCACATCAGCCATTTGGATCATTGAAACATCATTAGCACCTGCGGACATCCAACGGAAACTATTATTTATTTATTTTGCTAGGTAATGGAAACTATTATTTATTTATTTTGCTAGGTAATGGAAATTATTATTACCAAGATACAATCTGAATAGGATAGATAAAATGCTTTCCATTATTTTTTATGTGACTCAGTCTATACTGAAAAAATAATAAAGAACAGAGAGAGAGAGAGTACCATCCCCAATGGCAAGGGTCATGTCATCTGTTCTATTCTTTATGAGTGCAACAATTCCAGCTTTTTGCAATGGAGCCACACGGCAACATAGCACAACAGAACATCTACTTGCCAGTTGAAAGAGCTGAAAAGTAGAGAAGAATTTTTCAAGTCAGCATATAGCACATCTCCAGGGGGAGAAATGAATTGGAAGTTCAGGGGCACAAGATGAGGGTGACAAAATGATTGGCTAGATTACAAATATTTACCTGCTCTTCGAGCTCAGTGTCAAGGATATAAACAAGACTTGTTCCATCAATGATCAAAGCATGTGTACGAGCATTGGATCCAGAGCTTTGATCAGTGTTGTGAAAAGCAGCAGACATAGTCAATGCATCTTCTAAACTCCTTTTACATGATTCCTTGGATTTTTTATTAATAACAATCTGGTTCATCTGACCTGTTAGAAGTCTAGAGGAGTACCCAATGGAAATGGCAGTTTCTTGCTTGTCTCCAGTCAAAACCCAGACCTTAATACCAGCTATTCTCAGAGATTCTATTGCTTCTGGGACACCTTGTTGCAGTTTATCTTCAATTCCAGAAGCACCCAATATACTGAGATTGTTTTCTATATTGCTAGCAACCTTGCGAAGTAAAGCTGCCCTTCCAATCAAAGCAGTGCTTGCTGCCTCATAGGAAGACTGCCATTCTTCAAATTCTGTAGCATTTAGTTCACGCATTCCCACAACAAGGGTTCTCAAACCCTTTGATGAGTAAGAGTGGAGATTGGCTTCAGTTGTACGTATTACATTCATGTTCAAGGACTCATCAATTACACTAAACATCGTTGTGTCAGCACCTTTTACAAAGACTTTCACGCTCCTGTCAGGGAAACCCAGTATAACTGACATCCTCTTCCGGTCGCTATCAAATTCATGCAACCCCAAAACATTAAACCTGCATGGCCCAACAATAGGAATTTCACCAAAGGCAAGAGATAATTGTTCATGTCTTGGTATAACATTCCTCTTACAAAGAAAGAAAGGTAGAGTGATAAATAATTATACCACAGGCACCAGTTCCACAATTGACTGGCCTATAATTCTATGTTGACTAGAGAGACACTAGAGAGACACCAGAGACCTGTCTCTTCAAAACTTTCTATTTGATAATTGATACATAACAGGAAAAGCAGAGATTGCAGGGGGGGAAATGTTTCCACTCTATTCTCATCAATGCTCCTCTCCCCCTTCCCCAGCTCACCCAAAAAATAAATAAAAAAATAAATAAATGAAGAAAGAAAGAAACTAAGGTTATGTTCAATCATCGAAACATTGGATAACAAACATGCCAGTCTCTATGTTCTAAATAATCCTTTGATGGTAATGGCATGTGCAACAAGAATGGTAAAGAATATGTTTTCCAATATATATATATATATATATAATCAATATGCTCCCACTAAACAAATGGAAGCAGTGGGAGACGTCTGAGGATTGCAAAATCTTCCCTTTAATCTTCCCATTGCCAATGCAACCAACCCTCCAAAAGTTATATCCAAACCTCCTAGGAACTATATTACACTAACTCTCTCATTCTTCCTTTTTTTACATGCGTCCATAGAATAGGAAAAAGGGTTAGGGTCAGGAATATGTGCGTGATACTTGGAAGGACACATTTGACAGCATAGAATTTTTTTTTTAAGGCCTTTACCTGGGTAAGGGATGGAAATCTCATTTTTTTTCTTAAGTTCCAATTAGTTCATAGTACATCTGCAAATGATAATGTCACCTTGTGTTAAACCATTTAAATATTCACTATCAGACCGAGTACCTGTACCTATCTTTTGGAATACTCATCTCAATAACCAAAACTCAAGGGCTTTTAGGTGACCTTACAAATACACACCCGAACCTGACACTCATGTGCCCAAGTCCATCTTACATTCCTGAAAATGGATGTCAATTTGTAACTAATTAACGATGCCAAGCATTACCAAAAGGAGCATAAGTGAAAAGGTTGAAGTAATGGTTGAAGAGAGTTACCTTTGTCTTTCTCCTTGAACATCTATAACAATGTGACCTGAGGTTCTTTCTATAAGCATAAAGCCATAAGCAGCAGCAGCATAAACCAATGCCTGTTCATCTGGAGATTCCCCTTGATAATCTATCAACCTCACTGTAGGATCAGATGTCTCTACAACAAGAGGCACAATTGTGTTGCAAGCAGCCAATGCCAGGAAAAAATCATTAATATGTTTTCCTTCCTCGGTATTGTTTCCACTTTTGGATAGCTGTAGAAGCTCCGGATCAACCTTCACCTTCATCTTTGGCCTCAAGATCTGCCCGTCCACTATACAAGAGACAAAAAATAAAAAAGAAAGAAATATACAGCTTGTAAGAGAGAGAAATAGATGTTCTAAGTTCAAACATCATCAATATCACAGCAATGAAAGGAAAAATATATAATACCTTGAGCAGTGTGTCCAACTTGATCACCCTGTGAACTGGTTTTCCCACCACTGTAATCTGCTCCCCAAATACTTGCACATTGGAACTCCATCTTGTTCTCAGTTAAGGTACCAGTTTTGTCTGAGAAGACATACTTTATTTGTCCCAGATCCTCATTTATATTCAAGGCCCTACACTGGAATCTTGAATTTGAGGCTTCATCGTACATCTGATCATCTCTGATCATAAAGTAAGCCTGACCAACGCGGACAAGCTCCATAGAAATGTACAGTGAAATAGGGATCATAATTTGGAACACAATAACTGACATGAGAAATGTAAAGAATATCTCCATCCCCCATCCATAATAGTTATAGTTCTTCTGTTCATCCTCAGAGAAATCTGCTTTCCTGAAAAAGGGCAAGTAATTCAGTTCGTCCTTATGGCGCCTTAACCAAACACCCGCACAAACACAGACCACAGTACACAACGCAACAAGAAACAGAGAGAGAAGAATTATCTCCCGGTTCATACGAGTCTCAAGTCGACTCCTTTTAGATGGAGCTCCAGAGCTGTTGAGCATAGCCTTTGTCTCCCTACCAGCATATACTGCAACACCAATTACCCATGTAGTGTTCTTTATCTCACAGCCTCGGAGAATAATATTAGATGGTCCAAGAGAAACCCGTTTTCCATCAATTTCCATGTTTGCCTGGAATCCATATATGTTCCTATTAGGTTTCTCACACTTTATCAACCCACTTATCTTCTCCTTCTCAGGAACTTTTGAGAGGGTCTCCTGCTTTGCATACCTTGTCTTTAAATTTGACTCCCCATCCAAATTAATGGTCTGGACATAAGCTACACCAGTTGGATCACTGGTTGAAAGCAGAACCATATCACAGGGAATAGTCCCACTGGCAGAAATTTTGAGGATTTCACCAACCTTAATATCCTTCCACTTTTTCTGTTGAAACTGATTGTTTTCCAAGACAGTTGCTAACCGATTGTTCTCGATTTTGTCAGACCGATGCCGCCTCCAGTCCTCGTATGCATCCTTGACTGCAGTAACCAAGAGCACAAAGGCTAACGGCAAGATTGAAGCTCCCCGACCAAAAACTGCGAGCTGCGGAAGCTGGTTGAGGATGGCAATCACAAGGAAGTATATGTATGCAACTCTATGGAACTGCTCAAAGAGATTGCGAGGCAAGAAGGTAAGAACAGAATATTTCGCAGTCCTAATTGAATTCCCAGCAAATTCAAACCTCTCATTTGTCTTCCCAGGATCATTTATATAGACTAGCCTCGCGTCCTCGTCGTTAATTTCTTTCTGGAACATGCTAAGTGCTTCAGAATCAGCCCCTCTCGACCCATGCCTCACGGGTTTGGAACCTAAATCACTAAAGTTGACCTCCCGGAGCGAATTTGCGCCTGAAGCCCTGGACTGTATAGATGAAATACTTCTCTGGGAAGACGATGAGTTCAGGACGGATTCAGGAACTGGGGATTTATCAACTGGTTTATTGACTTCCATTAGGGCAACAGGTTTGGGATTGGCAGGGATGGGTTTAGGCAGATCTGTGGAGATGGGAGTGTAAGGAAGATCCTCCTGGTTTGAGCCTGGGGTTCGAGGGGAAGGGATCAAAAGGGGCCGGTTTGAGGCCATGATCTCATCTGAGGATCAGAAACATCCCTATTGACCGGCAAACTAAATCAATATTTACAAAATTCATGCAATACCCAGATGCTGATCTCAACTAAATCTCCCCAAAAAAGCAACCAATGGGAAGTTGCGTCCGTACAGACAGTGCTTACGGATACAGAAATGTTGGTTCACTAAGCAACGCAAAGCCCAACTAGCAACCAAACACAAACAATTTTGTGAAGAGACAGATGGAGGAGCAAAGCTACGGATTTTATCTACCTATTCAGCTTTTTCTGGGTTTCCAAAAACGGGGCAGGGAGGGAACTTACTTTCTGGTCGACCAAGACACCCCACTGAAGATAACAGAATCCTGTTTCTCACTGTCGAGCTGCCAAGCTTCAAAGGGAGAGACAGAGAACAGCCGGATCGGAAGAAAAAGGCGATATCTGAGCGAGGGAGGAAGAGAGATAGATGGGATTTTGAAAGGTCAATGACGTTCCAGAGAGAGAGAAGGGCGACGACTGCAAGAAATTGGGAAGGAGTCGTAAGAGGTGGCAACAAGAAGATCAAATCGGACACCCAAAATCCCAATAATTCACAGCAAATCGAAAAGTCCTCAAAGGAGAGAGAGAGAGAGAGAGGGCAGTGGCGAGTTGTCGTCTTCTAGTTCTAGAAGACGGAGGAGGAGAAAAGGATTGGTTTGATTATTCGTGTGTTTTTCATCTCTGACGTTGTAATTGCGGTTGTTGTTGCAATAAAGGAATAATAATAATAATAATAAACAAAAGGGAGCAACGTTTGATTGTGCAGAAGATTATGGAAATGAAAAATGAAGAGGAACATGAAGATGAAGATGATAATGATGATAATTGAAGCGGGTGTGGTGTTGTGGGCACAGTGGGGCTGTCTGAATTTGACCGCCACCGGCGTCTTCCTTCTCCCTCCTTCCTTCCTTCTTCCTCTCATAATTTCGTCTCTGTTTGATTTTCAAAACCCAAACCCAAAGCAGCCACCCAACAAAGCTTCCTCTGTTCCCATTCCTCTTTGCTCATTAATCATGTCATCATTCCATGCATTTCCACCCCCTTTTTCTCATTTTCTTTTAATCTCAATCCCAACCAAACTGATATTTTCTTTATCTATATATATATATACAATGTGATGAAGCATTTTTAGATAGATGATCTTCAAATTTAAATTTCTTAATACCATGCAAAAATTAAAATACTCATCACTGTAGCGTTTCGTTTGATTCTTGGCTTTTATTTTTGTGTTTTTTGAAGAGACCCGTTGCTGTTGTAAACCGCAACGATGAGCGAAGGAGGTCAAGATTGCGACCCCAACTTAAACAGACGGTCAAACTCAGGGTTCCTGTCAATACTTAAAAAACAAACAAAATACCCTTTAAAGAGAGTTTGTGCAAATGTGCACGGAATCTCCTCGCTGCCAGATTTGTATTCAAATTGAGGAATGCAATGCGCTGAATGGCTGACTGCTCCCATCATACATGTCTGCCCTCTAGATGATATATATATATATATATATTTCTAGAAACATATTAATCACACGAATAAATTCATATAAATTAAGATATTACACGTGTATTATATAATTATTATAATCTTTCAAAATTATTATGAATTTATGTGTTGCCTCAGTTTGTAAAGAATATTATTGATCATTATTGGTAGGTAATATATATATAATATTATTGTTTCAAAGGTGAAAAGAAGCACGTGGGGTAGAATCATAAATAAAAGATGAAATTATTAAAATTATCAGGTAGCATGAAGAACAATAATATATAATATATTAGAGACAGCGCATGCATCTCCTTTTATTGTCACATCACAGGCGTTGTTGAATAGCCTTTTCTTAATTGTCATACCTTCTCATTTATTTATTTTATTATTTTTTTATGTCACCACTAATCATAATATTTTTATTTTTACTACATTAATAATACTTTGAATAATTGTCTTACGTAATTTTGGTCGCTTGTGTCCTTAATTTTAACAGAAAAAATAAATTACAAGTGTAAAACTTTACCTCATTGCGCAAGACGAAAATCGAACTCATGACCTATCAATACAAACTCGATATATCGCTTGCCTAATCGTTCGACCTATATTATGAAGACTACATTAATAATACCTTGCATAATGTTCAATATGCTAAAGTTTAATTTTATATTAAAACAAAAATTGAACTAGAAACAACTGAAAGGAATGTCAACCGGCCTAACCCAACCCAAAGGCGAAGCTCAGGCATTGACTTTAAATTTTTGTCAACATTCAAATTTAGGAAACCGACAGCCAAAGTTCATGGTGCAAAGAACACAGACTTTTACCGAAAAGGCTCGAAATAAAATACCTACCATATCGAATATAAACACCCTTACAAAAACTAAGGCTAAGGTAGTTATAAAGAAAAAAAAATCATTTTTTTTAATGACACTAAGCTAGGACTATGAAGACCAGATAAAATAATAATAATAAAAAAAACCTTTATTATGGGTGTTCATCATGTTAGCACGTAGATTCTATCAGAACTCCAAGAGGTACATGCTCAGTAAAACCAGCACTAAAATGGGGGGTGACTCCTTAGAATGTCCCATTACAGCACCCCTTTAAGGGAAGACTTCAAACTCAGGCATCAAACAACAAAACCATGTAAGGGAAGATTAGGGCATATATTGTGAACTTTACATGCCAAAAAGGAGCCCAAATCTTACTAGTCTCAGTAGAAGAAAAACAAAGCCATATGGGCATCCAAACAACGCATGGAAGCAGAGAAGAAACTCAAAGACAAAGTGGAAAAAGAGTTAATGAGTTATGAAAACCATTTGGATTTCGAGATCGATTCATGTCTACACAGAGGGGTTTACTCCTATCGACAAGTCGGAACAGGACGGAGTGCCAGCCTTCTCATTGCAGACTCTCAGCCAACTTGGGAAGACAGTACACCCTGTCAAACTGGCGAGGTTTTAGTAGTAAAAAGTTGCTACTTGATCGTAGAATCAGTACATAGGATGCATGCTGATCAATTAAGGTTGCATTGCATCATCAATTTCTACTCTCTTGTCTTCCAAGCCTTGCATCTGCAACAAGACGAGCTTTCTCTACTTTGCTATCGATTATAAACTTTAAATGCTCCATCGCAACGTCTCAAGTAGCAAACTTCACTTGCAATCAGAGAGAGAGAGAGAGATTCTAGTCTATAATTTCTCCTTCTTCCCTAGATTCCTCCGCTCGCCCTCCATTAACATTCTCTAAGCTACCTAAACGAGCTTTTGTCTCTCGCAAACCAAATTCATTATTTCTATTGCCACCATTGTCATCACCATCATCACTGTGATTATGATTAACATGGCAACGTTCTTCAACAGTTGTCCTGCCTTGGCTGCCAGAGAGACATTCCCGTGAACTCAATGTTTTTCCTTCAACCACCTCTTTGGATCCTGTTTCTTCTTTAACTATTACAGAAGGAAATCTCAGAGGCTTCTCAGGCCAGTCTTTGAAGAAAGAATTTATCACCATGAACCTAAAAACCTGCAACAAACGACTTCTATCTCTCCTAATATTTGCACTGAGAAGCTTCTGCAATAGAGTTGGTTGTCTTTTGTCCAAAGAACGATTGCATAATGAGCCATTGTCCACTAACTTCTGCTTCTTGAATAACGGCTCACCTTGATCATGCGTATTAGTTGAACCAGGATCTCCAAACTTGTGCTTCTTAAACCGCTTATTCTGAGAGAATCGACCATTTCTAAACTTATTTTGCAAATACTCCTTTTTAGCCAACACCTTATTCTCTTTCTTCCCATGCACTTGTTCCTCAGGATCTGAAAGATAGTAGGATGGGATTTCAGCAACTTCACAACCTAACTCTGCCTGCTTCGCCAAAATTTCTTTAAGTTGCTGGAATTAAAAAAAAAAAGAAATCAACTTATTACCACCAAACAGAATTAAATATCAAAGTACAAATTCAGAGGGGTGAAACCATCCAATTGGTCAAAAAAGTCAATAAACAATAAATGTTAATCATTTTAATGAAGATATGATGGGAATAGGCATGCTTTCAAACACAAAATAACAGTCAATTTCATTATGATGACAGTACATTCACTTCTCTTCACTGATCGTTGTTTGCTTGCCATGCTTGCAAGAGAATGATAATCCTTTCAGCTTTGTCATGTCCAGATTCTGATAATTTTTTATAGCCTATAGCGGCCAACAACATTAAGGAGAAGAATATATATATACACCCCCTCCATTCTGGTTTTCATTTCACGCAAAAGAAGCCAAAAGAAGAGAAGTAAC
This sequence comes from Diospyros kaki, assembly GCA_036245055.1. Taxonomy (NCBI): domain Eukaryota; kingdom Viridiplantae; phylum Streptophyta; class Magnoliopsida; order Ericales; family Ebenaceae; genus Diospyros; species Diospyros kaki. The sequence continues at coordinate 4,699,949 of BSEG01000012.1, forward strand.
TATCTCTTCTTTCTTACCTGTGTTCTTTTTTCCTGGTCCCCACATAAACTCCCCCCCCCCCCCCCCAAAAAAAAAAAGAAAGAAAACCCAGCAGGGAAAAAATATAGTTTAGTACACTAGCTTTTTCATCCAAGCAAAAATACAAAAGAAAACAAAGAGGGATATCACACGAAAAGCTCCACTCCAGAAAAATGAGAATATCACCATAGATGTCGAGATAAAATACATTCGTAGGCATATAAATCAAAAAAGAGATCCGTAGCTCAGATCAGGATAACCATTACATGCGTGGAAGCAGTTCAACTACATAAGAAAGACAGCAGTCCTTTTTTTTTTTACGAGAGCTGGAATATATGAAGCCAACCCCACCTAGTGGGATTAAGGATTCGTGTGTCGCAGTGTCCTTTTATCTTTACAAATTCCTTGTTTTTCTTCATATTTTCACAAGGGGACTATTATAATAACACATGAACACCACATCTATAACCAGACAGGATTGTGGTGATGGAAAGAGGAGAGGGAATGATTTTTGGATAAAAGGCAACCCATCTTGGGAAATTTGGTTGCCTTCTCCCCAACAAATCCAAGATTATTTTATCCTTATATCTGGCCAGTTTCAGTGTCAGAAGGGTAGAAAATAAGTTGGCCCTTATGATCTTTAGACACCGGATAATAAATCCCACAACCAACTAATCCAAGCTGAATGTCCTTCCCCTAATTCTCCCTTCCCTTCTTATACCCAAACAAGCATGTCACCAGCCTTTTAATTTATGTTAATAAATGAAATGCAAATTGTACCCTTCGTCGTAGCTTGGCATATTCATCATTAACTTCCAGATCTGTTGTCTTCTCTGCCAGCTTCTGCATGAAGAGAACCCCATTGTTAGAGAGAGAATTATTCCATGGCAACATACAGGAGCATGTGCTATAGGTGAGAGAACCTTCTCCACATTAGCTCTCGAGGGGTAGTTCTTTCTCCGTTCTTCACGCCACTTTTGAATTTCTTGCCCCGTATAATTCAAAGAGGGAAATCTTCATAAAAAGAAGGTGGAAAGAAAATGAAAATGAAGGGAACACCACTGAGCTAATTGCATGTGTAGAAAGTAAGTTCAGGAAAACAGAAACAGTAGAAACCAAAAGCAGTCATGTTTGATGCTCGAACAATAACAAATAAAAGACAAAATGCTAAGTTTTAGCATTCAGAAAAAATTGTAAAATGATAGGGCACAGACGATCTTCAATGATTTATACTGATAGAGCACTTTTTTAGCAGCCAAGAGCCAACTGTTGATCATTATCAGAGATACATGCTTTAATCACAGATAACTAATGAATAAATCATCATTAAAGGATCATAAGTTCAAGCCACAGATGCACTGGTCCTACAAATAGCAAGAAACACTTACTCATATTGCTTTCAACAATCCTTTGCTTTGCTTGGACCAACCCACTCCAACACTTTTGGGTCCAAAAAGGGTGTGCAAACAATATCATATAAGAGTGAGGAAACAAAGGCAAATTCACATACAATATCACACATTTTTGAAGGATTACCTAAATTATGCTAGCTGAATCCAGTCTTAAATTAGAAGGAAACACTAGAAAGAGTGAAGAACCTACCATTATTCTCAAATTTTTCCTAACAGTATTGGTCCTTTTTACAAATAATAAATCATCAGCATATATGAGATCATAGAATTGTGATTTGGATTGACATGTCAATCTCAAAATACATGAGCAATGCACAATCATATACCAATTTAGTTTTGAGTCCATCAGAAAGAATTATTTAACAGCATTATGAATATTTACATAGCTTCTGACGATGAAAGTTTGTCGTGTAATTTAACTTGCCACGTGCTCTGGAAATGGATACAATACTGGTACTTGGCAGTGTTCAAAAACGCGATAGGTGCTAGTCGAGCGCCAAACGGGGGCCTAGCGCCTAGGCAGCGCCAAGCAGCAAGGAGGAAGATGGCTACCATGCTTGCTACAGCAAGAAGCAAGGATGAAGATGGTCATACGTACCGGAGGAAGAAGAGCGAGAACCAACACGGAGAGAATGGCCCGATCGATAGCAAGAGAGAGAAAAACGACGAGATCAACGGCAGCAACAAGTCCATGAGAGACGACCCAGGCAGCATGTGATGAGAGAGAGAACAGGAAAGCGACGACCGACGAGAGAGAGTAACGACGAGAGAGAGAGAGAAAGGGAAAGATTAATCGGCCCAGGCCGCGCGCGACCCAGGTGGCTAGGGCCGCCGAGGGGCTGATCAGGCCCGATTAATCAGGCCCGACTAGGGGTGCCGATTTGCACTTAATTAGGGTGGCCAAGGACCGCCTAGGCCGCATTTTAGAACACTAGTACTTGGGTATGTTGCATATAGAATTTATGGAACTTCTAGAATATTTTTCTCTTTTACAATTCCAGATCTAGAAAATATATGTAATTTATTTCAATATTCATTGAAAAGTATTAAGCTCATTCTTTTACATTTTCTCCAGCCAAAAGCATATTCAAATTCTACAGGTGTCTCACCTGAAATGAATAG